>ML660200.1:20052451-20381105 GCA_007570785.1 Antilocapra americana
CCCCCCCGGGAAATCTCGCTGCACCAGCCCCGAGCATCAATCCTGGGCTGGCGATTGATTAGACATATGAAAATTAACATGCTTCAATGCCCTTCTCCCATATCATCCCACCCTTACACTTCTTTAGACTTAATTCAAACTTGAAAAAATAAAAAAGAACAGTGCAGTACAATTTGTCAGCCAAGCTTATCTTGGGCTGTATGAATAACCTAAAGGCTATTCATTCTTCCCTTTAGAAGCCTTGTAGGTATTTTTCTGTGCTGTGTACGTTTTCATCTTCAAGAGTATTTTCTTCTCATTCTCCTAGATACCTTGGGACAATTATTTTTTCTCTGCAGATACCTTAGAGGACAATTTAAGTCCCTATCCATCCCATCTACTCTTAGCCTCACCTGAAGGGCAAAATCCCTAACATCTTGACACAAATCCTGATAAATACATGGAATTATTAAAGGTGCCATCTCAGCAGAAAAGAATTTTCTGCTGCCTTTGTTCTCAGAGGAATATATATTTCATCCAGTAGTGAGACACCCAACTGCAGCTACAATCAGAAATCTCTGAAATGCCTTTAAGCTAATCATCTTTGAACACAAGCCTTTGTTGTTGAATCAGGGACCTTCTAGATGCAAGGCAGAGAAACCTTCTTTTTTATTATTATTAGTATTTTGTTTCTTCTTCTTCTTTTTTTTTTCTGCACCTTGCACGAAACAGCATCTAGCCTGTCACTATCACCAGTAAGGTTCAGTGATCTGTCAACATTCACCCCTGATGAAGACAGTGAGGGTTCAGGAGAGAACCAAACAGAGTGTTTGCAAAAGAGCATTTTTATATGTTTTCTTCTGACAGCCCTAGTTTAACAGAAAATAGTTGGAGTGTGCCAAAAAAGGGGAAAAAATGAAAGACAGTAGTAGTAAGTTAGGATAGCATGACATGATGGATCTGGGCTATGACAAACCGAATTGGAAAAAAGCTTCCCTGGGGACCAACTAGGCCAGGTTTGCTGAATTGTATTTCTTGATTTCTTACTGTGCAACACTGCTTTTTACCGTTAGATTGACTAGGCTTCAGAATATTTTTAAAATTGTACAAATCAAAATCCATGTAGCTTAAAAATGAAGGATGTAAAAGGTTTAGGAGTTTGATGTATTGAAAGGCATTCTGTATTCCCTCATGTGAGTATTAAATATACACTTTGTCTGTTTGATGAATTTTAAATCTTTGTGGAAGGCAGTGCACTGGATAGCAGTTTACAGGGCTGAAAACCCCGGTTGGAAAGAAGGTTACAGGCTGCAGAGATTCAAAGCTTCTTCCTTCTTATCCCCTGTGGATATGCCCGGGAATTACAACATGCAGCCTCTGTAGATTCTCGTTTATTCTACGTGTGTGCTCAGTCGCCTCAGTCATGCCCAACTCTTTGCAACCCCATGGGCTGTGGCCCACTAGGCTCCTCTGTCCATGGAGTTTTTTCCAGTAAGAATACTGGAGTGAGTTGCCATGCCCTCAGCCAGGGAATCTTCCCCAGTCAAGGACTGAACCCACGTCTCTGGCTTCGCAGGCAGATTCTTTGCCACTGAGCCACTTGGGAGGCCCCACCATTTGTTCTGAGATGCTTATATAAAAGACAAGTTAAAAAACCTTAAGTCTGAGGCCTTCTTTATAAAAGTGTGATAGCTTGTACGTATTACTTATCCTTTCAGTCATACACGGTGACTTTCACACACCCTAAGGTGAAGTCAAAAGAAAAATAAGAAGAGGGGAAAAGACTTATTTTACAGCTGATAAATTTTTCAAATCTTCATGTACCACCTGAAAACACGTAACTAGACAGTCTGATTCTTTAAATAACCACCCATGAAAAGCTTTAAATGGATACCTAAATGAATGGAATATCTTAACTACTCAGAAAACTTTAGGTACTTGAGCTACAGAAGCATAAACAATTTGGGTCCTATTTTCAAGAAGTTAACAACCAATTTGAATAATTCATGAAATAGATTGCAAAATGATATGTATCAAGTGACAGCCATGCTCAAAGCAAATAGCAAAATATCTACTGGGCTCAGGCAAAACAACTCCATAATTTTCCCCATCAGCTATTCACATCAAGCAGAGGGTGTTAAGAAAGTGACTGGTGAAAGTGAGTTTTGGTTGAAGATGAGAATGTAGACAATCTGAGGACTGATCATGGGAGCTAAATGGGAAGACACAGGGTCAGCTGGTATTCAAATAGGAACCACATACTGAAATGGTTATGGCTGGTAATGTAAAGACATAAAATAATGTGGTGTAAGTGCTGAGGAAAATGGGATAGTTTCTGTCTGGAGTAGAGAGAGGACAATTACTTGTCCTATCTGGGAAAAAAAAAAACAAAAACTGCTTTTCAGCTGTAGGTCACTGATGCATGCAAGAATATGGGAGAAAACTGCCAAATCTTTTGCATTTTTACATGAACCCTCTTGATTTTAAATATTAGAAAACACTTTTTTTTTAAATTTTATACATCATGTGGATCAAATAAAATATACCTGACACGTGTTTTAGCCCATACTACTTTGTTATAACCTCTGTAGGTATAAAGAGTCAGCTTGCCTATGTTATCCTCTAGGAGTTTTATAGTTTCTGGTCTTATGCTTAGATCTTTGATCCATTTTGAGTTTATCTTTGTGTATGGTGTTAGAAAGTGATCTAGTTTCATTCTTTTACAAGTGGCTGTCCAGTTTTCCCAGCACCACTTGTTAAAGAGGTTGTCTTTTCTCCATTGTATATTCTTGCCTCCTTTGTCAAAGATAAGGTGAAAAGACAGCCTTCAGAATGGGAGAAAATAATAGCCAATGAAGCAACAGACAAACAATTAATCTCAAAAATTTACAAACAACTCCTGCAGCTCCATTCTAGAAAAATAAACAACCCAATTAAAAAGTGGGCCAAAGAACTTAACAGACATTTCTCCAAGGAAGATATAAAAATGGCTAACAAACACATGAAAAGATGCTCAACATCACTCATTATCAGAGAAATGCAAATCAAAACCACAATGAGGTACCACTTTACACCAGTCAGAATGGCTGCCATCCAAAAGTCTACAAGCAATAAATGCTGGAGAGGATGTGGAGAAAAGGGAACCCTCTTACACTGTTGGTGGGAATGCAAACTAGTACAGCCACTATGGAAAACAGTGTGGAGGTTCCTTAAAAAGCTGCAAATAGACCTGCCATATGACCCGGCAATCCCACTGCTGGGCATATACACCGAGGAAACCAGAATTGAAAGAGCCACGTGCACCCCAATGTTCATCGCTGCATTGTTTACAATAGCCAGGACATGGAAGCAACCTAGATGCCCATCAACTGACGAATGGATAAGAAAGCTGTGGTATATATACACAATGGAATATTACTCAGCATTAAAAAAAAATTCATTTGAAGCAATTCTACTCAGATGGACGAAACTGGAGCCCATTATCCAGAGTGAAGTAAGCCAGAAGCAAAAACAACAATACAGTATATTAACACATATATATGGAATTTAGAAAGACAGTAATGAGAACCCAACATGGGAGACAACAAAAGGAACGCAGATGTATAGAATAGACTTGTGGACTTTGTGGATGAGGGTAAGGGTGGGATGATATGGGAGAAGGGCATTGAAGCATGTTAATTGTCATGTGTCTAATCAATCGCCAGCCCAGGATTGATGCTCGGGACTGGTGCAGCGAGATTTCCCGGGGGGGAGGGAGGAGGGAGGGGGGACCCGGAGGGGAAGCATATGTAAACCCATGGTGATATCATAACAATGTATGGCTAAAACAATAATTAAAAAAAAAAAAAAAAAGAAATATGTAACCCCAAAAAAAAAAAAAAAAAAGAGTCAGCTTGAATCGCAGATACACAGTGTAGCAAATCTTTGAGTTTGAAAATGTGGAGGATGAGTTAATTATAAGACTCAAATCATTTTAGCAGTAGATATCTGGAGTGGGTAGGACTGAAGAAATAAAAGAGATTGGAAGTCAGGCAAATACAGATTATTGAAGAGGTGATTAAACTAGCTGAGATAGTAGCAGATAACAAGGTAGAGAAGAGCAGCATTAACCAGGCATTGCCACTAAGGAGCATGAAGGAGTTATCAGCGAGAAGTAAGTACACAGGGTGTTATGATGTTGTCAGCGAGATGAGAACAACATCCTGTGGCCTGACACTGAGCACATCGCAATGGAATGACCAAAATCTAGGGGGAACAGAAGTAGAGAATTACTAACAAGAGCAGCAAAGAAAGCCTAAGTGACTTTGACTTGGTTTGATAGTTTCTATCAAGAATATATCACATCAGTTGGTTAACTGAATTCAATTCATTTGAAAAAATACACTAAAGACCTCACTTTCTAAAGTCTTGGCTTAAATATTTTGGAAGAGATACAGGCGACAACAGTGAATATAAAAATTTATGACCCTCTACCTGCCCTTAAGGTGTTTAAATCTGTATGGAAAGCAGTGTACACACACACACACACACACACACTCACACCCCTAAAATAAATCTTTTCTGATATCTCTATATAGATATCATGTGTCAGAACTCTCCAGAGAACCAGCAAGACATATATATATATATATATATATATATATATATATACATACATACATATATATATATACACACACACATATATATGGAGATTTATTACGATAATTAATTTCACATAATTATGGAGACTGAGAAATCCCTTTAATCTGCCATCTGCAACTTGGAGACCCAGGAAATCCAGTGATATAATTTAGTCCATGTCCAGAGGTCTGAGAACCAGAAAGCCAGTAAATCCCAGCCCCAGAAAGAAGATGAGATGCCCTAGCTCCATCAGTGAGGCAGTGAAAAAGAGAAAAATTCTCCTCCCTCTATCTTTTGTTCTGGTCATGCCCTCTCAGATTAGATAATATCCACTAATAGAAGCAGAAGATATTAAGAAGAGGTGGCAAGAGTGCACAGAAGAGCTATACAAAAAAACATCTTAATGATCCACATAACCACAACGGTGCGACCCTAGATGGCACTTACCTAGAGCCAGATATCCTGGAGTGTGAAGTCAAGTGGGCCTTAGGAAGCATCACTACAAACAAAGCTATGGAAGGTGATGGAATTCCAACTGAGTTATTTCAAATCCAAAAAGATAATGCTGTGAAAGTGCTGCACTCAATATGCCAACAAATTTGGAAAACTGTGCAGTGGCCACAAGACTGAAAAAGGTCAGTTTTCATTCCATCCCAAAGAAAGGCTAGCCAAAGAATGTTCAAACTACTGCACAATTGCACTCATCTCAGTTGCTAGCAAAGTAATGATCATTTTCTCCAGGTGAGGCTTCAATAGTATGTGAACCGAGAACTTCCAGATGTTCAAACTGGAAGGAACCAGAGATCAAATTGCCAACACCTGCAAGATCGTAGAAAAAGCAAGTTCTGGAAAAACACCTGCTTCTGCTTTATTGACTACACCAAAGCCTTTGACTGTGTGGATCACAACAAACTTGAAAATTCTTCAAGAGATGGAAATACCAGAACAACTTACCCGCTTCTTGAGAAACCTGTATGCAGGTCAAGAAACAACAGTTAGAACCAGACATGGAACAACCAACTGGTTCCAAATCGGTAAAGGAGTATGTCAAGGCTATATATTGTCACCCTGTTTATTTAACTTATATGCAGAGTACATAATGAGAAATTCCAGGCTGGATGAAGCACAAGCTGGAATCAAGATTGTCAGGAGAAATATCAGTAACCTCAAATATGTAGACGACACCACTTTTATGGCAGAAAGTGTAGAGAAACTAAAGAGCCTCTTGATGAAAGTGAAAGAGAGTGTAGAGAAACTAAAGAGCCTCTTGATACAGTGAAAGAGAGTGAAAAAGCTAGTTTAAAACTCAGCATTAAAAAAATGAGATAATGACATCTGGTCCCATCACTTCATGGCAAATACATGGGAAAAAAATTGAAACAGTGAGATTTTATTTTCTTGGGCTCCAAAATCACTACAGATGGTGACTGCAGCCATGAAATTAAAAGATGCTTGCTCCTGGGAAGAGAAACTATGACAAACCTAGACAGAATATTAAGAAACAGAAATTTGACTTTTCTAGCAAAGGTCTGTATAGTCAAAGCTATGGTTTTTCCAATAGTCATGTATGAATGTGAGAGTTGGAGCTTAAAGAAAGCTTAGCACCAAAGAATCGATGCTTTTGAACTGTGGTGTTGGAGAAGACTCTTGAGAGTCCCTTGGACTGTGAAAGGTGAAGCCAGTTCATCCTAAAGGAAATCAAACCTGAATATTCATTGCAAGGACTGATGTTGAAGCTGAATCTCCAATACTTTGGCCACCTGATGTGAAGCACTGACTCATTCATTGGAAAAGACCCTAATGCTGGGAAAGATTGAAGGCAGGAGGTGAAAGGGACAACAGAGGATGAGGCTTTTAGAAGTCATCACTGACTCAATGGACATGTGTTTGAATAAGCTCCCGGAGTTTGTGATGGACAGGAAAGTCTCGTGTGCTGCAGTCCATGGGGTCGCAAAGAGTGGAACAAGACTGAGCGACTGAACTGAACTGAACTCCTATTCAGAAGGACCGTCAATCTTACTGAATCCACCAATTCCATTGTAATTTCATTTGGAAACACTCTCCCAGATATAATATACTTAAAATAATGTTTAATCTGGGCGTGTTTAACTGGTTAGGCTGACACAGAAAATTAACCATTATGCCATGCAATAGTGTTTTTGCTTATTCTGAAGATCTACAATGCGTTATTAACTGGTGGGTTGTTTCAGAGAATCCCAATAGCAAGCCAGAGGGAGTTCTCTGGGAGAGGTCAGGCAATCAAATTGAACCCACTTTTCTTCCTTTCTTGTCTCTTTTGTTGAGACCTGACTCAGGTTAGCACTCAGAATATGCACAGTGAGTGAACAGTTTTAACTAGGATGAATTGATTTGTATTCAAATTGGTTCGCTTTGAACCTTTGCTCTCCATATCTACCCATTTTCTTATTGCCCTGCTTGGCTAGGATGTCAAAGCCCTCCCTTCCCTCCTTCAAGGCTGGAGCTGAGACTATCACTAAAAAGCAAATTTTATGTAAAGGTATCCAATACCTTTAAGAGTTGTACTTGGATACTCGGCAAAATCAACTAGAAATTCATTTAGGTATTAATAGATAGACACAGCATGTTTTAAAATTTGAGAATAAAATATTTCAGAAACTGGAAAGTTTCAAAACATTTTTGGAAAGCTGTGACTGCTTCTCAAATAAATGTCCATTTTTCAGTGGTGCCATTTGACGATTGTAACCACGTGTCCCCAATTTAGTAGCAATGAGTACAAATAATGTTTGACTTTTCCATCCTATAAGCATATCATATTCTTATGAAATTCAATTGCTCGTTCTTTGCAACAATTTACCAATTTCATCAGACATTTTGGGTAACTTTAGCTTCCTACCTATAACTTAAAATATTGCAAAAGGAGACAGTTAAGATAAATCTAATAGTTTCCAAATAGGTCTTTTTGCTATTTTTAAATTAATTAGTTTTCAATTTATTTTTCAATTTATATTGCAAGAAGACACTAATATTACTTAATCATTTTGATCCATTTTCACCTTAAACTACAGAAATAATGGTTATACCACTCCTACTCTTCTTTTACTCTTAGATTGGTATCTGTGGTTTGGTTTTATTTATGTGTAAATATGCAGAGTTCAAAACTTGTTAGTTGCAACACTAATAATGTCATTTATATACTTCACCTTGTCCATTTAAAATGGATTGTTCTATTTATAGAGTAACAGCCTGTAAAATTGAATTTAAAAATTTAATAGAAAAGACAGTGCTTTTAAAAATTATTATGATAGAAAGAAGGGTAATTTTTTTCATAAATTACTCCCAAAGCAACTTTTTAAAAAAAATCTTTCTTTTAGTTCCAAAACTTTAAAATAGTCTTATTGATTTTTAAAAATAATTATTTATGTAAATAATTTATGGCAGAGTTTTCAGTATTTGAAATGTATATTCTTCTAATAGGAATTTTACAAGACCATTAATTTTAGCAGAGCTGAGAAGGATGACTATAATTTAGGAGTTATTGTTGATTGTTTCTTGAAATAGATATTGACCCCATTAGTTTTAAGTGAAAACATTACTAAGCCAAGTATTAATCCAACAATACCAGAATTACTGATTTTAATCAGCATTTTTATTCAAACCCTGCCTTTAGCGCTTAAATTTCACTTAGTTTATCATACATTAATATGTGTAAAATTTAAATGAATTATCTTAGAATTCTCATTTTAAAGTTATTACAAAATTAATGCCTGTGGAAGTTCCAGTGCCTAAAGTCTTTTGTTTTTACAGTCATTTTAGTATGCATTTTGGATCTGGTGAAAATGATCCCACCCTTTTAGATATTGTTTCATTAATCTTGAGAGTACTCCTAGGGTCCAGAGAAGCATTTGGCCCAATAATCAATCCCTGAGTCATTTGTTCATTACGTCATGCTCTCAAGGAGAGGAAATCATCACCATCAACAATAGCAACAACCAGAAAAGGAACTAGCATTTATTGGGTCCTCACTATGTCCTGGACATGGTTCCTTAACATGTATCAACATATTTAGTCCTCACAAAAATGAAATTATTTGGGGAAGATAGTACACTGGATCTACAACTGTTAAAAATTTTCACATACAGCATGTATGTCTCCATTTATTTTCTTGTTTTGAGACCCATAGATGGTAGGGCAAGGAGTGCTTAATGAACTCACTCTCAAACAAATCTGTTCTGCATCAACAAGCATGCGGTTTTTGTTCATTTTGAAGGGATTAGAGTAATACTAATTTTGAGGTTTAAAACCACCTCAGTCCATCAGAAATGTCAAGTTTTGTTAATGATTCATAATTCCACAAGTATCTGATTAGAGACTGAAAGTATCTCATATATGGGTCTTAAATCTGGGTGTCTGGATGGGAACTAAAAGTTTATATATGTTGCAAATATTAAGTGTTAAAATAAAAATGTGATGATCAGCTGTTCACATTCAAATTTGAATTTAGTTGTGGGTTGGCTTCCCAGCTGACACTAGTGGTAAAGAAGTTGCCTGCGAACGCAGGAAACCTAAGAAATGCAGGTTTGATCCCTGAGTTTGGAAGATCCCCTGGAGAAGGAAATGGCAGTCCACTCCAGTATTCTTTCCTGGAGAATCCCGTGGACAGAGGAGCCTGGAGGCTACAGTCCACAGAGTTGCAAAGAGTCAGACATGACTGAAGTGACTTAGCACATGGGTTGGCAACAAATACTTAACTCCACCCTCAAAAAAAAAGAAAACGTGATGAAAAGCCTTTGCTTTTTGGCCTATCCAGCTTCAGTTTTTAAATTCTATACTTAAAAGTATATGCAATAGACAAATTGATAATACTTATTTGAGTTACTGTTTAAAACTACTTAAGTACATCTGATGAACATTCATTAAAGCTTCGGGAAATTAACTCAATAGTTAACTGGTCTTACTCAGCTATTTACATAAAACTCCTTTGATGTTTATCTTGATAATAGAGGATCATCTCTCTCTAAGCCTTCTCTTCCTTTATACCTAAATCTTAGTAAGTACCTTTAAAGATCTTAAGACAGTCTTTCCTGTAACTACTGCATATTTTGGAACCCAGAACATATGAATGCATGGGTGTATTGAGAAACACTTGTGAGCTATTATGCAATTTTAACACAAATTTCTCAAAATAAAGACACAAAGTAAGCAGGAAAATATTACTGGATATATTTACTTGATGCTTCTGAGACTTTGGTATTTTATGAGTTAATAATTAACTTTGTGCTTCTCTGGTAGCTCAGTTGGTAAAGAATCTGCCTACAATGCAGGAGACCTAGGTTCAATCCAGGTAGATAGGTAGATTTTGGTAGATGGGTAGGCTTGTTTCTAATTCACTGATGGGCAACATGTTAGGATAACATTACCTGCTATAACAAACAGACACCACCCTACATAAAGGCTGAAATAGAATAGAATGTTATTTTTCACTCTTTTGAAGTCCATCATGGGCATTGCTATTTACAGGTGACTTTCCTGTGGGCAGTAAATCAGGGACCCCCCAGAGGCTTCCCAGCGGATGGACCTGGCATCTTTAACATATGACTTCTAAGGTCTCTGGGTGCATTTGCATCAAATCAGTGAAAGGAGCATGAAGAAGAGGAGGTGCATTCCGGGACTGGAAGTGACACACATCATTTCTACTTATGTTTTATTGGCAAGAATGTGATTCACCATTTAAAATCAAGGGGAGAGGGCTGGGAAGTTTAGTCTTTGAGGGACAGCACTTCTGAGCAATAAATCTGTAGTGTGGAAGGGAAACCACACATATTTGGCAAAGGCAATCCAGAAATATCAGTTATTGTTGTTGTTCAGTCACAAAGATGTGTCCAGCTGTTTGTGACCCCATGGACTGCAGCACACCAGGCTTCCTGTCCTTCACTAACTCCCAGAGTTTGCTCCCATTCATGTCCACTGAGTTGATGATGCCATACAACTGTCTCATCCTTTGTCACCCTCTTCTCTTCCTGCCCTCAGTCTTTCCCAGCATCAGGGTCTTTTCCAAAAAGCTGGCTCTTTGCATTAGGTGGCCAATGTATTGGAGCTTCAGATTTAGCATCAGTCCTTTCAATGAATATTCAAGGTTGCTTTCCTTTAGGATTGACTAGTTTGATCTCCTTGCTGTCTAGGGGACTCTCCAGAGTATTCTCCAGCACCAAAGTTCAAAAGCATCCAGTTTTTGGCAGTCAACCTTCTTTATGGTCCAACTCTCACATTTGAACATGACTACTGGAAAAACCATAGCTTCGACTATATGGACCTTTGTCGGCAAAACAATGTCTCTGCTTTTTAATACACTGTCTAGGTTAGTCACAGTTTAGCCTCAAAGAACCCTGGGATGGTGCCCTGACCAGTGACTGAAGAGTCAACCCCCCTAACATCCAACCAAAAACTCTCGGTACTACATCACTGGTTTCCAGCCCATGGGACACTACATTCAAACAAGTGGCCTCCACTTAGAAATCAGAAGGAAGTTTAATCGAATACTAAGCTAATAAGGAAGAAATTTAATCATGACAAAATAATAGCCTGTATTTATTAGCAGTCACTATGTTTTGGGGATTGTTCTCAGCACTTTACATATGTTAGTTTAATACTCCAGATGATGCTAAAGGCAATTATTCTTATTTGGTCCAATTTACAGTTGGGAGACTGAGGCACAGGGAAGTGAGCAAAGTCCCCAAAGCTATACGGTAAACATCAATTAGAATCTAACTCCAAATCTAGGCAATCTAATTCAATTAGACTATTTTATCTCCCAGGAAAGATAGACAGATGCCATTTGAAAAGAAAAGGGAAAATTGGGAAGAACAGTTTCTTCCTGACAGAAATTTCATCTAATTTGACTTTTCTCAGGTTACACAGTGTAATTTTATACAATTTACTCCCAGCCTGTAGACTCCTGTTCTTTTCTCCACAGGACTTGTGCATATCATTGTGGATTCAGCAAAGGACTGGATTTTAAAATGATCTCTGTGTTCAGCGTGCTTAGTCACTCAGTCGTCTCTAACTCTTTGTGACCTTATGGACTGTAGTGCACCCGGCTCCTCTGTCCATGAAAATTTCCAGGAATACTGGAGTGGGTTCCTATTCCAGAGGATCTGTCCTACCTGGGGATCAAACTCACTTCTTTTATGTTTCCTGCATTGGCAGGCAAATTCTTTATAATTGCCACACATGGGAAGCCCAAATGAGCTCTGATCTCAAGGAATTTGGATTCTGTTGAGGAGGAAAGAGATTCTAAAATAATAGAAAAGGACAGTCAATATTAAAGGACAAATAAAAGGCAAGCAATAGGATTTTCAGAAAAGGTGGGCATTACCAAGAAAGAGTTTATGAAGGGTGAAGACTTTAGCTGGTCCTTAATAAATGGGCAGAATTTCATGAATAGAGAATTACAGAAGATTTCAAAGGAGAAGGATGATGGGAACAAAGATTTGGGTGGATAAAGGCAATATTTGTAGCAGCCTGGCTGTAATAGAAGGCAATTTTGGGAATTAGTGAGAGTTATATCTTTATTCACATTCATTTTTACTTTAGAACTTATATTTGCATATATTTTTAATTCAATGTAACCATCTGGGAAGGCCTGGCACTCGACAATTTGTTGCAGTGGTAGAGCTACGTATGTAGGCACAGGAAAATGAATACTGGGTTCTGGGAACAAAGACTAGGGAGGGATTTCCAAACAAATGCCACCTTCTACTCATTTCAACAAGTGTGAGAGTTAAGGAATGTTGTTTCACTGCCATTACATTTCTGGGTTCCCAGAGCTTCTCACAAAGAACCTTACGAAGACCTCAGTATTCAGCAGGTCCAGCTTCTAAGTACTTTCTAAGTAACTGACCATTCTTTTGTACCTATGCCACTTCTCAGCTCTGCTTTTTCAAGCAGAGAACTTCATTCCTCCTTTAAATCAAGGGATGAGCCTCTGGAGGACATTGAGCGAGCTCTGAATTCTCTGAGGAGCCACCTCTGACTATTATTGTTCCTCCCTGTCAGGCACAGAGCACTTCCAGTGACATCACTGCTGTTTTCCATATTATGTTGTTGCTGTAGGCAGCATGAAATTGACAAGAAACGGCCCTGAGAATAGCTGAAAGGGCACTTCTGTTGTTGTTTTTTTGATGCATCTGACACCTGTAGTTACAAGAAAGAAAATAGTTTCCATAAGCATATTGCTGGGTGATATAGAAGGTGAGTGATTATTTAGAAGTAGCTTTTCAATGCAATAGCACAGTAGAATCTAAATGGCTTCTGTGTACTTCCATCCTGAGAGTACCTTCCTAAGCAGAAGCAATAAGGTCAGGTAGTTTCCTAGAAGTCTTTGGATAGAAGTAGGCTCCAGTGAAAACATAGTCTAACCCTTAGAATCTCTTGGTCTATGAGACAGAGATTTCGCTAGCCCCAGTTTTAACAGAATATGTCTATTATTTTTAGGTTATATGCTTGTTTGTGTTTCTTCTATTTGTATAGTTACAGCTAGAAAAGCTGGTGTCCAAAATGGAAAAGGCAGAAAAAACATACTCTCAGGGAGTCTTTCCTAAGGATAAGCAGGAAAATCTGCCTAAATTCAAATAATAATTATTACTGGAACAATAACAAGTCTGGCAGGTTAAGCAACCACAAATGAGGGGACTCAACCCATGTAAAGTCATTTTTATTGACAACTGGGTGGTTTTAACACTAAGTGGACAGATTAAAAAATTGGGAAGTGATCAATTATACTGTGCTGGAGATTACAAGTTTACACACCATCAATAGTGCATTGAACCAGCACAGCAATCTTTGGTGTTCAGTCATTGAACATGGTTGATGATCGACTCCTAAATCTTCACCTCCCTGCAGCAGCGCATGCTGTGGATTCTCTGCTTTGTGGCTTTGGTGACACCCTCCTCCTATTTTCCTCCTGTTGCCTGACCATGGTTTCTTCCTTGTTCTCCCTTACCCTCTATGTGTGGAAGAGCATTTTTTTTCGTCTTTAGCAGAAACCTGAAGCATTTTCAGGCAACACTGTGGGCTGTCTGTCTTACCAGTACATGATTTTCTATCAAGCTCATTATGATGAGTGCAAGGAGCATAGTGAGAGAAACTTATCATCAGGCCTACTCGCAAGCACTGAGGAAAAAAGAAAGGAAAAAAATCCTTCCTTTAACTGTTTGCATGTCTCCTGAGCCATGGCAACAAAGAAAAACTACAGTTATTGAAATAAAGTTTTACGTCCCCGACAAGGTCAAATAGTCAGCGTAGAGCCTCAGCATTACATATATATGCATTTAAGTAATAATAACAAATACAAAAGACTATAATTGAGGGCTAATTAGGTGCCAGTTACTAGACAATATGTTTTGCAGTAAAGTATCTATCAAATTCTAGTGAAAAATATACTATGCACAGTTGTAGTCTCCCCTTTACATATGAGAAAATTAAGGCATAGGAAAATTAATTGTCCAAAGTTGCACAACTAATGACACAGGAATTTTTTAATTCTTCCCCACAGGAGCCCTGCATTTTAGATAGTTTCTGTTTGCATTGTCTCACATAGAGTGCATCTTATTTCTACCTTTTGCTCTACCACTCCCATATAGAATGCGTCATAGATTCCCATTTTTGAATTATTGCCCTGTGTTCACAGGTACCATTCTTTCCAGTTGGAGGGGAGTTTCCTATATTTCCCAGCACATATCTGCTTAAGAATTGCTTAGAAGTAGATAACAAGAGTTGATTTGTTCTCTGTCCTTTCTGACTGTAGATCACAGCATCCATAAGTATGTTGCTATACAGATATTGGTACTTCAGTCTCAACTATGCATTTCCATGTGGAAAGATCGCTAAAAAGGTAATACTAGGATTTCCCCTCAAATGGATGTAATCCCCAGTTAGTATCTTCAAATACTGAAACTCCTTATTATCCTCTTAGCACACCACAGTATTGACAGAACTTTGTTTTACCTTATCATTATAACATCATCTCTGAGAATTTCTACTTGTATCATTACAAGATGATTATGACAGCTTTGCTAAGCCTCATTCATATGAATGGAAAATTAGTACCATGAAGAAAATTTCTAATAATTATTTTCCAGACATATTGGTACTTTTCAAAGTTAAACTCATTAAACTGATTTGAATCTCATTTCAGCAAATCCATACTAAGTGGTATTAAGTCAGTCTCAAACTACTTTTAGGTAAAGATTAATCAGAAAATACATTAGTGAAATCCATATGTATAACCTTAGGATTATCACATATGTGGCAATAGTGTGTATGGATCTTGATACTTGTGAAGTCGCAAAATAATTATACAATAAATTAAATTATCAAAATAATCTCAAAAGTAAATGGTACACCAGATACTGTCTGAGTTCTTTTACATTCATTATCTTATTTTGCATGCATAACCTCCCCATGAGAATTTTGTCCCCATTTTACAGGTGTGGTAATTGAGTGGCAAAGATGTTTAGAGATTTGCTCAAGTAACATACACAGTGTGTGGGAAGAGCCATTTTGGAATATGCTTCTTGTAGGCTCTAAAATTCTCACTCTGAAAAGAATTTTTAAAGCCTTTAGAATCCCTTGCAAAGGCAGCAGCAAAGTACTTCCTATCATACACAATTTTATTTAATAGTACTTCATAAGTTAAATGTCTTAGATTATAAATGGAAAATGATAGAATTCTGGGTAGACAAATCAGAAAGCTTATTCTTAAGGGAACAGATGTTGTGCACTTTGGGGCAGAGAATCTGGGAACTTTCTACAGGAATATTATTAGCCCAGTTCTTACATAGAAGAAGCCAGGTCTGCTTGGCCAGTGTGTCAAATGGAATCACATCATTCAGTTTGTTAATGATGTTAATCAATTAATCTACTGATTAAGCACAAGTATAATGGGATCAAATGTAGCCATTGGGAGGTAAAATCAATAGGTAATGTTCTTTTCTATGTAACTGTAAGTTCTTTACATATTGTAATACTCAGTAAATTGTATATACTTCACTTTATATATGGTTTCAAATTATGTCTAAGTAATCATTTTGTTACCTGTATACTATCCTCAATATGTGAGTTGGTATCTCCCTTGCTGAAATAAGAAATAGACCCAAAGTATGCAATGTCTCAAACAAAGCAGACACTTTGATAATGAACTAGAACATACTTACAAACATTTTCTGATGGGGATTCTTGAACAAGCAGCTCTCCTCCACCTCTCATTGGATAGGCAGTGATTCAGACCCTTACCCATTGCATCTCATGGCTCTGCCTGCTCATGAGCTTCATCATTATCAGAAGAAGAAGGCATAGTTAGGATACAACAGCTGTTTAAGAGCCTTGTCCCACAAACTGGACATATCTTTGTTATTGTTGTTTAGTCACTTAGTTGTGTCCAACTCTTTGTGACCCCATAGACTGCAGCATACCAGGCTTCCCTGTCCTTCACCATCTCCTGGAGCTTGCTCAAACTCATGTCCATCGAGTAATTGATGCCATCCAATCATCTCATCCTCTATTGTCCTTTTCTCCTCCTGCCTTCAATCTTTCCCACCATCAGGGTCTTTTCCAATGAGTCAGTTCTTCACATCAGGTGGCCAAAGTATTGGAGCTTGAGCTTCAGTTTCAGTCCTTTTAATGAATATTAAGGTTTGATTTCCTTTAGGATGGACTGCTTTGAACTCCTTGCAGTTCAAGGGAATCTCAAGAGTCGTCTCCAGTGCCACAGTTAGAAAGCGTGATTCTTTGGTGCTCAACCTTCTTTATGGTCCAACTCTCACATCCATACATAACTACTGGAAAAACCATAGCTTTGACCATATGAACCTTTGTAGACAAAAAATGTTTCTGCTTTTTTAATACACTGTCTATATTTGCCATGGCTTTTCTTCCAAGGAGCAAGCATCTTTTAATTTCATGGCTACAGTCATCGCCCACAGTGGATTTTAGAGCCAAATAAAAGAAAGTCTGTCACTGTTTCCACTTTTTTCTCTATCTATTTGCCATGATGTTATGGGACCAGATGCCATGATCTTTGTTTTCTGAATATTGAGTTTTAAGCCAGCTTTTTCACTCTCCTCTTTTACCCTCATCAAGAGGCTCTTTAGTTCCTCTTTGCTTTTTGCCATAAGACTGGTATCATCTGCATATCTGAGGTTATTGATATTTCTCCCAGCAGCCTTGATTCAAGTTTCTGCTTTATCAAGTCCAGCGTTTCACATAATGTACTCTGCATATAAGTTAAGTATCAGGGAGACAATATACCGCCTTGATGTACTGTATATTTCCCCAATTTTGAACCAGTCTGTTGTTCCATGTCAGGTTCTAACTGGTGCTTCTTGACCTGCATATGGGTTTCTCAGGAGGCAGGTAAGTGGTCTGGTATTCCCATCTCTTGAAGAATTATACATAGTTTGTTGTGATCCACATAGTCAAAGGCTTTAGCATATTCAATGAGGCAGATGATTTCTGGAATTCTCTTGCTTTTCCTACAGTCCAGTGAATGTTGACAAGTTGATGTCTGGTTCCTCTGCCTTTTCTAAATCCAGCTTGGACATCTGGAAGCTCTTGATTCACATACTGGTTAAACCTCTAGCTTGGAGGATTTTGAGCATGCTCTTACTAGCATGTGAAACGAGTGCTATTGTGTGGGAGTTTGAACATTGTTTCACATTGTCCTGCTTTGGGATTGGAATAAAAACTGATCTTTTCCAGTCCTGTGGCCACTGCAGAATTTTACAAGTTTGCTGGCATATTGAATGCAATACTTTCACAGAATCATCTTTTAGGATTTGAAATAGCTATGTTGGAATTCCATCATCTCCACTAGCCTTGTTCAGCGTGATGCTTCCTAAGGCCCACTTGACTTCACCTTCCAAGATGTGCAGGTGAGTGATCACATGATCATAGTTATCCTGATCATTAAGATCTTTTTTGTATAGTATTGCTATATATTTTTGTCATCTCTTCTTAATATCTTCTACTTCTGTTAGGCCCATACCATTTCTGTCTTTATTGTGCCCATCTTTGCATGAAATGTTCCCTTGGTATCTCTAATTTTCTTGAAGAGATTCCTAGTCATTACCATTCTATTATTTGCCTCTATTTCTTTGCATTGATCACTGAGGAAGGCTTTCTTATCTCTCCTGGCTATTCTTTGGAACTCTGTATTCAAATGGGTATATCTTTCAATTTCTCCTTTGCCTTTTGCTTCTCTTCTTTTCATAGCTGTTTGTAAGGCCTCCTCAGACAACCATTTTGCCTTTTTACATTTCTTTTTCTTGGGGATGGTCTTGATCGCTGCCCCCTGTACAGTATCACAAACCTCTGTCCATAGTCTGTCAGGTACTCTCTCATCAGATATAATCCCTGAATCTCTTTGTCACTACTGTATAATCATAAGGGATTTGATTTAAGTCATACCTGAATGGTCTAGTGGTTTTCCCTGCTTTCTTCAATTTAAGTCTGAATTTTGCAAGAAGGAGTTCATGGTCTGAGCCACAGTTAGCTCCCAGTCTTGTTTTTGTTGACTGTATAGAGCTTCTCCATCTTTGGCTACAAAGAATATAATCTATCTGATTTCAATATTGACCATCTGGTGATGTCATTGTATAGAGTCTTCTCTTGTATTTTTGGAAAAGTATGTTTGCTATGACCAGTGCATTCTCTTGGCAAAATTCTATTAACCTTTGCCCTGCTTCATTCTGTACACCAAGACCAAATTTGCCTGTTACTCCATGTATTTCTTGACTTCCTGCTTTTGCATTGCAGTCCCCTATAATAAAAAGGAGATCTTTTTTGGGAGTTAGTTCTAGAAGTTCTCATAGGTCTTCATATACCCATTCAACTTAAGCTTCTTCAGCATTATTGGTTAGGGGCACAGATTTGGATTACTGTGATATTGTATGGTTTACCTTGGAAACGAACAGAGATCATTCTGTCATTTTTGAGATTGCATCCAAGTACTGCATTTTGGACTCTTTTGTTGATTATTATGGTTGCTCCATTTCTTCTAAGGGATTCTTGCCCATAGTAGTAGATATAATGGTCATCTGAGTCAAATTCACCCATCTCAGTCCATCTTAATTTGCTAATTCCTAAAATATTGATGTTCATTCTTGCCATCTCCTGTTTGACCACTTACATTTGCCTTGATTCATGGACCTAATATTCCAGGTTCCTATGCAATATTGCTCTTTCCAGCATCAGAGTTTACTTCCATCACCAGCCACATCCACAACTGGATGTTGTTTTTGCTTTGGCTCCATCCCTTCATTCTTTCTGGGGTTAGTTCTCTACTGATCTCCAGTAGCATATTGGGTACCTTCCAACCTGGGGAGTTCATCTTTCAGTGTCCTCCTTTGTTGCCTTTTCATACTGTTCATGGGTTTCTTGAGGCAAGAATAATAAAGTGGTTTGCTATTCCCTTCTCCAGTGGACCATGTTTTGTCAGAACTCTCCACCATGACCCATCCTTCTTGGGTGGCCCTACAAGGCATGGCTCATAGTTTCATTGAGTTAGACAAGGCTGTGGTCCATGTGATCAGATAATTTTCTGTGATTGTGGTTTTCAGTCTGTCTGCCCTGTGATTTGAGAAGGATAAGAGGCTTATGGAAGCTCTCTGATAGGAGAGACTGACTAAGGGGGAAACTGGGTCTTCTTCTGATGGGCAGGGCCATGCTCAGTAAATCTTTTATACAATTTTCTGTTAATGGGCAGGGTTGTATTTCCTCCCTGTTACTTGACCTGAGGCCAAACTATGCTAGAGGTAATGAAGATGATGGTGACCTCCTTCACAAGGACCCATGCATGCACTGCTATACTCAGTGCCCCCAACCTGCAGCAGGCCACCATGGACCCACGCCTCAGCCAGAGACTCCTGGCCACTCATGGGCAAGTCTGGGTCAGTCTCTTGTGGGGTCACTGCTCCTTTCTCCTGGGTCCTGGTACACACAATGTTCTGTTTGTGTCCTCCCTGAACCTGTTTCCCCAGTCCTGTGTAAGTTCTTGCTGCTCTATGGTGGGTTAATGGCGACCTCCTCCAAGAGGGCTTATGCCACACCCAGGTCTACTGCACGCAGAGCCCCCACCCCTGCAGCAGTCCACTGCTGACCCGTACCTCCTCAGGAGACACACAAACACGGTTCTGTCTCAGTCTCTGTGGGCTCTCTGGGTCCTGGTGCGCACAAGGTATGTTTGAGTCCTCTGAGCATCTCTGGTGGGTATGGGGTTTGATTCTAAATGTGATTTCACCCTCCTGCCTTCTTGCTGGGACTTCTCCTTTGCTCTTGGACATGGGGTATCTCCTTAAAGTTGCTCCATCGCTGGGCAGCTGCTGCTTCAGGGCCTACTGTTTTGGTGGGGCTTCTCTGCCCTTGGATGTAGGGTATATCCTCACAGTCACTCCAGTACCCATGGCAAATCTTTAATCCAATTTTTGTTGATGGGTGGGTCTGTGTTGCCTCCCTGTAGATTGTCCTGGGGCCAAACTATAGTAAGGGTAATGGCAGTCTCCTCCAAAAGGACCCCTGTCAGCATGCCACGCCTCCCAGGTTTCTGCATTCAGTGTCCCTGATCCTCTGGCCAGCCACTGTTGAGGCAAGCCTGCACCATAAACTCCCAACACTCATAGGCAAGCCTGTCTAAATCTTGGTGGGGTCACTGCTTCTTTCTCCTGGGCCCTGGTGTGCACAAGGTGTAGTTTGAGCCCTCCAAGAGACTCTGTGAAGTTCTGTAATCAAATTCCACTGGCCTTCAAAGTCAAATTCCCTGAGGAATTTGCCCAATCCCCAAACTGGGAAATCTGTTGTGGACCCTAGAACTTTCACAATAATGTGAGAACGTCTCTGGTCTAATTGTTCTCCAGTTTGTGGCTTTGTAGTGGGCCTAATGGTGAACTCCTCCAAGAGGACTTATGCCATATGCCGGGCCTCCCAAGCCTGCTGCTGCCAGAGACCCTATCCCCGTGGCAGACCACTGCTGACCCGTGCCTCCACAGGAAACACTCAGACACTCAAAGGCAGGTCTGGCTCAGGCTCCTGTGGTGGTTACTGCTCCTTTCCCTGGGTCCCAGTGCCCACAAGGTTTTGTTTGCACCCTCTGAGCATGTCTGGTGGGTATGAGGTTGGATTTTAAACATGATTGTGCCCCTCCTACCTTCCTGCTGAGGCTTCTTCTTTGCATTTGGATGTGGGGTATCTTTTTGGGATGGGATCCAAAATTCTCTTGTTGATGGTTTTTCAGCAGCTAGTTGTGATTTTGATGGTCTCTCAGGAGAAGATGACCACCCATCCTTCTGCTCTGCCATACACCTAGTAGAAGGACATATCTTATTCTCTTACAAACCAGTGACTAGAACCCACACGAGATCCAACTGCAAAGGAGAGAGTACATTTGTGCACAAGTTGAAAAAGGAGTACACAGCATTCTCAACAATGTTGTATGTTAAATTATTACAAGATCAATATCTAACAAGGAATTACCAAACCAAAAAGCATAGCAACTGCCTCATTGTATTGATAGAGCTTCTATGTTAATAAACACCATAAATGTGCTAAAAGTCTGACAACACTCGTGCCAATGAGTCAGGTCTTCAGTATGGACTCTAAGAACAATGCCTTTGGATTTTTACTGTCGTTTTCGTTTTCCCCAATTACCACTTTTTGCCTAGTTCTTAATGGATGAATTTGATGAGGTAAATTAATATATTAATTTATTTCTTAAGTGTTAGATCCTCAAAGGAGAGTTATTAAATGTTTCTACAATAATAGGTTCTGAAGATAAAAATAATAAAGTCTATTTATCAGCTTTATTATTTATCAGTTTTATATTTATCAACTTTATCATTCCTAAAGATGACAAAAGCACTAATTAAAAAAAAAAACAACAGTCAATATGTTATAAACTTTAGCTACGTATATAAAAATAGTCTCCACAGGTAACTATGATCACTTTACAATGGATAAGGTATACATATTGACACTGTTATCTCTTGAAAGTGTCTTCATTCTTATTGCATAGGATGTTTTTAAATGCAAAACTGTTTCATAATGAAATTGCTTAATGCTAAAGCACCACCATTTGTGAGTTTGAAAGAGTTACCATGTTACAATAAATTTATGGGTTATTTATGTATGCACACATATGGATATACATGCAAATAGAAATAGATAAGTAGATAAATAGATGGTGGATAGATAGAGTACTCTTTCAGGTTTTCAAATGGTGAGTATGGTTCTACTTGGCTTGTCTAATCAGTAGTGACAAATATGATTATAGCTGAAAAGTTAGGGACTTGACTTTCTAAAATCCAGCCATATTTGCTTTTAGATTCTGTTACTTATTATAAACATGACCTTGGGTGAATTTAATCTCACTTGTCTCAGTTTCCTCACCTGGTAAAGACCTAAAACCTCCCTGCACAGGCATTGAAATAGTCACCTGAAACAATGAATGCCAAGGGCTTATACTGTGTGCATCCTCGATGTTCAGTATCCATTAGTCTCTTCCTCACTCCATTTTTGTGATTCTGCATTTAAAATATCACCACCACTACAATTAGTACCACCAACTTTGTCCTCACAAGACATTGCTAAAGAGGACCTTTAATGCGGTTGACAATCATATTTTATTTTTATTCTCCCAAGTTAAAATTTTGTTAAAATTTCACATTAAAAAAAAACTATAGCAAGGTATAAATAATACTTCTTGCTCTGACTAAAAATAATTCTGACACTTTATATTCTTTTTGAAAATTTCAGTCCAATGTGGTGTGAAATTCTGGGCTGAAAATCTGCATTTCTGGTGAAAATACTTATTTAACTTAGTGGCACAGATAAGGAAGATGAGAAGAAATTCTATTTTATGATTTTATGACAAAAATTGCCTTGAAGAAGGAGATCAGGCATTCTTCAGTGCACAGTTGACTCTGAAATTTTACAGGTAGTGAAATACCAGCTCTGTCCTAGCTGGTAGCTGAACTAATGTATTATAAAAGCATATCTATTCATATCATTTCAATTCAGGAAGAATAGTCCTGCTCTTTAACAAAAATGACTCTTTTATTAAAGAGAAAACTCTCAGCTGAATAAATCATAAGCTTGACCACAA
The DNA here is from genome assembly GCA_007570785.1 of Antilocapra americana. NCBI lineage: Eukaryota > Metazoa > Chordata > Mammalia > Artiodactyla > Antilocapridae > Antilocapra > Antilocapra americana. The sequence goes on from ML660200.1 coordinate 20,075,184, forward strand.
ATAAACTCTTGTGGTTTTATAGTCTAACCCTTCCTTCATAATTGGTGAGACTAAACAAATGGCTTATATCCTTAAGGATAAATATAGTAAAACTGCTCCTTTGTAAATAGGTATAACATTACAAGGTAAAAATGTACACACACAAGATGGTAGAGTCATTTTCTTATTTCTAGCTTGTCCATTTAACTTTTTAAGGCATATTGAACTAAAAGTATGGTCAGTCTTACAACAGTGTTCTTTGAGTTTTATGGATACTTCAGAATCATTGTTTAAGTCTTACTTGAACTGTATGAAAGTGCCATTTTTGTAGGTCAGAGATGGTCAAATCTTGGTCTTTCTACATCTCAAAAAATGGCATTTCCAAAATCAAAATTGTGTGTGTGTGTGTTCAGTTGCTGAGTCATATCCAACTCTTTACAACCCCATGGACTGTGGCCTTCCAGGCTTCTCTGTCTGTCTGGCAGAGAAAGGCAAGGATAGTGGAGTGGATTGGCATTTCCTTCTCCAGGGGATCTTCCCAACCCAGGGATCAAACCCACATCTCCTGCATTGGCAGATAGATTATTTACCACTGAGCCACTTGGGAAGCCCAAAATTGAGTATAATAATGATGAAATTATAAAATCCAAATAGTTCAGACGTATCGAACTTGAAACACAACCAATATTTTTGTGATGTTTTAATTGTCAGTGAACACTTAGGGGAAAACAGATCTTTAGTGTGAAACTGGTAATAGAATATCAATGTTTTGGGGAAAAATGGTCTTCTATACAAATGGAATCTGAGCAACTGTCATAAACAAATTAAGGGTAATTTAAAATATATAAATATCATTCCATGCCAAAAGTATGTCAATCAAATAAATCTAGTTGATACTATATTCTTATTTAGATATTTTCTAAATAAGTGCATTGTATATCTTATAAATTATTTCATTATAAAAAAGTTTGTGGAATAGACTTAGATTAAATTTTTAACCAAGGTTTTCTTTTTAACTTTGAAAAAATATTTTTTCAAACACCTGTTCCTGATCTCCACATTAAAAACTATTGGAACAATCTCAGTAACATTATTGGGTATCCTGTGAATTTCTTATGCAAGGACTTGTCACTTTTATTCAAATGAAAATGCTACATTAAGGTAAGAAAATGCCTTGATATACTGACCAAAAATGTGAGAAAGACACAGAAAATCTTTTTAAGATTTATGGATAAAGACTAAAGAGAGTAGTGTCTACTGGAGTGCTCAGATTAGTAGAATTGAAGAGGGGCAAGTCCCTGTATAGAAGGGAGTAAATTCAGCAGTTTTCAGATTGTATGATTTAGATTGGTCAGATCTGTGTTTAATTCTTAGCCCCTGCCATGTACTAGCCATTCGATATTTGGCACATTATTTAACCCATATATATCATCAGTTATATCATCTGATCAATTATTGTTGTTGTTCAGTCTCTAAGTCATGTCCAACTCTTTGCACCTATGGACTGCAGCATACCAGACTAGTCTTCCTTGACTATCTCCTGGAGTTTGCTCAAATTCATTTCCATTGAGTTGGTGATGCCATCCAGCCATCTCATCCTCTGCCACCACTTTCTCCTTTTTCTTTCAATCTTTCCAGCCTGAGGATCTTTTCACATTTAGTACCCAAAATACTGTGGCTTCAACTTCAGCATCAGTCCTTCCAATGAATATTCAAGGTTGATTTCCTTTATGGTTGACTGGTTTGATCTCCTTGCAGTGTAAAGGACTCTGAAGAGCCTTCTCTAGCACCCCAGTTTGAAGGTATCAGTTCTTTGTTGCTCAGCCTTCTTTATGGTCCAGCTCTCACATCCATACATGAATACTGGAGAAACTATAGCTTTAACTATACAGCCCTTCGTCAGCAAAGTGATGTCTCTGCTTTTTAACATGCTGTCTAGGTTTTTCTTCCAAGGAGCAAGCATCTTTTAATTTCATGGCTACAGTCACTGTTCACAGAAAATAAATCCTGTCACTGCAACCATTTAGTCCTCTTCTACGTGTCATGAAGTGATGGGACCAGATGCCATGATCTTAGTTTTTTGAATGTTGAGTTTTAAACAAGCTTTTTCACATTCCTCTTTCACCCTCATCAAGAGACTCTTTAGTTTCTCTTCACTTTTTGCTATTACAATGGTATCATCTGAATATCTGAAGTTATTGATATATCTCCCAGCAATAATGATTCCAGTTTGTGATTCATCAAGCCCAGCATTTTGTGTGATATACTCTGCATGTAAGTTAAATAAGCAGGGGGGAAATATGGTCTTGTTGTACTTCTTTCCCAATTTTGAACCAGTCCATTGTTCTATGTCCGATTCTAACTGTTGCCTCTTGTCCTGCATACAGGTTTCTCAGGAGACAGGTAAGGTGGCCTGGTATTCCCATCACTTTAATAATTTTCCACAGTTTGTTATGATCCACATAGTCAAAAGCTTTAGCGTAGTCAGTGAAGAAGAATAGGATGTTTTTTCTGGAATTCCTTTGCTTCCTTAAAGATCCAATGATTGTTGGCAATTTGATCTCTGGTTTCTCTGCCTTTTTGAAACCCAGTTTGTACATCTGTTAAGTTCTTAGTTCACATACTGCTGAAGCCTGGCTGAAGGATATTGAGCATAATCTTGCTGGAATGTTAAATGAAAGCAACTGTACAGTGGTTTCAACATTCTCTGGCATTGCTGTTCTTTGGTACTGGAATGAAAATTGACCCTATCCAATCCTGTAGCCACTGCTGAGTTTTCCAAATTTGCTGACATATTGAGTGCAGCACTTTAACAGCATCATCTTTTCAGATTTGAAATAGATCAGCTGGAATTCCATCAGCTCCACTAGCTTTGTTAATAGTAATACTTCCTAAGGCCCACTTGACTTTACACTCCAGGATGTTCAGTTCTAGGTGAGTGACTGCAGCATCGTGGTTACCTGGGCCTTTTAAGACCCTTCTTGTATGGTTCTTCTGTGTATCTTGCCCCTTCTTCTTAATCTCTTCTGATAGGACTGATAATAATACATAATTGCATATCTCAAGAGTGGTTATGGTATGGGGATCAAAATAAATGACAAGTTTGAATCACCTTGGATAGTGTCTAGCACCTAGGAAATACTAAAAATATTAATCCTTGTTAGTATTACTAAGGAAAGGGCTTTTAAGGCAAGTGTGACTGCTCTGGAGACAAGCAGAAGCGTGCTCAGGTAAAACAAACTCTAGGTCCTGCCTCCAGGCCTCCTTTTAAATCATCCACATCTCCAGAAGGAACATTTGTTTTCTTGAGTGAAAGTAAGTCTTGAATAGTCTTTTTCCTCCCCCCTCGCTCCACCTATTTTACTAATATCCCAACAAACTGCTAATCCATACTATAGTTGTCTATTGCTGTGTAGCAAAATAGTACATGCTTACAGCTTAAAAAACACAGCTTTATTATCCCAGAGTTTCCACTAGTCAGATGCTAAGAATAGTCTAGCTGGATTCTCTGCTCAGGGTTCCCCAAGGCTATTAGTGAGGTATCTTAGTGTGGTATCCACAGGGGCTACAATGTCACCTGAGGCTCATTGCCAGAATTCAGTTACTTGTGGTTATAGGCTGAGGTCCTGAGTTCTTGGGTAACTCATAACATTTCTTTCTGCATCTTCAAAGCCATGTGAGACTATCTTTACTGTTTTTAATCTTTCTTTTCAGGTGAGGGGCTGATCATATTTTAAAGGGTAGATTTGATAGGTAGCTGGGTCAGGTCCACCCAGGATAATCAGCGTTTGATTGACTCAAAGTCAGTGGATTTGTGGCCTTAAATACATCTTCAAAATCTCTTACCTTTGCCATCTAATAAATTCTAACCACAGGAGTGGTATTGTATCATATCTCAGGTCCTGTCTACACTTAAGTGTGGATTATACCAGGCATCCATACCAGGGGGCTGGAATCTTGGGAACCATATTCAAATTTTGCCTCTCCTATCTCTAAACTGTTTCAAATAAATAAAAGGCCTTTCATGTTGCAATTAAGGATAAGATTTAAATGCCAAGGCTCAAGGAAGACAGCAATTTAATATGCGTGTATGTGATAAGTTGCTTCAGTTGTGTCTGACTCTTTGCAACCCCCTGAACTATATTGGCCTACCAGGACCCTCTATCTCTGGAATTCCCTACGCAAGACTACTGAGTGGATCGCCATTTCTTCCTCCAGGGGATCTTCCAACCTAGGGATTGAACCTGCTGCTCCTGCATTGCAGGCATATTTTTTACTGCTTGAGCCACTGTGGTCAAGATACAAACAATTGAAGTATAGTCAATCAACACATTTTGATCAGAAACTCCTGTTTGATGTTAAAAGCTGCATGAAGAGAGAAAGGATCCTGGGAGTATCTGAAGGATATTATCAATGTGAAAGGAGAGAAAGAAAACTTTGCCTCTCCTCCAAAGACAAATTTCCAATACTTACTGCAAATATGTTTTGAGTCTGTCCAGTTTACCTTCCAATGACAGGGCAGAGAGTGAGCATGGTGGGGTTCTGATCAGGTAGCTAGTGAAAAGTCAGATTTACATCACATAATTATAAATATTTTCTTGTTTTCCATGATATAGTAATTCTTATAGTATAATTAGTTTGGATTAAATGAGGCATCACTACATTTATTTATGGATTCTTACATTTGTTGAAGCACCTTAATCAGTTTTAGTATTTCACAAGCATGAAACTAGATATATAGTTTATAATGTTCTTGATGGAAATAGTGTAAGTCAACACCTTTCTTCAAACAAGTACAGTTAAGTAACATTTAAGAAATGAAAGTCCATTAAAATATATGCATTTATATATATAAAATTGATAACCAAAAGGACCTACTGTATAGCACTGGGAACTATACTCAATATCTTGTAATAACATATAGTGAAAGAAAATGTAAAAGAGAATATGTATGTATAACTGAATCACTTTATTATATAACTGAAACTAACACAACATTATAAATCAACTATGGTTCAATAAAAATTAAAAACTAAAGTAATATATGAAAAAAGCTTTCTTGATAAAAAGAAAAGACAATCAATAAGTAAACTTTGAACCACAAATAAGGCTCTTTTGTATTATGTCAAAATCTTAAGATGATACACTATACTGTTAGGTCTATGGTATAACTAATTATACTATAAGAGTTATTAACTGGGTGGGGGGCGGTAAGACAGACTTAAATAAGAACCAAAATGGGGATGGAGTGACAGATCACTCAATAAATTCAATAAAAATAGTCATACCAGTAATTGAATTAAATTTTGCCTAAACTTCTACCTTAGAAATTTAATTTCAGATTCTATCAATTTATTCCTTTTTTTTTTTTTTTTCGCATGCATTAAGTGGAGTGACATACAAGTGAAAATAAGCAAGGTCTTTGCAGGCAGATCTACAATGGCATTCTAAGTCTGCCACTAGCTCACTGGATAGTGTTAGGCAAGCTACTTACCCTCTCAAGGCTTCTAGTTCTTCACCTGTAAAACAAGAATTGTATCCAATTTGTAGAACTGAATTAACAATAGTAAAAAGAATATCAAAAAGTATACAGTAGAGTGCCCAGCTATAGAAGGGCTATGACAAATGTTATAGTCACAAGTCTTTATACTACCATTGATAGGCCAGGTTGTTTTACTAAAGAATATGATAAAAATGGCATTACTGGAAACTGCTCATGAAATTCTAAGGAATATCATAGATTCAAAATCATTAAGCAAATCGTAGGAAAAGGAAGCACATGCTAATTATTCAGTTTTAAAAGCATTTATAAGATTATTATTCTGTGACTCTATTAAGTAAACTTTCTAGAAAAACAGTGTATCTACTAATTAAATAATTTATTTGTACTTTCTCATTTCTTAAAAAAGAAAAATAAGTCAGAGTAATGGAAAAGATAAAGAAATATATAACATACATACAACTTATCATATGTGAAATCAATCGCCAGCCCAAGTTTGATGCTTGATACAGGGTGCTCAGGGCTGATGCACCAGGATGACCCAGAGCAATGGAATCGGGAGGGAGGTGGGAGGGGGGTTCTGGAAGGGGAACACATGTATACCCATGCGGATTCATGTCAATGTATGGCAAAACCAACACAATAATTTAAAGAAAATAAATAAATAAATAAAATTTTTTAAAAAAAATATATAACATACAAACGATTATTTGGCTGCTGCACTATTCTCAGTTGTGTCTGACTCTTTGTGACCCCATGGACTGTAACTCACCAGAGTCCTCTGTCCATGGGGATTCTCCAGGCAAGAATAGTAGAGTGGGTTGCTATGCCCACCTCCAGGGAATCTTCACAATCCAGGGATCGAACCTAGATTTCTCGCTTTGCAGGTGGATTCTTTATTGTCTAAGCCACCAGGGAAGTCCATTTGCTGCGAGTGAGATTCATATCTGGCTCTGACTTTCCTGGTGGCCAGGGCAAAAAAGAAAAAAATAACACTTTTTAAGAAGTAAAAACTTTTGCTCGACTTTAATCTTGAAAATATTATCTCATACTATTCTTTATATATTCTAGAGCAGTGCCAAAAGAATTTTCACTTTGTAGTTTCTTTTAAAGATCCTTAGTAGAAAATTAATATATAATATTAACTACACCTCAAAGAAGATTTGCTTAGCTAACTAAATCTAATAAATGTATTCCTATGGAATCAACCCTATTCCGTCCTACTCTATCTATCTATCTGAAAATTTAATACAAATAGCCTATTCAAAGCAGTCAGAGCAAGTTTGGATTTTAGACAGTATATAGGAAAACACCCACATAAAGCAAATTTACGTTATATAATTACCATTCCCAGTTGTTGACTGCTGAGAACAAAGGTTTCAGTGTATAAAAGATTTTTCTGGAATCTCAGAGTCAAGAAAAACCAGTTCAAATCCAGCTTGGCCAAGGTGAGTACGGGCAAGTCACTTTGCTTACTAGGACAGTTATTCACCAAACCTTAAGTGAGGTAATTGGACTAGACAGGTGCCACCTCATTCTAGAACTATACCCACAACAAGGCCTGGCACAGAGTGTGCATTCCATAAATAAAAGTTAAGAATGGATCCTACTCCCGTGTGTTGGTGAAGTGAAAGTGAAAGTCGCTCAATTGTGTCTGTTTGCCACCCTATGGACTATACAGTCCATGCACTTTTCCAGCCAGAATGCTAGAGTGGGTGGCCTTTCCCTTCTCCAGGGGATCTTCCCAACCCAGGGAGCAAACCCAGGTCTCCTGCATTGCAAGTGTATTCTTTACTCTCTCAGCCACTAGGGAAGCTCTGATCGTAGCGGTCTGATTTAACCAGTCTAATGGTCAACGAGGGTTAGTTGATGTAAGTATTAATACTTGATATTTCTCTATTCAAAGAAAGCAGATGATAGCAAAAAAACAGGTATCTCAACATAGGCATAGTTACATTTTAGACTAGATACTTCTTTGTTGTGAGAGATGTCCTGGACGTTGTAGGTGATTCAGCGGCATCTCTGGCTTTTACCCACTAAATATCAGTAGCCCTGTTCTTCAGGTTGCAGCAACTTAACTGTCTGGAGACAATTAGACCTCATTTGAGAAAATTTTATATATATGAACAGGTGTGTATATATGTGTGTTTAAGTGTGTGCCCATGCAGATAGTATTGTCTGTCACATACTATGTACTTTCATTGTACCTGGAATATATGAGATCAATAATTATCAATTATTAATTTTATGTACTTCCATGACATGATAGATAACACAATATCCCAACAGTATCTTCTTATTCTGAATATAGCATGAGCTGGCATCTAAAAGAATCAAGTGTTTTCCAAAATTAAAGCTAATGTACTTTATTCCATTGCTTATGGTTCTTGATAAAAAAAAATCATGCAAACACAAGCAGTCTGATGTTATTTTTTTGTTTACAGTATTACTGTGTTGTTTTGGTTAACAGAATGAAAAACAGCACTGTAATACTACAAGTAAAAATGTTTTATTCTTAGTTTGTTTCATCAATAAAGACTGACGTTTTTGCAAGAAAGATGTTATACTATTGAAATTAACTCTTAGTCAATTGTAAATAATTGTATTATATTGGTATGTTATCATGAAGATTAGAAATCATTTCCTACAGAATCATGTTTTTGCTTCCTCAGCACTGTTTCAATTGAAAGGAATTTGAATGAAGTGCATCTCATTACTAACATAAAGTAGATGGAGCTTGAATAATTTTTATATTTATTTTCCATGGATGGCTATTACATTTCTTATCCTATCTATCCAAATTTTATAAAATAAATTGTTTTAATCCATCCTTTGGAGAGGAGCAATGAATTTATTTTTGCAAAAGCTCTGCATCTGAATATATTGTAATATGCATAAAGCTCTGTTAACACAGTTATTTATATAAAAAGTGTAGCTGCCTTACCTTTTATTTAATTTACATACTTTATTTACTTTCTGACAGGTTCTTCTCCTTGCATTTTTATTTACATACCAAAAATGTCTTTTCAGATAAGTCAACTAAAACTTTAATGTACTGTATAATTTAAAACTCCATAAAATGTTTTATGTATTATGCAGTTTCATATGAATTTTTAGCCTGATGGTATAGATTTTTGGAAATATTTCATCAATTCCTGTACAACACCATCATATTTCTTAAACAGTATGGGAAATAAGAGTATTGTCTTTTGTTTGAGAACATGTTTAGAAAGAATTATAAAACTTATGCTCAGTCTGTATGCTCTGAATAGGAAAAAAAATCTCTGGATATTTTCAAGAATTGTTATTTTTTTCTTAAAGTATTATGAGCTTCATATAGTATGGGCATTTCGCATTATTAAAGATTTTGGTACTTGTGTTCTAAGTTATACAAAAAGGTCATTATTTTTCCATTCAAATGTTAGAAACAATACATTTCCCTTATGTGTTTCATTAGCTGTTACAGTGAAGTAATAATGCCACAGTGTGTCAGTTCCATAAACTTAACCCTCACCCCTCCCTTTTTTGTATTTATCTTTTGTAAGCATGGTGTGTATTTGTGTTACCCACCATTCATGTTCTTGTGAGTTCATGATATAAATAATTTGAAAATTTTCATTCAGTTCCCCAAATTATTCTAGTCATTATGGATGATTCATGAGAGGATTAATCTCTTGGATGTGACATAAAACTCAAGGGGAAAGACACTACCTATCATATCATTTGCAGTTAAGAACATGCTGCATATCTTTAAGCTTTACTTAAAGTGCTTATAGTAATTGGGTGTGCATGCCTTCACTCGGTTAAAACCCAAACAGCAATATGGGAGAGTGTGGTTTGTTTTTTAAATGTGCAAGGAAGGAAAATTAGTGAAATCTGTTTAAGTCACAAAACTGCCTCATTCAGGACCCAATTCAGCAGCATGGAAAAAGTAACTCAACTTAACTGTACTCTAGCATATGTCTAAGCTCACAAATTTCAATTCACTTCAAATTTCTTTCTTTTCCCATGGATCTGCTTGCAAAGAAAAGAGATCCAAAGATGGTAAACAGGTTCAATAGTTCAGTAACTAGATTTTCTCAAGGTTTTTGGAATAAAAAAGTGTCCAGTTGAAGCCCAGCCCCTCGTGTTTTGGAATGGTGATACCCATACAAATTGTCTTTGTTTTATTATGGGCTTTCCTCTTTTCCTGCTTACCACCCTCTGTTGCTACCACCAGCATACACAACTACACACATACTCATGGAGTTAAAGGTATAATGTATTTTGATTTTTTTTCCATGCAAGGAAAATATGGGGAAAGAAACAAAACTAAGCTAATGAAGAATAGACTTAAGTACTATACAGAAATTGTGGTTTAGTGACCTAAATTGCACCATAATCTTTTAAAGGATTACAGTATTTGGGGAGAAAAAAAATGATCTCTCTTTCTATAATGGCATCTGTGTGTAAGAGGATATTATAAGATATGAGCTGTGTGGTGGCAGCAGATATTTTCTCTATATCTTTCAGCAATTCAAAGTAGTTCTCAGATACATCTGAGAAGTAGCACTGAAGAATTAGTCTTCATTTATAATCAAACATTCTTGAATAACATTTTCTTCCAATTTTTGTTTTAAAGGTCTAACATTTGATCGTATGTTTTCTTTAGTTAACTTTCTATATTATATGGCAATCTCTGCGGTTATTTTTTCAAAGATAAAAAAGAAAAAAAGCATGCTCAAAATGTAGAAGTTATTTTTGCAGTAACGTATGTCATGATTTTTAAACATTCAGGCCTTTAAACTTTTTTTATAGTGTATGTTCTTGCCAATCCCAGCACAGTTCTACAAAGTAAAATATTTGGCAGTGAATTCATATTAACAGATGGAACAAGAAATTAACACGTTTTTGCTTCGCTAATTCACAGTTCTTTTAATACGCTAATTCTAAATCACCTGTTCTGACTTTGACAGGCTACAGACACCTGTTTGGGGTAATATTCCACAGCTAATTACTACATGAGAAATTCAGTTTCCAACAAAAGGGTTTCTGTGTGAAATTGTCATAGCTAAAAATTAGTAATACCCTATACATACAAATATATTTCTGATATCTTAAATACAGTTAGCCTGCTACTTATATTTCACTAAAGAATGGCATAGGAAAACTAGAGACTGTCCTCTTACTGTTTGAATTCTGTCTATCACACTTTACACCATGGTTGCACTGATCAAGTTAGGATGTTCTTCCCAGTAGCAGTGATTTACTGTAATACTGTATTTTAAATGGCAGGAAAAGAGTATAGAATTTTCAAGTGGCTGGAAAAATTCCTAACTGTGTGTTAAAAATGACTCAGGAGAGTTAAAAAAAAATACTGACAAATGAAAGAGAAAAAAGAAAAACTTAGTCTGGGTAGCATCGTATGGAAGACAGACAATAAATAAACAGGAAGTTCACTGAATTACAGAGTTTGAAGTATGAGTGATTCTCATGAAGCACCTAGAGGACCATTGATTGTTTGTAAGAGAAATGCAAGGTAATGATGCCAGGAATTTTATGAATATAAAGCCATGTTCCTCCCACTTCTTGTACCTCAAACTCTTAATGGACAAACTACTTCTATTTACTACTAAACCTTGGTTTTCTCTATATTGTTCTTCATTGTTCCAACAGGGTCATTTCCCTTCTCTCACCTCAGATGATATCCTTTCACAGTAACTCTTCATTTCAGTTTTCCTACAAAACCCTGCTATGTGGGAATGTGGAGGCAAAGAGTGTGTATGTGTGGGAGGGTAGGTTGGTGGAACAAGAAGCATAAATCAGAAACGTAAGGTTTTCTCGGTGTTTGTAACATAACGACAGATGCTAAGGTAGAGTCTATCTTTAGGTTTGCCAAAGGTTCCATTTTGTGTGTCTGTTTTTTGATTCTCTCTAATTGCTGTTCAGCTTTGTATGTGGCTTTGCTAACGTGTCTTCCTTTGCCACGTTAGGGAAACAGAGAACTTGTCATTTCTTTAATTAACCTTTATATCCTAATACTCAGAGTGTAGAGTTCACCAAGCTAGCCCTCTTGAAACTTTTAAGATTCATGGTGTAGTATTCTGATTTTGAATAGGTATTGTATAAAGCATATTTTTAAAATGCATTTTTGTTTTGCAAGACTTCAGGTGGGTGAGGAGAAAGCTTGCTTTTTGCATTTAGCCTTCTTGTAATTTTGTTTTTCTCCCAATTGCTACTCTAGAAAGCACATGGTCTTTCTCTAAAATCATGCTTTGTGACATTGCTATTTGCAGAAATTTAACTGGCAGCCCACCCCAGGAAGATAAAATCCCATTTCATCCAAGTTTGGTTCCCCTCCTACACCCACACCTGAAGCCATATTTCTGCCAGAGCCTACATCCTGCTAAGGAGGAAACCAATCTTTTATAATACTTTAACATACGTGGATTTTATTTTATTTTTAATTAAAAAATTACATTTCTCATCCAAAAATGCTAGATGACATTTAAAGCTAGAAAAGAGTTTCCAAATAACTCACCTTTACAATTAACTCTTATCAGAACTAGACAGTAACTTCCCTGCACAGGGTATAAGCAAATGGCTATGATGTAGCTGTGAACTGGAAAGCTCTCCATCACCACTCAAGTTCTTGGCAGAGTTCAGAAGCACAATATCCTGTGGGAAGTTGGTCAGGGCTCAAAGTTTAGAAGAAGAATTACTGATACAGAATTGAAATAAAATTATTTGTTTTTGTTTCAGTTAATAAAATGCCTCAAGAATAATCCAAACTTCCTGGTCTTTAAGAGGGTGGGAGAGAACTCTCAGAAGCTTGTTTGTAAATCTAAGTTACCCTGAATACAGTTACAGAAATACATTGCTACCTCTAAAGGAGTTTGAATGTTTGAATGAATTAGCTCTAGATTTTAAAGCAAAACATTCAATATTTAATATTTAAAGGATAATTACCTTGAAAAGTATGTTTGGAATTTAGATTCAATGTGAAATTCTTAAGAAAATTGTTCAAGATGATGAATGACATCATAATGAAGTTCACTCATCTGTCCTTAATTAAAACACTTTGACAACTCAATTAATTAGGAAAAAACCTAATATCTCTGGTATGTCCTAATTTAAAATACTCCTATGTGCAATGTGCAAAATAACTGTCATTTTGCTATAGACTAATACATATGCATATGCCTTTATTTGTATGCATGCATATATGCATATGGAGGAGGGCATGGCAACCACTCCAGTATTCCTTCCTGGAGAATCCCATGGAGAAAGAATCTTAGTGGCCAAAGGGTTGCAAAGAGTTGGACACAACTGACATGACTTAGCACAGCACGCATATATGTGTATACACATATATACATGTACATACACATACATTTTGGGGAACCTGTTTAATCCTTCAAAGAGGATCGCAGATTATAACAGATTAGAGTTATCGTAGCAACAGTTATAGTTCACCTAGTCACTTTTCTAAGCAGGTAAATGGTCAATATATCAGATATTTAAAGGGGAAATTCTTGTTTTAAGTAACTAGCAGATACCATTAATTTATACTCATGATTTATGTCCTTATACTATGTTAAATAATTGCATATATATATATACATACACATATATAGTGCTATATTTACTCATTTATAAAATATATTTTAGAAAGAAGTGTGACCTTCATTCAAAATTTAATTATATTAGTGTAATTAATTCATCCTAAGTCATTTTATCATTATGTCAACCTTCTTAGAATCATGGTATTATTCTAGTAACAATAGTTTTCCATTTACTGAACACCTAATGAGCACCAAATCCTCTCCATAAATTATTGCTGATTCTTGGCTTATTGTTCCATTTCATAGAATAAGTAGCTGGAATCCAAAGAGGTTAATAAATTTTCTTCTATTCTCAGAGCAGTCGCCAAGATAAAATCTCAACCAGGGACTCTGTAATTGCAGACCTCATTTTCTTTTCCCATCACCTGATATTGATAATCAACATTTGAGTAGTTAGATATATAGAGTTCAAGTTTCGTGATAACTATCATCAAAACCCATAAAGGTACAGTTCAGTTCAGTTCAGTCGCTCAGTCATGTCCGACTCTTTGCAACCCCATGAACCACAGCAAGTCAGGCTTCCCTGTCCATCACCAACTCCCGGAGTCCAGCCAAACCCATGGCCATCGAGTCGATGATGCCATCCAGCCATCTTATCTTCTGTCATCCCCTCCTCCTCCTGCCCTCGATCTTTCCCAGCATCAGGGTCGTTTCAAATGAGTCAGCTCGTCACATCAGGTGGCCAAAGTATTGGAGTTTCAGCTTCAACATCCGTCCTTCCAATGAACACCCAGGATTGATCTCTTTTAGGATGGACTGGTTGGATCTCTTTACAGTCCAAGGGACTCTCAAGAGTTGTCTCCAACACCACAGTTCAAAAGCATCAATTCTTCAGCTTTCTTTATAGTCCAACTCTCACATCCAAACATGACCACTGGAAAAACCATAGCCTTGACTAGACAGACCTTTGTTAGCAAAGTAATGTCTCCGCTTTTAAATATGCTGTCTAGGTTGGTCATAACTTTCCTTCCAAGGAGTAAGCGTCTTTTAATTTCATGGCTGCAGTCACCATCTGCAGTGATTTTGGAGCCCCCAAAAATAAAGTCAGCCATTGTTTCCACTATTTCCCCATCTATTTGTCATGAAGTGATGGGACTGGATGCCATGATCTTAGTTCTCTGAATGTTGAGCTTTAAGCCAACTTTTTCACTCTCCTCTTTCACTTTCATCAAGAGGCTCTTTAGTTCTTCTTCACTTTCTGCCACAGGGTGGTGTCATCTGCATATCTGAGGTTATTGATATTTCTCCCTGCAATCTTGATTCCAGCTTGTGCTTCCTCCAGCCCAGCGTTTCTCATGATGTACTCTACATATAAGTTAAATAAGCTGAGTGACAATATACAGCCTTGACGCACTCCTCTTCCTATTTGGAACCAGTCTGTTGTTCCAGGTACAGTTCTAACTGTTGCTTCCTGACCTGGATACAGGTTTCTCAAGAAACAGGTTAGGCAGTCTGGTATTCCTAACTCTTTCAGAATTTTCCACAGTTTATTGTGATCCACACAGTCAAAAGCTTTGGCATAGTCAATAAAGAAAAAATAGATGTTTTTCTGGAACTCTCTTGCTTTTTTGATGATCCAGCTGATGTTGGGAATTTAATCTCTGGTTCCTCTACCTTTTCTAAAACCAGCTTGAACATCTGGAAGTTCATAGTTCATGTATTGCTGAAGCCTGGCTTGGAGAATTTTGAGCATTACTTCACTAGTGTGTGATATGAGTGCAATTGTGCAGTAGCTCGAGCATTCTTTGGCATTGCCTTTCTTTGGGAGTGGAATGAAAACTGACCTTTTCCAGTCCTGTGGCCACTGCTTAGTTTTCCAAATTTTCTGGTGTATTGTGTGCAGCACTTTGACAGCATTATCTTTCAGGATTTAAAAAGCTCAACTGGAATTCCATCACCTCCACTAGCTTTGTTCTTAGTGATGCTTCCTAAGGGCCACTTGACTTCACATTCCAGGATGTCTGGCTCTAGGTGAGTGATCACACCATCGTGATTATCTGGGTTGTGAAGATCTTTTTTGTACAGTTCTGTGTATTCTTGCCACCTCTTCTTAATATTTTCTGCTTCTGTTAGGTCCATACCATTTCTGTCCTTTATCTAGCCCATCTTTGCATTAAATGTTCCCTTGTTATCTCTAATTTTCTTGAAGAGATCTCTAGTCTATCCCATTTTATTGTTTTCCTATATTTCTTTGCACTGATCACTGAGGAAGGCTTTCTTATCTTTCCTTGCTATTCTCTGGAACTCTGCATTCAAATGGGTGTATCTCTCTTTTTCTCCTTTGCTTTTCACTTCCTGTCTTTCACAGCCGCCTCAGACAGCCATTTTGCTTTTTTTCATTTCTTTTCTTGGGGATGGTCTTGATTCCTGTCTCCTGTACAATGTCACAAACCTCCATCCATAGTTCATCAGGCATTCTGTCTATCAGATCTAGTCCTTTAAATCTATTTCACACTTCTACTGCATAGTCATAAGGGATTTGATTTAGATCTAGTGGTTCTCCCTACTTTCTTCAATTTCAGTCTGAACTTGGCAATAACGAGTCATGATCTGAGCCATAGTCAGCTCCCGGTCTTGTTTTTGCTGACTGTATAGAGCTTCTCCATCTTTGGCTGCAAAGAGTATAATCAGTCTGATTTCTGTGTCTACCATCTGGTGATGTCCATGTACATGGATTGTGATAAAGTCAATTGGACTGTCTAAATAAGAACTCAAGACTAATCTGCATAAAATAACCAAATAAACAAATTGCTTTGCTTTATTATCCTGCAGCAATGTCTGTTTATTGCTGGAAGGATTAAAGTCTAACAGATAATAATGTCAGATAGCATATAGTCTAAAAATTCAGATTTCATGGTGTTTAGAAATTATTCATTGACACTGCTTCTGCCTTCAAGGAGTTTGCAGTTTAATAAATCACGAAGTTCAAAGCTTGATTTTTTTTAGCTTTGTAATGTGTCTTTATAGCTCTATAAATAATATACTTTGATTAGCAAATTTTCTTTAGATTTGTTTTCTTTAGTTGTGCCCTTTGAAGGTTTTTATCTTAATTTTTATTCTAAAATATATTCTAAAATATATTATAACCTTTGACCAGACTTTAATATCCCTGTGTCAAAGACCACATAAGTCTTATTTCCCAGCCTTTATCACAGCCATTGGTATATGTGCATGCTAAGTCAATTCAGTCATGTCTGACTCTTTGCAACCTTATAGACTGCAGCTCGCAGGCTCCTCTGTCAATGGGGATTCTCCAGGCAAGAATACTGGAGTGTTTTGCCATGCCCTCCTCCAGGGGTTCTTCCCAATTCAGGGATAGAACCCACATCTCTTTTTATGTATTTATTTATTTTTAATTGAAAGATAATTTCTTTATGGTATTGTGTTTATTTTTCCAAACATAAGTATGAATCAGACATAGGTATACATATATCCCTTCCCTCTTAAACCACCCTCCCCATGCCACTCCTCTAGGTTGTTACAGAGCCCCGATTTGAGTTCCCTGAGTCATACAGCAAATCCCTATTGGCTATCTATTTTACCTATGGTAATACATATTTACATGTTACAGTCTCCGTGCTATCTCTAGTGCCATGTGAAAGTTTAATAACTCAATGATAAATGATTCAGTCAGTTCAGTTTACCTGCTCAGTCATGTCTGACTCTGCGACCCCACGAATTGTAGCATGCCAGGCTTCCCTGTCCATCATCAGTTCCCAGAGTCCACCCAAACCCATGTCCATTGAGTTGGTGATGCCATCCAGCCATCTCATCTGCTGTCATCCAAGGCCTTCTCTTCCTGCCCCCAATCCTTCCCAGCATCAGGGTCTTTTCCAATGAGTCAACTCTTCTCATGAGGAGGCCAGAGTATTGGAGTTTCAGCTTCAACATCAGTCCTTCCAATGAACATCCAGGACTGATCTCCTTTAGGATGGACTGGTTGGATCTGCTTGCAGTCCAAGGGACTCTCAAGAGTCTTCTCCAACACCACAGTTCATTGGATGGATGTAATATGTATACTTGCAGATAACGTGTGACAGTGAAGTGAGCAGAAAAAGAATATGCACATACAAAATACTGGTAATCCAGATGAAGAAAACTGAAGACTTGAATGACTTCACTTAGCAAACCTTTATCAAACACCAAGCACTAAGTAAAATGTGAGGACATGATGATGATGGACAATTAATAATGGCTAGAGACACTGAGTTTATTTTCCAAGGGGAAAGGTACCAAAATGTGTTAACAATTAAAGATTGATAATTATTTTACTTGATTATTGTTGTAAAAGTAAAATACCTGATGACACAAACTCACTCAGGGGATCTGTTTAGAAGAAAGAGGCAGGGAAAATTCATAGGAAAACATTTGAGCTGGGATTGAGCAATGTGAAAAAGAAAAGAATATTCTTCTGAGAGTAGGTGGAAAATTCCTGATTATAAGCACTGAGGAGTCACGCATCCTTTAAGGGAGCCAGTAGCTGCACATCATGACATGCTCTTTGTCTTCCTTACTTAAATATACATGTAGCTCCAAAACACAGCTAAACATAGGAATTTCTGGGGTGATTTTTTCTTTTAAATCTAGATACTAGGATGCTTACTGTATTGTCAAGATAAGACGCATTGTCTGCATATTATAAAATCATTATAGGTGCTTCTGTACAGGGTACAAAAACAACAGCAGCAACACCACTATCACCTTGTGGCTTCTACTATCTAAAAACCACAATTATAGAGTAATACTAACAACCACTATAAAAATAGTAACGCGAAAAAGACCACTAAAATCTGTTGTCTCCAATACTTTTAACCTAGAAAATGACCAGAATACTGTTACACATACCTGAATCACCTTAACTCCCTAACTAAATATATCTTAAACATTTATTTGAATGTGTCAAGTAATTTTCAGTTGAAATTGATCCAAATTGGGTATGATTTAATGAGAATTCCAACCATTTGCCTTTCTTCCTAGTGTAGTTAGTCAATCAGTCAACCAATAAATTCAGTAAGCAATCATCTAATAAATACGGTCTTCAAACAGGCAACACTGTCATGTCCCAGAGCTTGTTAGAAATGCAAATGTCTGGGCCACCTCAGACCTAATGACAAGCTTCTCAGATTTGAATGCATAATAAAATTTGGGAACTTCTTAAACAGTAGGTATGTGCCCAGTCCCCAAGCTAAGTACCAAAGTACACAGAGGCAATACAAGTTTACCAGGATTTAGCTTTGTTCAATAGAATCTAATTAGGTTTTCCATGTGGGACAATGGTAAAAGAATCTGGCTGTCAGTTCAGGAGATGAAAGAGACTTGGGTTCGACCTCTGAGTTGGGAGGATCCCCTGGAGGAGGAAATGGCAACCCACTCCAGTATTCTTACTTGAAGAATCCCATGGACAAAGGAGACTGGCGGGCTACAGTCCATAGGGTCGCAAAGAGTTGGACACAACTTATCAACTGAGCGCACACGCACACAGGAGGCATATAGTACATGAATTAATGCTTTGTAAGTTAAAATGTTAAGTTCAGTGGTGGAATGTGGAAGGAAAAAAAGACTACTTCGATAAGTAGGTAATATGGTGATGGCATTTTCAGAAACATGAATGGCATGCTTTAGGATGGAGATATGGAGTGTTATTCATGAAACTGTGAAGGAACGTTTGGAATCCACAGTTAGTTGGAAATATGACCAGTAACCAGCTTATGGTGGATTTATCTCCTGAACTAAGGAATGTGTACTATATTCTATATACTTTTGCTTTTTAGTATACAATAGACGTGTTCAGAATGATGGTTTAGGAGGACTCATACAAAGTCAGTGTGCAGAATGAACTGGCTTGGGAAGAGACTACACAGAGAAACGGCTGGCTAAAGATGCCAAACTGTGTATGAAAAGTAGCCTAGGTTAAGAGATGCCATTGGGAATACAATGTATTAAATGAGCTAATAATATATAAATCTTAGAAGAGCACATGGCAAGAGAAAATACTATGTGAGCAATTGCTATCTTCTTCACCACTCTTATGGCATATAAAAATACCACAGAACTTTCCCACAATAGGAACTACAAGGGTGCTAATATAAACTGTGTAGGAAAAAAATTCTTCTGGAGATAAGGATATTATCATTTTCAGCTGCTTTAAAACTCAGATTATCAGACTGCACTTTAATGCAAAAGTTCTTGCCATTACAAATATAAAAAAAAGTAATCTGTTCTCATCTTCTCAGAAACAAATGTAGCCTTGCTTATTTCAAATAGTCAACGCAAGAGACAAGAGTTTTTTTTATATTTCAAAGTGCCTTTTCATTTGTTTGCTAGACGGTAAGCCATTCATACACACATATCTTGTATACTTCATTGTTTCCACTTTCTGAACAATAGTTTTCTTAACCAAAAATGAGAATATTAAAATGGACCTGAAAGATTGGGGTGAGGGTGGTAAATGATAAAATATAAGAGTCAGGTTTCATGCCAGAGTGGGACCTTAATAAATATTTGTTGTACGTTCTTTCCCACTATCAACTAGTATTGTACCTTGGCCTTGTAACACTCAACAATTGCTTATCAAATCAATGAGTGTTGCTGAATTTGCACTTATTAGTAATACTAATACTGAGCACTGCTTTTTTAGATCATTGACCAGAACACTTTCAAGTGTCCATGTTCAGAAAAATCTCCATAGAAACATCTTCTGCTATTGAACCTTAATTGTAAACTTGACTTTTGTCTCAGTCCCTTCTGATCCACAACTTTATGTTTCTTTGAAAGTGAAAGTTGCTCAGTTGTGTCCAACTCTTTGCAACCCCATGGACTATACAGTCCATGGAATTCCCCAGGCCAGAATACTGAAGTGGGTAGCCTTTCCCTTTGCCAGAGGATCTTCCCATCCCAGGAATTAAACCAGGATCTTCTGAATTGTGGGCAGATTCTTTACCAACTGAGCTATCAGGGAAGCCCCTTAGCTTTCTTTATATTTGTGCAGTTATCTCTTCTTCCCACAGTGTATAACCTAGGACAGTGTATCATCTCCTAGCTTAATATTTGTTTATTTGCAATGATATATTTTTGATGCTTTTAGACTGATTAGTCTTATTTCCATTTTATCTCTTTCACTGCCTTCTTGTGCTTTCCAATATTTTTTTATTAGGTCCCATTTTATTTTAAAATTATATTTTGAAAATATATTTATAAAATCTAAATTCCTATCCCCCTATTCTATAAATCCTAAATCATTACTCTCTTCTATATATACTTCTTTCATCCTCCTTTTATGAAACTTTTTTTTCCAATCTCCTCTATAAAAATATTTCCATCTTTTTGCACATTTTGTCTGTTGCCCAAGGTATTATATTCCTAATTGAATTAGAAAATTCATCTTTATAGGGCCTTTTATGTGTTCTGTGCACTCATGGTTTTCTGTAAACAAAAATAATAAATAACAGGTGGATAGCTAAATATATAACTCACTGGAAATAAAGCATTTCAAAGAGGAGGAAAAGGCTATGTCAGAAACACTTTACATAGATTACACTGAGCTCAGTAGAAAAGTAAATGGTGTTCAGCTGTCCCTTTTAATAGATCAAATCCTGCTATTTATTATTCAATAAAAAGTAAACATTTTTACTAATCTCTCAAATATTTTTCAGAAGCGTATTGTAATAAATGTTATTATAACTGTGTGTTTTTTATAGTACCAAACAAGAAATCTCTCTTTTTTCTCATCTTTCCCCTCTTCTTGGTAGATAAAGAGACAGATAGACTCAATGAAGGATAATTAAAACTATGTGGGCAATAACTAAAACTTAGACATTTCTAATACAAAATACAATACCTAGTTAGGATTCTTTAACTGTAGCAATTACCTCTTCCTATATCCTACCTCCTACCAGAAAAGTGAAAGTTGCTCAGTCATGTCTGATTATTTGCCATCCCACGGTTATCACAGTCCGTCGAATTCTCCAGGCCAGAATACTGGAGTGGGTAGCCTTTCCCTTCTCCAAGGGGACCTTCCCAACCCAGGCATTGAGCCCAGGTCTCCCACATTGCAAGCAGATTCTTTACCAGCCGAGCCACCAGGGAAGCCCTACGAGAAAAAGGCAAGGCCAGAATGGTGGTGGACATGGAACTGACCATGGATGATGCTTCCCAACTCTGCATTGTGAAAGTCAGTGAATGCTGCAAATGAAGACTTTTCCCCAGAGCCTATGATACGCACTTTTTTTTTTTCAGCCAAGAAACGCAGCTTGTGTGATCTTAGTTCCCTGACCAGAGACTGAACCTATGCCCTTGATGGGGAAGGGCCTGGAGATCTGTAGCAAAGATATACTAGAAGTTACATGGTTGTTAGTTTAGACAGTATTCCCTGAGAGGGAGCAATAGGAAATAAGGCAGACCACAGAATCTGACTGGGCTGAACAGAAGCAGGAGATTTAGAGATGAATCAACAAGATGCTCTTCTGGGAGAAAAGATGAGTTAAAGAGGAGAACATGAGTTAAAGAGGAGACTAGACGGGGAAACCTGGGGATTGTTTCTGAGTAGGAAAAAAAAGGACTTGTGCGTACTTTTTATGGGACAGTTGCCCTCTTTTAGGGATTCTCTGGTGGCTCAGACAGTAAAGCATCTGCCTGCTTTGCAGGAGACCTGGGTTCAATCCCTGGGTCAGGAAGATCCCCTGGAGAAGGAAATGACAACTCACTTCAGTACTCTTGCCTGGAATATCCCATGGACGAGGAGGCTTGTAGGCTATAGTCCCTGGGGTCGCAAAGAGTCAGACACAACTGAGCGACTTCACTTTCGCTTTCTTTGCTGTCTTTTATGGGGAGAAATGAGAGGGTTAGTGGAGCTGGGCTTTACATGTACAAGTGAACAGACTGAGACTTTAAACAAAAAGATTTCTAGGGTCACAGTACTACAGAAGAAGCAACTCCTGACAACTAACAGAATTACATTGTGAGAGGAGTTTGCTGTACGTGGGTGCAGCACCCGCTTCCATGCAAGCACTTTGCACAGGGCTCAGTCGCCTCCATTCCCTGTTGGAGGAAGCCACAGCCAGAGCCTTGGATGACAATGGATAGCCTGGGAGCTGGACTCTTACCTGGCTCTGGGGACCCATTGCTGTTTTCCTGGAGAAGGGCAGTCTCAGAAGGAAGATCTTGTGTATTTAAATAAGAAGAAAAGAAGCTTCAAAGCACTCAAACCATGATGCTCAAGTTTATACAAAATGTAGTATAAACATGTTTAATTTAAGTGTCTCAGTCCAGCATTAATTCATGGGAAGTATAAGGCCCTTTGGGCTTCCCTGGTGGCTCAATAAAGACTCTGCCTTCAATACAAGAGACCCAGGTTTGATCCCTGGGTCAGGGAAGATCCCCTGGAGAAGGGCATGGCAACTCACTCCAGTATTCTTGCTTGGAGAATCCCATGGACAGAAGACCCTGGTAGGCTACAGTCTGTAGGGTTGCAAAGAGTTGGACGTGACTGAGCAACTAATACTTTCACTTCACTACTTCATAGGGCCCTTTAGGCAGCAAGTGACAAAAACTCAAACTTATGTAAGCAAAGAAGGAGCAGGCTGATTTGTCTCTCTCCTCTTTTGTTGTCTATTGGTTTTATTTCAAAACAGACTTTCTCTCATAGAGGATTCATACCGATGTGAACCCTAGCACTTAGGGAATCAGCATAAGAGAGATTGTTTCCCCTAACTTCTGGCAAAAAGCCCTGAGAGGACTTTTCAATGGCCTAGATATGTCATGTGCCCTTCCCTAAACCAATAACTATAGGCAGAGAAAAGAAATTTTATGCTGACCTGGTCTCAGTGTCCATATATAGAAAAAAGCTCAGATTCTGTGGACTGAAAGGAAGAAGTATAGATTGGACATAGAGAGATCTCCACTATAGTTATGCTCTTCCTAGAATGGCCGGGAACTTACTAACATCCTCTAAAGGTAGATACAAGCTTAATCATAATCACTTTGTATAGGAGCTAGTTTCTTTTCTTTCTAAACTTTTTGTGCTCATTTTCAATTTCCTCAAACTCTACACCTTCTAGAATTTCATTCTCCTGCATGTGTGCACCACTCTTTATTATGTTATTGGCCGAATCCCAGTAGGCTGCTCCACCCTGTGGGCTGTGCCCACTTTGCTTTCAGCTTCCTGATTGTACCAACCTAGATGGTTGGTCCCTCATGCAATTTTTTGTTCTGTCAGACTGACTGAGGCAATTAGGAGAGGCTATGTTGTTTCAACCATGAAAATCCATTGCTCAAGTGACAAAGGACTGCTTTATTAGCAGAGAAAAGCTAATAAATTAACTGCCCAAGTTATTATTTTTATTCGTAAATTTGAAATTTTGATCAAAGATTTAGTTATGCATTGTATAACTCTTCATTGCCCATTCTAGATAACTTGTAAAATGATTGGTACAGAAATGATGAAACAGTGATTATTTTACTTAAAAGATGCCATTATAAACTACCTACTAAATACAACATAATAATAAAATAATATAATAATAATAGTATTCCTATTAAATAATAGTAAATAATCACGAGTAAACATTTTAATTTTATTGGAATTTTTATATATGATCTTTTAAATCTTTATTTTTTGGTTGCACTGGGTCATTGGTGCTGCACAGGCTTTCTCTAGTTGCCGTGAGCAGGGGCTAGCTACACTTTGCTGCTTTGCGAGTGCTGTTCATTACAGTGGATTATCTCGTTGTAGAGCACAGGCTTTAGGTGTGCAGGCTTCAATAGCAGCAGCACATGGGCTCAGGAGTTGTGGCCCACAGGCTTAATCATTCTGTGGCATGTGGATTCTTTCCAGACCAAGGATCGAATCCAGGTCATTGGCAGGGGGATTCTTATCCACTATGCCACCAGGAAAGCCTTAATTAGAATTTTGAGGATCAAAAACATTTGCAACTTTCCCATTTTAAACTATTTAGTTACCTGATAGGAAAAAGACAAAGGTCAGTATTAGGATGGACAGAACAACTCAAGACCTAGACTAATCATTGCTGTCACTGAATTGTGTGTTTACTTTCTGTCTGTCCTTCCCAGTGTCTGTATGCAGCACTGGAACAGAAAAGGAGGTGGAATTCATTTGTGAATGTTCTGATAGCTGGAAAAATGGCTAAGGTCCTCTTATGTGAATGTAATGAATTTAATTTTATGCATTTAATTCCTTATATTTTAATGTTTATACATGTAGTTATTAGTCAGCTTATTATCTTAAACTAATGGAAGTTAGTCAACTTTGGAAATAATATTTGCTGCTGTAAGGGTAAAGGTGGACCCACCAGCTCTTTCCCTGACTCTTCCTCTGACTGTGCTTTCTAGTTTTGCTGAGACTCTCCTGGTTGATGCTAGTCTTTCAGTATATCTTTAATTTTTGCCTCCTCACACACTATAAAAGTATTTTAGTTCAAAGAATGTAGATAAACTAAGTTTACATTGCATATGAGAATTATTTTTGCTTTGAAATGATGGGTTATTCACCAAAATTCGTTAATGAAGGTGTAATTAAAGCATCTTTCTTCCAAAATCTTGAACATAAATGAAGTTAGATATATACCTGTCCCCCTGAGATGGCCTAGGAAGAGTCTGTAAATGTAGGAATTGACTGGTACTTGATGATGGCTCTTGCTCAGTGTGCAAAACTGCACATGTCTTAGAAAGGAATGATATGTCCTTGAGTATGAGAAAATATATATCAAGAGTAACAATCAGTCAACTCAGAAGTGGTTTACTGTTTTCATTCTGTTTTATTATATTTTTCTAATTAAAAAAAATCAAGATCAGTGGATAATGGCTCATAGATCAGTAATTTCCAAATTTCAGGATTTCCTTAAAATGTTATATAATTGCCTTTGGAAAAACTGAATGAAGAGATACAAGCATGGAGGCGAGGCCTGCCATCACATGCACCAGGGTTCAGATCTCAGCTTTACTGCTCGTTAGATCTTTGGTTAGTTAGTTAGTCTGTGGTTCTTTGATTTTAAATTACAGTGTTAATGCCACATATGCATAAGGATAAACCCACACATAAAATTATAGGGAGAACACAGATTAGGATTTGATTATTCTTTCCTTTTTTATAGCCTCCAGTAAGGCTAATATGTGTTGTCTTGTATTTCGTGTTCCTAGCACATTTTTTTTCTTCCTTGGAATTATAACACACCCTCATGGACTGGGGAAATAATCTATGGCTTTCTTTCAGTGTTAACATATTTAATTCCTGAGGTGAATTACCTGCTAAAATGATTTATGTTTGTCTTTGATTGACTACCACAAACATAGAAAGTCTGAGCTATTCTTCATGACAGAAATACTTACTGTTGTGTAACCTAATACTTATTTGTTTTGCTTTTCCGTAAGGAAATGGCAGAGAGAGTAAAACTGTTATTTCAGGTTTAAACATTCACTTTTACTTTCTTTGCTGTATTGTACATGCCTAACTAGGAAAAATTCTATACATTGGTTTTGAAACCATAATCTTACAATCAGTTTGTACGCTGGTCCATTGTTTAAAAATGAATTTTTAAGCAATTTAGCATTTCATCAAAGTAACAGGGCACTTGATTTTCATTCATCCATATGAAAACAATTAGAAAAAAATGCCACTTATCTTAAATAGTATTTGTCAGATTTTCTTCATCAAACTTGGTAAATACAGATCTCTTGACATTTTGATGAATTTTCATCACTCTGTGGTAAACCTAAGTGACTAGGCTGTGGCCCGTGAACAGCTTTTGTTTCTATGTGACATTAAAATGTATTTTTTTAAAAAACATGATTATAATGAATATTCAAAATTAGATTCATTCTCCAGCATGTGCACAATAGGTCAGAAGTCATGGCTAAAGAACACTTACTAGTCAATCTCAAGGTTTTATTATTTCTTCTGAATCTCATCTTTTCACATCGTTCAGAGATATAACTATCAGAGGAAAGCCGACTAAACATATACCAGTTTTGGTTTACCTAGACAACTTTGAAAATTCATTTCACATGTAGTTAAGTGAAAAGTTGGTGTATCTCCCTAGCTGTATATCGTCTTGACTCAAAATTTCTTGGACCGTATGTTCGAGACAGCTTGAAACAGACATTATAAATGAAGAATAATCAGTTACCATAGTTCAGAGCATTTTCTTCAAATACTCTTCAATTTCTGGTTCCAGCAGAATTTTATTTACTCAAATATAAATCTTTTTTTTAATACTCTAGAGCCTCATCCTCAACAAAACACCTCATTTTAGTACAATTGTTTCTATATCCTGTCACAGGGTGATGATGATAAATGGAAAATGATTAAGGTATACTGTTTGTCAGATATTTTCTTTCACAATTCAATAAATATTCCCAGAGTCTTCCCATGTCACCTTATTTACAATGATTATCAAGTGGAAGATATGTTTGAAATTCAAGGTTGAAATCTAGTTTTTGTTTTGGCTGCTCTTCTTTACCAAAAATAAAAAATATGAATTAAAACTTTGGATGTTTATAAGCCAAGCTAATCACTTAGAGACATTAAGTTCTCTATTTTGAGACCTTACATAAGAAAAAATTACTTTAAGTTTCTAATTCAGTGGGACATGTAGCTGTAACATAATCCTTTTGTGTTGGGCACATTTTTAAGATTTAAATCACTGGTTTCCAAATATAATGCACATATTCAGTAAAGTTTATTACATATACTACTAATTATATATCAAAAAACAATCACTAACAAGAATGATGACAAACAAAAAAGAAAAGCAAATCCATACCCTAAATGTCACCCATACTGAACTTCATATTTTCTGAAATGTCCATCTTTTGTTTTTTACTTTCCTGGTATTAAATTATAGATGTTCTAAGTCAAAAAGCTAATGTGTCTGCTTACTTCTAAACTTCCTTTTTTCAGAATGGTCTTGAAGTTATTTACACATTTATTATATCAATTACAATATGGCAATAAATTAGAGATATCAAACCAAAGAGAGAACATCACTGAAGAACTTATATGAGTGACCTACATTTTTATGTCACTTAAGAGTTTTACAAGTTCCTTTCTCTTTTCATATTTTTTTTACTGTATTCTTTCTATGACGCTATGAATAAGCAATCCATAAATTTGATTTTGTATTCTCTGATTAACACTTGTGAAGTGTTTTTATTCCTCTTTTAGAAGCGGGAAATGGAAGTCCCGAGAGTTTAAATGATTTATCCAAAGTCACACAGCTATGTGTGACAGAAGTAGAATTCAAAACTCTTGTCTGCCTGGCTTTACACTATGCTACTAAGAAAGAATGTTAAACAGCTGTATAAACTAGACCTCAGGTTTATACACCTGAGGTTCACCCAAAACCTTTGTATCATTTAGAACTCAGCTTAAACCTCATACTCAGTAGAGCCTTCTCCAGTAATTAGTTGTTTTTCAGTCACTCAGTCATGTCTGACTCTTTGCAACCCCTTGCACAGCAACATGCCAGGCTTCCCGTCCTTCACCATCTCCTGGAGCTTACTCAAACTCATGTCCCTTGAGTCAGTGATGCCATCTAGCCATCTCATCCTCTGTGATCCCCTTCTCCTCCTGCCTTCAATCTTTCCCAGATCAGGGTCTTTTCTAATGAGTCAATTCTTCACATCAGGTGGCCAAAGTATTGGAGTTTCAGCTTCAACATCAGTCCTTCCAACAAATATTCAGGACAGATTTCCTTTAGGATTAACTGCTTTGCTCTTGCAGTCCAAGGGATTCTCAAGAGTCTTCTCCAACACCACAGTTCAAAAGCATCAGTTCTTCAGTGTTCAGCCTTCTTTATGGTCCAGTTCTCACATCCATACATAACTACTGGAAAAACCATAGCTTTAACTATACAGACCTTTGTTGGCAAAGTAATCTCTGCTTTTGAATATGCTATTTCAGTTTGTCAATGATTCAAACTCATTTCAGATGATCAGTTTCCTGAGTTATTGTACATGCCACTCATTTTGACACTTAATCATAGATTATTTTCCAATATTATTCATAGTGTATGCATTCATGACTTCTCTGTGGTATTTAAGTAAAAGCAACTTATCAATGTGTTTTGCACATTTGTTTGCTCTAGGATTGCCCATGATTTCTGAATAATATGAACTTGTCCTCACCAATGTTTCAACAGTAGCTTTATTATTCTCAGTAAGGTATGGGAGGCAGATCTGAAGAGGACCCCGCGATCTCTGTCACTAGTGTTACATCCATGGTAATAGGGCAAAGGTGATGATGTCACTGCCTCAATTTGGTCATGCTTTATGGCAATGGTGAACAGATTTTGCAAATGTAATTAGGGCCTTGAAGCAGTTGACTTTAAATTAATCAAAAGGAGATTATCCTGGGTGAACCTCATTTAATAAGGTGAGCCCTCTAAAAGAGGTTTTAGATATGAGTGATAATCTCCAGCTAGCCTTGTTGAAACACATTGGCGTGCAGTGAATTATATATGGAGAGGAGCAGTCTCCAGGTGC
Organism: Antilocapra americana; assembly: GCA_007570785.1. NCBI lineage: Eukaryota > Metazoa > Chordata > Mammalia > Artiodactyla > Antilocapridae > Antilocapra > Antilocapra americana. Next base: position 20,103,762 of record ML660200.1, read on the forward strand.
TAGGGACCTTAGCCCAACAGCCAGAAGGATGTGATTTCTGCCAACTACAGCATAAGCTTGAAAGAGGACTCCGTAGCCTCAGAAGAGATAGCAGCCCATCTGACACCTAGGTTACAACCTGTGCAGTCCTGAAGGGGCTCAGCAGTCAAGAATCCACCTGCAATGCAGGAGACGTGGGAGACACAGGTTTGAGCCCTGGGTTAGGAAGCTCCCTCGAGGAGGAGATGGCAACACACTGCAGTATTCTTACCTAGAAGATCCTGAGGACAGAGAGGAGCCTGGCAGGCTACAGTCCATGGTGTCACAGAGTCAGACACAACTGAGCACGTATGAACCATCACCTCATACTAGTCCTGAATAGAGGACTCAACTAGCTTGTTTCTCAACTCCTGACCTATGGAAACTGTGAAGTAAGAAATGGATATTGTTTTGAGCTGAAAGGTGCTAATTTGTTACACTGTCATAGAAAATGAGCACATGTTTACCAAAATAGGTATTAATGCTAATACATTAATTTCTAGTGTACTATAAGACTTGTCAATTTATATGAAACATATATGTGTGTGAGTATATATATGTATATATATATACATGCATCTTACACTGATTATTTATGCACACATGCACACAACACGTGCCTAATTTAGCAGCAGCATCTCGATCTTATATTTTTAATGACAGAACTTTCACCAAAGGTTTGGAACCACTCTACAGAAGTTATGAGAGAACATTTTTTAAATAAAACTGCTTGGTGAATAAGAATGATTCTAGGAGGGAAAAAAGGAAAATTGGCATTAAACTTAGAAGTTTAGTGTCTATTTGTTTTTAGTAAAAGAGAAGAGTTTAAGTAAAAATAGGCCTATAAGATCTATAAAGTATAAATAGTGCAATATATGGCAAAGGAAATGGCAGCCAACTCCAGTATTGTTGCCTGGAGAATCCCATAGACAAAGGAGCCTGGTGGGCTACAGTCCATGGGGTCACAAAGAGTCGGACATGACTGAGTGACTAACACACACACACACACACACACACGCACACACAATGCAATATAAGTCAATATTTCAATGTCCCTGCCTATGAGATTGTTTGTAGATTATTTTTAAAGGCTTTATTGAATTTCTTACAATATTGCTTCTGTTTTGTAATTTATATTTTTGGCTGCGAGGTATATGGGATCTTAGCTCTCAGATCAGGGAAAGAGCCCTCACCCCTGCATTAGAAAGCAAAGTCTTAACCACTGGACCTCCAGGGAAATCCCAAAAGATTTTTATAGATACATTTTTCTACTATGCTACCATTTCCCATCAAATTTTAACATATAAATATAGGTACATAATACAGATGAAACTATCAAGTAGCACTGTATAAGGTAAATATATGACATATCCATGGTCATATATGTGCTAAGTGTGTAAGTATTTCATAAGTAGCCACGTGTGCTTCCTAAGTCTCCATCACTTTAGTTGAATAAAATCTCTTTTTCAGGACCTTGGTTACAATAAATGAGGTTGAAGAAACCTGGTGATTCATGCCTTCAGAGTTTTAAAGTAGCATGTGCACAATATTGCAACACTGTTTATGCAATTTCAACATATTACCCAAATAGAATTATGATTTTTTTCTAATTCAATTTGTTCTCAAGGTTTCATTCTTCCATCAGTGATATATTGGAAAATTCCTCTAGGCAATAAATATACAGAGAATGAGTTGTAGTTCTCTGTTTCTAAAGTAATATATTTGGTAAGTGTCAATATCCCCAGATCAATTTGGATGTCCATAGGGAAAATATTTATTTTGCACTTGAAACATTAAGTAGCCTGTGTTGTATACATACTGCTATTAGTTTTCCTTATGAGGATATTCAAATAACTATTGCTAAACTGATGTCACAGTCTCCCTAAAGAATATCATTTCTTTGATTTGAGTTGAGGTTGATGTCCTAATTCTGCCCTTAATTAGATATGGGTATTTGAGTTGATCATATATTCATTTACTGCTGTTCCACGAGGAGAGAAATTATGCCTGCAGGAGAAGCTGCTAGGAGGATCAGATGTACATGAAGGAGTCTTACTATGACTCCATTCATAAACCAGAGTTGCTTTGTCTTTTACATGATTCTTTAGCACATACCAAATATGTTTTTTTCCCTGAGAATTATATTTTAGCAATATGTTTTTCATTATGTCTATTTTGGTAGCTATTGTACACTGATTACCTTTAAGATCTCGATGAAAGCTCCTCCCCTGCCTGCATCCCCCTTCCCAAACTTTCTCTTTTGTAAAAGAGACCATAAACTCTTTAAGCCACCAGGATACCATGGATCCGTTTGTCTTTATTCTGTAACTTAAGTATAAACATGTCTTTGTCTGTCTTGTCTGCTAGACTATCAACTCTTCAGAGCAGAAACAGTGTCTTGTGCATTATTCGTTTTTTCAAAATCCAGCAGAGTACATTATGCATATTAATTACTCAATAAAATTGTTTTGTTTTTCCTTAAATAAAATAATATATGTATAAATGAGGAGATAGTGATATTCTAAGCAAGGATTCTATAGACCTGTCCCCCTTCATTAATCAAGCTAAACTTTCTGAGAAGAATACTGTTGATATTAAAACAAAATTACCCTTAAGAAGTATGGAAGACTTTTCAGTCATAAAAGATAATGAAATTGGGTCATTGTAGCAACATGGATGGACCTAGAGTGTGTCGTATAGAGTGGAGTCAGAAAGAGAAGACAAATATTGTATATTAATACATGTATGTGGAGTCTAGAAAAATGGTATAGGTGATCTTATTTGCAAAGCAGAAATAGAGGCATAGACACAGAGATCAAACATATTGATACCAAGGGGCAATAGAGGGGTGGGGGAATTGGGAAACTGAGATAGATACATAGACATTATTGATACTATGTATAAAATAGGTAACTAATGACAACATACTGTAAGCCCAGGGAACTCTGCTTAATGCATTGTGGTGACTTGAATGGGAAGGATGTCCAAAAGGAAGTGTATACATACATATATATATATATATATATATACACACACACACACGCACACACAGATATATATATATTTGTGTATCAGTTACACACACATATCTATGTATGACTGATTCATTTTGCTAGACTGTAGAAACTAACACAGCATTGTAAAGTAACTATACTCCAATTAAACTAGCAAAATAAACAAACCAAAGGAAGTACATGAGAAGAGTTTTAAATATGTAGTCACTCTAGAAAGGCTGATACTGTCTTTTGGAGTAAAAAGGGAGATGACTGTTGTCTTGACAACCTTCTTTGTAGAGGAAGAGTTAATTCTTATATCTGACCTCAGGTTTAAATTATGATTCTAATGTTAATCATTATAAGACATAAGCTTCACATCTCATAAATTCAGTCAACATGTTTCCAGAGCCATGTTAAATAAAAATCAGTTTCTAAAGCTTTTTTTCATATTTCTAGAAAATCCTTTCTGCCCTTTCCCAAATTATGTTTCTTTTCATACAAGCTACTTTTCATGAGCTGTCTGCCACGAAGCCCTAAGAATAATAACGCAGATGTTTGAGTCAATAAGTGGTCCATCTCTCTTTCAGACATCCTAGTAAATAAATAAAATTGTACCCCACCCCACTCCTTTACACCATGCTTAGATCACAATATCAATTCAGACAAAGAAATGGATGTACTAGGAACTGGACATACAAATGCATTATTTCTCCTCTTTGAAATAAGTAAAGGAAAGGGAACTAATAATAATGTGATATTGTTGTCTACTCACTAACGACAGCGTGGAATAAATAAAAGAGTCTTCCTTTTGTTGTCCTGATGGTTTTCATAATGGCTTTCATAATGCTAGAGGTACAAATGTCCTCATATTTTAAAAATGTTTGATAAGATACTTATCTGTCAAATATTTCAGTGGAGGTATTTTATGCTTTGTATTGTATCTAATAGGCCTATTCACAAATGAAGAGTATATGAGGGGAAAAGATGAACATCACTTCATAACAAGACATTGAGATAAACTCTCCTAAACTATGAAAGCTTCCAAATGCATATGGCCCTTTTATTCGTGGCTTTTTTCTGTTCAAATACCAAAGTGCTTCAAGTGGCTTTGATAACATACTTATGAATTCATGAAGATGTTTTTCATAATGTACTCACCTTTGGTGCCAAGAGGTTATGCAGATTGCTTTTATTTGCTTGGCTGGAAAAGAAGATCTAAGAGTGTGTTGCAGATACATCACACTTTAGAACAATTTTTTACATTGTCCTTAGCTACTTTTCACAAACTTGCTGGAACTCTCTACCCAAACTTCAGGCAATGATAAGAATAAATGTCAAATATTATTAGTTCTGGAGTATAACTACTAATTTTGGTTTTGACTGCACAGTACATAGAAAAACCTTGGAACATTTCCAGTTATCTTCACTATCATTTAGTCCTTAAAACCCAGAGCAGACATTTAAAATGAAAAAAAGAAAAAAGTACACCATTATATTGAGGCAGCAGATGCAAGTTAGCATTATCAGAAGATGAATACTTGCAGCCTTCACTGGCAACCTGACCAGATATATTCTGTATAATTAAATAAGGGAGCAGTTTAAAAAATAAAATTATAACATCTTGGGCAATCTTTTGTAAATAATGGAGTAAGCAGCACAGAGAACAGGAAAAAAAGTCCAAATGTGATTAGCGGTTGCTCTTCATGAGAAATTTTCTCCACCTCTAATTTGACTTTTCTGAAAAGCTTTAATGAACACTTCCCTCAGTGATACTGTTTGTTGTTTTAAATATCATCATGGAATCTTTGCAGTGTTATCACCATATGAAGATGACACACTGGCGAACTTTATAAAATACCAAGTGGCTCTTGGCAGGACGTGTCTGCGTTAACTCATTTCAGCCCAGCACGTCGTGTCCCTGTTGCTGAGCTTTTTAGCATAAATGTGAAGGTTATCACAATTCCAGGAAGAAAGTGGACTTTACGAACCCATGCTTTCTGAAGAAAAGAAGGAAGGAAGCAGAAAGGATTAGTAGTTGAACAAAGTGAAAGACAAGGTAGTTTAACTTGTTAGTTTGTTTGCTGAACTCAAAAGTAAATATACTGCAGCTGAAAGTGCTCCCTTTTTATCCGCCTGCCGCAGTAATGGTTGTGTTACTTCAGGGCTTCTACTTTAATAATTGATCATGGTTTGTATAGCATCAGCTAAGAGCAAAAATAAGAGTGTTGCTTTGAACAAACTGCAGCAATGTTATAGCATTAGGCACAGAAACAAGATTCGGGAAATATAGGTATAGAAAAAACAGGAAAAAGATGGATACATTGGGTGGTAAATACTGCTTCAGGCTAGAAAGTAATGAGAATTTTTCCTTGGAGAGTTTTGACCTGCTATTCAAAAATTGTTTCTTGTCTTAATAAATCCTAAAAGTGTAATTTACTTGCAAAAGGGAAAGAACAAAGGCACCAAAATTCTTTTGATAACAACACTTGTTAAGGTTGATAAGTTGGGTTTCAAATGTGTGAAGAAAAATGTGTGACAGTTTGTTTTAAGGTGACAACCTAAGTGTTCAGATACTTCCATCTTTTGCTACTTATCAAGCAGTAGCTGAGTTGTAGTTCCACTTGTACATTTACAGCATAAACCATATCAAGTAGTATAGGCTGAATTCATGGAGAAAATGTACTTATATTTTCTGGTAAATTGACAACCACAGATCTCTATAATTTTTCTTAAGCTGGTAAAAATAAGATTTTTTTCTTTGATTTTAATTTGTTTTGCATTACAAAGAAGAAACACCACTCTTCAGAAAATATTTCTTTTCTCAACATAGAGTTTTCCAAAGAAGATGGAATTCTTTTTCTGAATTGAATCTCTTATGATTGACAGGGGTCTCAATTGCTATATGCCAATTACTGCGTACATATGTATCTATTCAATCAGGATTTACATGTCTTCTAGACTATTTATGATTTTTTAATTTAGTCTTCTTAATTGTGTGCACATGTATATATGGGTGTACACACACTCGTGAAAATCAACTTGAAGTTTAGGAAGCACAAGGTGATAAATCAAAATTTAACAGTTCATGCTATTAAAATAACTACTGTAACCTGTTGTTGTGATGTGTAATAGTGATAAGATGTAAAGCGAAATGACCAAATTTTAATGAATGTAGAAATAACATTATGATGTTAATGATAATCAATGTGACTTATTCCATTATCAAACACATTGCAAAGTAGTGATTATTTATTTTATGCCTAATTACAAAGGAGAAAAATAAAACAGTCACATATTTCATATCAAAACTAAGCAGAAAAAAAGGATTTAGAATAATTTGTTCTCAATTATATAGACCCTTAGGGTAAAAATGATGCTCCAAATACTTGCTTCAGGTCTCTACTTTGCATGTAAATGTATCACTGTAATTAAAAGGCAAGCATTGAGTTGAGAATTTGATAATCAATGTTAGCTTTTTTCACAGTGAGTCCTTGGAATGTTTGTAGACCTCCCCAGTCAAATAAGTTTGGGGATGATGAGCTAAATAAAGATAAGTCTTTTTTTTTTTTTTTTAACTGAAGAATTTCTCAAGGCCTTAAGGATTCTAGTGTACGCTACAAAGCTTTATGCAGGGCCAGGAATGCAGTGTTCCCAAATAGATCTCATCATGAACGTTTTTGTTCAGAATCTCAAGGGACTGGTGAGTCGTAGAACATACTTTAAGAAATACTGATCTTGACCTATACCAGCGCTAACCCTGATTCACTGTGCAGTGAGAAGATGTTTTCCTCATTCTTCGACTTTCGAAATTAAAAAAAAAATTCCACAGAATTCCCTGATTATTTCACAAGCGTTGAAAACCCTCTGTTGCCATAATAGAATGTTATTTAAAATGAAAATGACCAAGTTGTTAGATGCAGGGTCAGAGCAGTTGACTAGACCCTAACCAGCTGAAGGATGTGTGTGGGCAGTGCATACATGATTTTGGTTGGGATCCAGCTAATTCCCCTCTGGCATACACTTTGGGGAATCACACAGTGAGTTGGAATCATACATATTACATGTTTAAATGCCAAGGAACTGTTCACAACGATTAAAACTTTTCTTCTACTCATTCAGGGTAGATTTCTTATGTCAAGCAGTCACCTAGGAAGTGAGAACACAGAACTGAGAAACCCAGAATCTGCTTTTAAGGAGATACCTAGATGGGGAAGACAGACAGAAAAGTAAACAAGAGCCATGTGTGTTATCCAAGAGTGCGTTAGGCCTGTGGTGAGGTGGAAACCGCAGAGTCCTGTGGGTACATGGGGCAGGGGCTTGGGTACGTTATCCAGACTGGGAAAAGCAAATGGTGATAGTTGAGCTGGTTCGTGAGGGAACTGAACAAATTACCCTGGCAGAGAAAGTGCATTCCAAGAAGACAGAATGGCAAGTACACAGGCACAGGCATAGGAAAAAGTGTGATATGTTTCATGATGCATATATAAAGCTCAAGGGGAGGGGAGGGAAGCTGGAATGGTTAAGTTTAAATAGTGATAAGAGTTTTTAAATGTTATGCCACTGACTTGGCGGTTTTCCTCTGGGTCTTAGAGAAACCACTAAAGGACGTACATTTATGAGGGGAAAGATAGATGATAGAGAGACAGCCAGAAAGAGATGATAATATCTGTGTCTTCTGACATGCATGAAGGTACAAGAGTATGACTGCAGATTGGGAATAGAGTTTGGAGAGTTAGAAAATTAGGTCACTTAACAAAGTTTACCCCGGACAGCATGCCCTTGAGATGACATTTAAAAATAAAATAATTGATTACTGTATAATGATATCCTATGTCACTGATTTTCAAATTATTTCTATCCTCTCAATCCTTTGCTCATAATTATGCAATAAAAATAATGAAGTAGAAAAGTAGCAAGAGAGGATGGCTTTGTTTGAATGGTAGAGACATGTGTATAAGGGACCCTTGGGAATCACCCAAGTAGACCCTGGAAATTTCGAATAAAATTCTGGAACACAGTGAGGCATAAAAGCATGCTTTTAGGGTTAGAGTACTGGCAAATCTGCATGTGTGACCAAACATACTAACCATCTTATTTTGTATTTGAAGGAGATTTTGTGCTTTCTCTTTTAAATTCTTTTAAAATTGTGGTTTTCTTTCTTTATTGCACAATATTATGAAAACATAATACTGGCCCTGGACTAAATGCCAGGAAAACAGTGGTGAACATAGAAAACATCCCAGCACCCAAGGAGCTTCCAGGTAGAAGGGAGACAGTGTATCGTTTCCTAAGGAGGTATGAAGTAGTTACTCTGCAAAGTGTTATGGCAGAGACCTCTGGAGCACCACTCAGGACAATGTTAGTGAGCTGGGCATCCAGAGGAGTCTCTCTGATGGGCTGAAGATGGAGATACTGGGGTAACTGAGGCTGAGAGTGAACCTCAGGTTGAGCAAAGTATGCAAGAAAGTGCTGTGAGACAGCGAGCAAGGCATATTCTAGGAGTTGTCTGCAGGCCAGTGTGGTTGCACGGGTGGGAGGAGGTGTTGGGAGTAGAGGTGGGGCAGGATAGGAAGCTAGGGGTGAAGGAATCAGACTTTGGAAGATTTTGCAGGCTGAATTAAAGATTTAATATTTTTCCAAAGAGCAATGGGAAAGCACTAAATGAATCAAAGCAATGTGGCAAAATGTTTCATGAGACTGCATGTGGCGCTGCTTCTATAGGCTATAGGTGGCGACTATGTCAAGTTTTGCATTACATTAAGGATTTGGGTATTTTGCCTTAGCAGGTTTCTGACTGCCTTTGATCTAAGATTCAGGGACTTTTAGGAATGTAACCTAGTGTCACTAATCCCTTCTGGAGTTCTCTTTTAGGCTTCCATACCTGAGGTCACAGGATTTATTTTCAAAATAAGTCCAGGTCAACTGAATTCAGCAATGATTGGCAAACTATCAAACATTTAAAAAAAGAAGAAGGGAAGATATTCTGTTTATAAGATAGCAAAATTTTGTCCAAACCCTGGAAGGTAGAATGCCACTGACCTATTATAATTAACTTAAAGAAGAAAACACAGCATTAAATTAATTGCTCAGCTGGAAATTATTTAGTAATTCTCTGACTTTTAAGTCTCAGGGGTTTTCTTCTTGATATAATATTGTTAGACATCTTAAAATCATCTGAAAATGTACATCTTGGAAGCCATTACTTTTCTTCACTTTTAGTTTGCAAGTGTTCATTTATGTGTCTAATAATAATAAACATTTCTTGAAGGCTCAGTATCTTGAGTGTAAGCACTAAATCTGAGCATTTGAAATGACCCATCTCATTGTACTCTCACAGATGCTTACATAAAGTACAGGGATTTTTACTCTTATTTACAGACAGGAAACAGGCTTTAGAAGTGGACATGCTCCAATGTAATGGTGACTTATAATACCTAAATGAATAACTGGGGCCATTACTATTGTCGCTGTTGCTGCTGAGTGGGAGGGTAAAGCAAAGCAGTTAAAGAGATCACTGAATTAGGACTGGTAACCTCAGGTCAGGTCCTGTCTTCCCAGGTGGGTGCTCTTGATCAAGTCTATATACTCATGGGCCCTTCATCCTTAAAGGAAAGGACTTGATGAAATACTGGACCAGATACTACTCAAAAGTTTATTGCTGGATTCACAGAGTTTTAATAGTTAGGTACAGGGCTTCCCAGGTGGTGCTAATGGTAAAGAATCCTCCTGCCAATGCAGGAGACACAAGAGATGTGGGTTCGATCCTAGGTCAGGAAGATCCCCTGGAGAAGGGAATGGCAACCCACTACAGTATCCTTGCCTATAAAATCCTATGAACAGAAGAACCTGGCAGGCTATAGTCCATGGGTTCACGAAAAAGTCAGACATGACTGAGTGACTGAGCACAGGAGCTAAGCAAAGAGATGCAACGAGAGAGCAAAGATGAGCTCTATAAACAGTAGGCAATATGGCTTATCCGTGACACCAAGCAAAGCTACAAGATGTCAGAAGGCTGTGGCTAGGGAGATAGATTGGATTATGTTCCAAAGAATCATGCAATCTGGAAAGAAATCTGGAATTCTTCCATTAGGCAATAGGATCACCAAAGAAAGTAAATTCTGGAGTATTTCAGTCATGTCATGAAACTAGAAACTCAGACCTGGAAACCTCCTTTTAAAATTAGCTCAGATCCCTTCTTGCTTTTCTTTGGTATTTACTAAGGCTCTTTTGCTAAAATTCTCAAGTTATACTTTTATGTATGATCACATAAAATGCCATACTATACTTTAAAACATAACCAGCTATAGTTTTCAGCATTATCATTGTAATTTGACTTAGATTTTGGATTATTTTAGCTATCTTGTGTCTCATGGTGTGAAACTGTCTCTATAAAGGGTATTTTGGTTGTTCGACACCATTTTCATAGGGCCCATAAATCCACAGCAATCTTCTTTCAGTTGAATCATTTTTTTTTGCTTTTTGAATTCTAAATACTTCAGAGGCACATAACCCAAAGTTAGTATTTTCTCCTTCTCTTTGAAAACTGCAGTCAATATGTTTAATACTCACTACTCTCAAATACAGAAACACAAAGTATGAGCATTCAGTTTCTTGCATCCTAAAAGGAGTTGCATTTTGTTGGCAGTGATACCTACAGATTGGCCTTCTACACTTGCAATTTGTTGACTGTAATAAGGGAGAAGCTGCAAACCAAAGAGAACCAAGACAAATTGGAAATCAGTCAGGGTGAGAGTGACCAAAGGTTAATCAGGCTATGCCAGAGTAAAGGGGATAGGAAAGAAGGGTGTGCAAATGGTGAGTCTTAAGTGAGAGTTTTGAGAAGTTTTATTGGAGAGAGCTGGATGATTTTGAGATATACCCCACTGTATGAGATACAGGAATAGAGTTAGGAAGATACTTTTAAGATTTTTGTGTCTTCCTAATATAAATTCTATTTGTTAAATATTGAGAATGAAAATGTTTGTCCCCAAATTTTTACTAGTGGATATATTTCTTTTTTTAATTTTAAAAGAAATTAATATTTTTATAGGGGATGGGGCATGCTGGAATGGAGCAACACTGTTCAGGTTGATGATAAGCCATATATCTGGTAACCTCTAAGGTGGAGAACTTATGGCGACTTTAGAACCAGAGATTTCTAGGATGCTTATTTCAATTTTTCTGATGAGAAAAGTCATGCTGATGGGGACAGTTTGCTACTCAGACCATAGGGGTCTAGTTCAAGTGGCCAAGGAACAAAATGAAGAGAGTTATTTAAAAAAATATTTTCCTTTTCCTGTATTTCTGACATTTGACTTATGATGATAAAAATGGTAAAAGAAAAATAACAAATATAAAAAAAACATAGAAACTAATAAGAAATCAGAATACTTAAAATTTTAAACTATGTGCATTAACTAATATAAGGTAGATTACACAAATAGTCTTCACAATTTGTGGAATAGCTATTCTTGGACTTGATTCTGTCCATTGACAATTCGTTCTCCATAACATGTAGGGAAATGCTCTCTTCTCTGTGAACACTCACAGGTTCTGCCATTATCATTTTGTTCTTTCTTGGATTAATCTACCTCTCTAGCTTCCCTTTTCTGGGGAGTTCATTGAGAAGAAGAGCTAAATCATATTTTTCTCTCATCTTCATTATCTTAGAAAAACCCCTACCTAGTAGCTACTCATTAAACATCTGAAGAATCCTTTTCAGAGACACTATTACATTTGAAGTGAGGTCTTTACATTATTCTCTACTGTTATAAAAATATAAGAAATATTTCATCTGTATGACAATTTTACAGATAAAATGAAGAGACTCTTCAGAAGTCTCTGGCAAGGGCAGCTGGTACATGAGACTGTGTCTAGTATAAATAACTCTGTTAAACACACTGGCTAATACATTTTGGGGAAATTATTTTGAAATAATATATGGTCAGTCTGTTTAGTTTCACCCCCAGATCCCTATCTTTCTTGGTTGTGGCTATGCTTGGTCTGAAGCAACAAGTGCATATGAAAGGAATGAAACATGAAATCTCTCTACATCAGATTGTCTCATTAAAATCATTTCATTTTCCCTCACATATAAGCTTCTAAAATTTCTCACTCACTCTGCATCTACTCTGTGTTAAATCATGATATACAGACTGTCTTTCCAATTTCCAAGAAAAAGCATAGTAATTATTGTTTCTCCTTCCACTTATTTAATAAATTCAGTGGATACAAATTGCCTTGACCAGTGTAGCAATAGGCATTCTTAAAATTACACAGGATTTAGAATTTCACAAAATCATGGTTATTCTTCGTTCTTGCCAATTCTACTTCTTAGGGGTCTTAAATGTAAGTTTGGCAACATGAAATATTATATTGTTTTGAATTTTAAAGAAGAATTTTAATCATTAAAAATAAATATGAATCTTATTTTATATTTGACCTAGCCAAAATTCTTCACAATGTGCATATATTTTGTCAGCATTATAGAGACAGCTCTGAATGTATGTTTCTAAATGCCATATGACTTATCATGAGCTATATGCTCATTTAAGAGCAGAATTTTACCCATCATACATAAGAGCATTATAGACAATCGTGATGACTTGTAGATTTGTGAAAAGTGCCAGCTCTATCCCACATATCAATAGATGCTTTCTAGGCTTTTCATGGATATCATTGGTATTGCTAGTGTTTTGTGGGGAAAAAATGTCCTCATGTGGGAAGTGTCTGTCCTACATGTCTTGGACATACAAACTGCAGAACAGGATAGGCTTTGGAAGGAAATAATACTCAGTTCACAGTATAACATTTCATGAGGAAAACAAGAGTCTGGAACTGGAAAGATGATTTATTTTTCATGCTATTAATAAAGACTTAATAAAGAGATTTTTAATGTGAATATGCCATGATCTTTCTCTCCTGTATGGCAATAGAGTAATTTGCCTACTTAGAGGGTATTTTTCTAGACACATGATGATTCTTCAGAGTTATTGCATAAGTAATTGCTTTTTAAAGGCTATGCCTCACAGGGTCTATGTCTAGCACTAAAGTTCCAAGAGGCAGAAATAAATCATAGCATTCTACCCATCGTCCTGACAACCTTTAGGTTTGCATAGAATTATTTCACCTAAGTCCCAGACTCTATGCTTTTACTCCTCTGTGTCAGAAACTATGCTGAGTTCTAGATGAAGCAAAAAGGTAAAAAAACAAACAAACAACAACAAAAAAAAACACCTCAGAAGAATAAGTTTTCAAACTATGGAGAAAGATGCATTGTAGATAAATGATTGCTAGTTATTTTGCTCAAAATCTCTTGATAGTGAGTCCTTCCCTGGTCACAACTATCAACAGTATTAATCATCCCTTTCAGTGCTACACATCTTCTTTCATTTAATCTTCTTAGGATGCAACACTAACCAAAAAGGTATGTAATATAATATTATATACCACATGATATAAAAATATAGATTAATTGTCTTATTTTATTTCCTGTGATTAAGACTTGAATCTAAATTCTCTGAGATTAGAAATTTTACCTGTTTTGTTCAGAGATATATCCTCAATGCCTAGCACATAATAGAAGCTTGATAAATTGTTGCTGAGCAAATGAAGATGGTAGTATGATTTGTAGCATAGTATGCTTTTACCATGATATGCAAGCACAAATGGGAAGCCTGCATACAGAAAAAAAAAAATTATACAGGGTATATGATATTTCATCTGGGTTTTGATAGATGAGTAGGAGTTTACCTTGCAGGCAAGGAACTGTGTACAGAGACTAATTCAGGAAGATTGACTAGCACCTATGAAGCATAGATATGTGTGTTGACAAAGAGTTGTCAGTTCTGGGAGAGAATATAAAGTCAGTAAGTGTTGAAGGGTATTTAGCATGGAGTGGCATGATCAAGAAAGGTCAGAGAAGATTGGTGAAAGAGGATCAGAAAACAGAGATTGGACTATTAAGAGTCTTATATACCATGGTCAGAAGTTTGAATTTCATTCTTAAGGCAATAAATAATCTTCAAAGGATTTTCTGCAGAGAAAGATCACATTTGTCCTTGAAAGACCACTCTGTTGGCAGTGTGGAAAATGGATAGGTACTCAATATTTGTTGAGTTAATGAATGATTTCTCAACAGTACTTTAGACCTTACAATTTGGTGATTCTTCAAGCTTCACTATAAATATTGACAGATTGCGAAAATAAATATCTCAGAATGATGGAGCAGTTCTATTGCAGAAGACAAGATTGTACCCAATTTTTCAAACGTTAAAAATGGGGAAGTTTCTCTAAACCTCTCAGCAGTTTCACAACTATTTGTAACATTACACTAATCTTGGTTACTCCTATTAGTGATTTCTTTTCTCTGAAAATCTTTAACTGCCTAACAGAAGCTTTCTACTTTAGAAACAAAAACAACTTTTTGACTTTTTGCTGTCTGCCAAAATTGATTTGCTACAAATCAAGTTTAGCTATGTACTTCTTATTCATTATGGAAAGTAGTTAATTCAAATTTAAATATCAACGCTCCCTACCACAGATAAAAACAAACTTACATGAAAAACAGATTGCCAGGCAGGCTTTGAGGAGCCTCTGATGTACACACATGCAGAACGATTACTCATTGTGAATTCCTTTCAATAGTACCCCACTCACTCTCTCACCTTCCCTAGTACTGTGGGAACTGGATCTTAAACGAAAATCCTTCTTTTTTTCCAATTATTTGAAAGTAGTTAGCATCTTTAACCTTGCCTGGAAAAGTAGGTACCAAAGTAGATATCTACAAAAGTAATATAGATAATTTGGTATTCCTTCTTTCAAAGTCCAATATCTTTATCAAGAACAGAGATTATAGGTACCTTTCAAGTCTGAAATTATTTCTTTGAAGAGTTAATATTGAGGAAGTGCTAAACTAATTTTTCTTAAAATCTCTCTGGCTGAAACATATAAAACAGAGTTAACACCTTATGAAAGTACTCTATTTGTCATTAATGCAATAGTATTATGTTTAAAATTTGACATAAAGTGTTTACAAATTTCTATCAGGCCAGTAAACTCTGACTGTCCCAAGGAAAAGCCGAGAGTGTCAGGCAGACCATGGCTTGCGGAGGACATTGAGTGATTTATTTATCACATTTATTCGTTCATCTTACACATTTGTTACTGAGTGCCTCACAGGTGTCAGGCAGCTAGGAATGAAGATCCATAAGACTTTTTCTAGGAAGGAGCTCACACTTCATTAAAAAAGGAAAGAAAGACAATAAACAAATAAACAAGGAAGCTGCAAGAAGTATCAAGTAGTTCTAAGGCTTCAATGAAAATAAAACTAAGGAAAAAGGCTGCAAGGCTACTACTGTACCTTCCAGTGCTCTTAAGTGATCATAAGAATCTTGTCTTTAAGTTGGTCCCGGCTTTTCTCAGGCCTCTCTTACTTCAGCCATTGTGTAATTCAGCTACCACCATGAATCACTCTAGCAGCTGAGTGTTTTGGGTTGATCATTTACCGAACTTTTTACCCTACACTGATGACATTTGAAAGTTATCCGGCTTGATTAGCAAGTACATTTATTTCAATCTGATTTCCTATTAACGGATTTAAACCACCTCAAAAAACAGAAATTATGCTTTCAATAGTTAAAAGTATCTTACGGCTTTGGAGTGTATAAAATCAGAAGGAAGAGCTACAATTAGCCTAAGCCAGTCTCAGTTCAAGCTTCCCCCACATGATTTTACTAATACCCTTCAAAGTCTGACTTCTGCCATTCCAGCCATATGTCTCTTTAAGCAGATCCACTCTGTGTTGCCAAAGTGCGTCAAGGACACTGCTAGGTTACCAAAAGCATTTTTTTTTTATGTGCAACTTTTTGTAATATTCCAAAGTCTTCTTCCACCTGAACCCCACCCCAACCCCTAAAATACAATTTTAATAACACACATTAAAATGCCATGCTGATAATAAAACCAGAGATATATTACAGGGAATCTGTCTGCATTTTTTTTTAACGCCTTTTGGCACTAGCATAATGGCGTAAGCACATGGACTCACACACATTGCCTAATTTCTTTTCTTTTTTTGTTTGGTTTTGGGTACAAAGTAGTGCAAAAATTTATAGTGATGTTATGCAGTGCATAAATGTCAATTTAAGAAAGAGCTGAGAGAGAGGGATATAAATTTGTGTTTGAGAGATGTACTAACACAGTAGAACTGTGTGTATAAGGGATGTGGCTTTTTAGTTTCTGATCGCAGTTTTATAATCATATTATCCTGTGTTGCTGCTGGGGAAAGCAACAAACAGTGGCTTCTGCCATCTCAATGAACAGAGAGATCTCTGGAAATTGCACCTGTTCATTATTATGTGAGAAAGCCTTCTGTGGGCAGAGAGGAGGAATTCAGTCTTATTCTCAAACTGTTGCCTAATTCTTATAACTTGTGCATATTTTCTGAGTGATGATTGTACAATCTGCTACACATTTTGGGATAAAAACATTATTGAAATTGAGCATGCTAACTTTAACCAAGCTGCATATTTTGTGAATCGGGTTGTAAAGTTGACTGCCACAAGACAGCCATGTCCTATAAAAATTAGCATACATACACACACTAACCAATCCACACACACACACATATGTTGACACACACACACATACTCTCTCACAAACACACCAGGGAGGACATAATTTAACACTTGGAGGCTCATTACTCTTATAAGATAAAGAGTTAATTTTTTTTTTCCCCTACTGCTCTTCCCATCTTTGAAACACCATGAGTCATGGTGTTTCCCATTTAACAAACACCATGGATTCTTTATTGTCTGTGAGGCTTCCATGTACTGCAGTAAATTTGGATTGAATATGTTTTGTCCCAATTGACAATAGTGATTAAACCAAAAATAAGTGCATTCTCCTTTAAATGTTAGCTGTAGCATCAAGTAGCATCCTCTACATTATGCTGTACTCAAACAAGTCAGTCTGCACAGACCAAAATGTTGATGGATATACAGCAGATCAAAAAGAGGAGAGGCATTTTGAAGTACTCGTTATCTGTCTGAGACGATAGGCTTCTGCATTTGTACCTCTTTGCAAAAGAGACTTCA
Organism: Antilocapra americana; assembly: GCA_007570785.1. Classification (NCBI taxonomy): domain Eukaryota; kingdom Metazoa; phylum Chordata; class Mammalia; order Artiodactyla; family Antilocapridae; genus Antilocapra; species Antilocapra americana. Next base: position 20,120,872 of record ML660200.1, read on the forward strand.
TATTATTTTGTCAGTTTGTTTCAATTTGAGAGGTGTTGAAATTGGTATTCATTTTTTGATATAACCCTTACAATGTACAATTTTCGAAAACTGACTGAAAGAGATAAATTAAATGGGTAGAAATATTTTCAAATCAAAGACCAACTGACATATATAAAAATGATGTATGTTTCCTACATGGTCCACAGGGAGAACTCTGCAGGCTTGCTATGATCTCTACAATTTGCTTCAGGGCAAACTAGATTCTGGGATATTCTATTATCCCTTTGGTCTGTTTATCATGGAAACTGATGTACAAATTGAGAGTACTTTTTGGTCTCTTTCTTTATATATGGTTGGAACTGGTAAGAATTCACTTATCTCATGTCCTCACCTTCAGTAAAGTGCTACAGAAGAGTTCAGTGACCAGTAATCAATTATTATTGAGAAGCAATCAATTGCTAATTTCCATAATTATGCACATCTAAACACTATGAACAAGAAAGAGAAACAAAGCTGCACTCCAAGCATTGCCTTGTTAGCAGTATTTTGTTAACACAGGCTCTAAAAAAAGCTGCCGCAGCTGGTACCACAAATGTGTTTCCAGTATTCAGGCCATCAACGTGATTCGTCGCTAAATGTATAGAATCAGCTTCTTGCTAAAAACTACAATTACAGGTGATATACAGATTGAAATCACAGGGCTGGTTTGTCGAAGAAAATTGTCCTAATGATGGGTTTTCGGATGGGGAATGCAGCTCTTTTCTTTCTCTGTGATGGGTTGTGAAGGCAGCTGCACCTGCCTCTATGCCGTATTCTGCCGCACTTAATGATATCTGATGATATCATTAGGCAAAGTGTTCATAAACAGATGTTGAGCCTGTGCCTAAATGCTGTCAGATGAGCGGTTGCTGGCCTGAAACAGTATTATTTATATAGAACATTTACGTTTGTTATGTTAATAACCCCACTATTAGCTCTCTGGATGTTACGTTAGGAATGTAAATGTAGTTAATATGAATAACAACCTCTTTACTCTTTGTGCTGCAGTTGAGTATAACTTTTAGGCTTTGGGAGAGAAACAAAGATACCCCCACCAAGTCCTTTAGACTTCTTTTTTTATTTTGGCACCATTTGAAATTTTGATCAAAAGATAAATGGTAAGAATTTGTAGGACAGATGCTAGATATTAGGATTTGATTTCGCTAACAGTTAATAAGTTCCAGAGACTCTGGTATCTCTGTGTTTCCTTGTGTGAGCCCAACCTGTGACCCTAATACACTTAGTGTGGCCATCGTAGACACCAAATTGACACCACTTCTACCGGAGTGTCCCCAACTGTCGGGGTGTGGACCCATATCCCTCCAGCTCTTTTTTTGACCATACAACATCTTTTCCCTGCAACACATTGGGACACTAATGTCATGTGTCATAGTCATGTTGTTTTTCACTTTGGTGTTAGTGACTTAGGCTTTACCTTGATGTCACAGTTGCAGGGCCTAAAAATATCACATGACAGCTACTATCTCTGTGTGTGTATTTAAGCCAAAGTTGAATTTTATACCTCATAGTTAATTCATGCAGAGTAAGTTATATAAATTCTGACAGTCATCAAATGTGCAATATTGTTGTGAAATACTATTCTGCTGAGATAGCCACATTATTTTTTGAAAGTGCCTTTGTCATTTTTATGACATTTTAACTCTCTCAAGAGTTTTTAATACTGAAAAAAATGTGCTTGTTTAAGATCAGAAGAACTATTATTTGGAATGTTTATTGAAAAAAAAACACAAAGGGTGTTAAGCCAGTGCTTTCTTATAACCATAATTAGAGGTTAGAGTGATTTTTGACATGGCATTCTCCTCTCAAGTAATGCTTATGAAATCATTCATATTACTAAAACTGGTAAAGACATCCTTGTGTGCTTGTTTCAGAGACTCTAGGTGTGAACAGCATACTAGAGGTATGTGTTTACATATAGAACTTCTTTCATTTCATCTTCTTTTTAAGGATAATCTGAATTACCTATGATTTTAAGTAATCATAATGGAATCTCAGGAAAATTTTTTCTGGGCTTTTACTACATGTCATTTCAATTCTGGTCTGGGAAATACTAGAAACTTCAGATTTTTTTTTTTTTTTTGATATGGAGATTTACTAACATCTCCCAAATAAGGAAACAGGAAAAAGTAAATTAAATCAGAGGATATTTTGTTCCATACAAATTGCTTCCTGACTATGATTTTTACATGGATTTTTTTAAAATTGTAACTTCTCCTAAAATTGGAACACTTAAAACATAACATTTCTTAAAACATCTCAGGTAGTAAGACTATCAAAACTTTGCTTGTGAGAGAAATCTGTGTACTAGAAGGAATGAACTTTCAGCATATTCTGAACAACATAGGTAAATATAAAATGTCAGAAGATGCTGAGGACCTGTTGAATTATTTAGACTTTCAACACGTCCAGTGTGCCTTTTATAAGGGGAAGTTTTGAGCTGGGAGTAGGAAGCTTCAACCACCATGGAGTGTATTTTATTTGCTTGATACAGTCTGAAGTTGTGCAGAAGAAACTTGAAATTACCTGTTTGTTTGTCCACTCAACACTTAGGAAAGCTAGCCCATGAAAATATTCATTCCAAACTCCTCAGAAATTTAGGTCAATTTGAGTGAGATGATAAAGAAACTATGGAAAACATCAACTACTGTTGTAACAAGATGAATTCATCAAAGTCTATTTAAGATGCATGGAAGTCCACCCCTGTTTCCAGGAAGTCTTCGTTTCCTGTCTTCTCTTCAGTAGCAATAGTTCTGACTAGTTTGTTAGGCTGAATGTACGTCTGTGGCAAATATTAACTTATCTTCATTATGAAAGATGGAACTGATGTAGTTATCTAGCTGGTAATTTTCCAGGATGTTTCAATTTCTTAGGTTGAAATGGGTGATAGTCACTTTGAAATAGAAAATATCTCTGCTGAGGCCAATTGTTGTATTCTACTTTTAAAAACATTTCTATTTACCTAAAGAACTAGATTATTAAATAAATCTCTTGATACATAATGTTATTTTTATTGGTCTGATGACATTATTACCCTACATACAAGGACTGTTGTTTTTCCTATGTCCTATAAAAGACTGAAGAATTCAAGAGTAAAGTAATGGTATACATCAAGAATCAAGCAATGTATATTCTAGTGTTGGCTTAACAAATGCTTAGCAAGTGTAAGTTTGCATACAAATGTCTAGCAAATGCATTACCTTTCTAGGCCTCAATTCATCTGCTGTGATATACTTATAACTTATTGTTTTGCTTCTTGGAAGGATATTTGTATACATGATAAAATACTAAGATTTGTAGAAATATATCATGTGAGTCCAATTTTAATTGAAACAAAAAAACTAGTGGCAGTGTTATTTTATTAAAATATAGTCAGCTTTTTGAGAAAATACATTAGAATAAATACTTATTAGAGAATACCTCCTGTGATGACAGCAGTAATAACCTTGTCATTGGCTTTATTAGCTTTTTGTTATTATTTTCATAAATTTTTGTTTAGATCTCCAAAATGGAGAGGAGGTATGCAAAAATAATTTTTACCAACACGAATGATACATATTTGTTTTTTGTCAGAATATCTTTCCCTTTAGTGGAACCCACTTAAAGTGAATCTGTCTGTTCATGTTTATAATTAGCTTAGTTTTCAACATGTTTTTATAAAACCTATCTTTGATTCACTGATATGGCATTTTGTGTCTCTTGTGTGTATCCTCACTGGAACAACCAGAGACTTTTATCAGTTGCCTGAGTGTCAACATCTATAATAGTTAGGATCTTTCATGTAGAATTTCTTTAATGAATATAAGAAAAATGTTTGCCTTTTAAAAGTAAAACTGTATCTTCAAAGATAGGTCGTAACTCATTTTGTATCAACGACAAGTTAGAATTGCTTAGGCGATAGTAATCATTCAGTATTTTATTTTATCATTTTTTCCTAATTAATGAAATTATATTTTTGTTATTAGTTGGATCTCAAGGAGCAAATAGGAAATATAAAACATTTAGCTACCTGTCCCTGCTCTTTTTATGTATCATATTGGGCTTTCTTGAAGGCCATCAGGGTCTCTGTAGGAGGGTATTTGGAAACAGTAAACATGGAATAATTATTGAAGTTATTAGGTCAGTAAACATACCATAGTTACTAAAGTTAACAGTTTAAGAATAGATTAACTATGCAGAGACTGCTTTTGTCAGTAAAAAATGCAAAATTATATGTGTTAATTCTTATTTTTTACTTAGCATGTGTAAAGACTGTTGGCTTCTTCCTACAATTTTGGGGCTTCCCTGATAGCTCAGTTGGTAAAGAATCCCACCTATAATGCGGGAGACCTGGGTTTGATCCCTGGGTTGGAAAGATCCCTTGGAGAAGGAAAAGGCTACCCACTCCAGTATTCTGGCCTGGAATGCCATAGACTGTATAGTCCATGGGGTTGCAAAGAGTCAGACATAACAGAGTGACTTTCACTTTCTTTCAGTATACAATGGCCATAAACAATCAACTAATAAGAAAAAATAACTTAAAGAATCATTACAAGTTTCTGATAAAGCATATCCTTCCACTGGGTTCTGTAATAGCATCAGGGAATTGTCTAACAATAGCTGGTACCTCAGAGCTGATTTTCACCTAGAAAGGGAGTGGGGTATGAAGTTTTGAAAAGCAGAGAAGGAGAAAGTAAGACTACTGAATTTTGGAAATAGCACTATGAACCAAATTCTTTCATTAAACAAAATGTTTAAATTGACAAAAAAATATGTTTGCCATGATGCACAGAACTTGCTTCCAGTGGTCAAACAGTTACTTGGGTCCATTTCTTCCACTCAGAAAAGATTTTTTAACCCGAGAAGATATGTGATGCAATGACTTATGTCGTTGGCCCACATTTGAGCACTTGTAGTTACTTTTGATTAAGCCAGAGACTTGTAGTAGGAAGGTAAATGTTAGAAGATTTCCCATTTTTCAGTCTTGTGTCTCCATCAATAAGATTGAACTAACTGTGGCTTAGTCAGTAAAGAATCCACCTGCAATGCAAGAGATGTGGGAGATGGGTGTTTGAACCCTGGCTTGGGAAAATCCTCTGTAGCAGGAAATGGCAACACACCCTAGTATTCATGCCTGAAGAAATCCCATGGACAGAGAAGCTTGGTGGGCTACAGTCCAGAGGGTTGCAAAGGGTCGGAACAACTAAGCATATGTGGATAGTATTAATAATAATTGCTAATAGGCACTTAGAAAATGAACTATTTTGGTATCTTTGCTGTAATATGATATGGAATTAGGACTATATTTTTATCTTAGATAACAGAGAATGATTTTTATCCCCAGAAGTACATAAAATTTCATTACAATATTTTTATAATGCAAACAGTAAACAATCAGAAGTTCATTATTTATGACATACATTTATTCAAAAGATATAAATTTCCTAGAATTCATTACCTTAAACTTATGGGTATCTTTCTGACCCAAGGATGGAAACTGCATCTCTTACATCTCCTGCATCCAGGTGGATTCTTTACCCCTGTACCACCCAGGAATCCCATTTATACTGACATTACTCACCAAGAATTAAGACAAAGCTTCACCCTAAATAACCCTGTTGTTAGTCCCTACCTTCCAACCCTCATTACAATCATCCTTTGTGTTTCTGATCATATTATTGTAGAATTTTATTTGTTTTCCCCCATTGCCTTTGGCATAGAATATCCCAACTTATTTAGTGATTTTAAGGTTTTAATGGCATATTTTCCAAAGAAATTTATAGTCTGGGAAACATTTATACAAAGAGGTTTCTTTATGAATTACCACCGACTACTCAAGAAGTTTGGATAAGGAAATGGCAACCCACTCCAGTATTCTTGCCTGGAGAATCCCATGGACAGAGGAGCCTGGTGGGCTATAGTCCATAGGATTGCAAAGAGTTGGACACAACTTAGCGATTAAACCACCACCACCACTCAAGAAATTACTTCTAGAAAATTATATTTTCAGAATTCATTTAGTATGCCTTTAATAGACTTGTCTTTTCTTACTTTCCAGAGTCATTGAAATAAAATAATGATCTGTAAATACAGTCATCTTCAAAGTACTTAAAAATCTGGAGTTAATTTCAATCATCTGTGATTAGCATTTTTTTTTTTTGAGTAACTTTTTTCTAAAATGTGGCTCATGGTCTTCCTGATACTCTATAGAAAAATCTGTAGTTGAATAAGTCTTTGTGTGTACTGTTATGTGTACTATTACCCTCACGGAGAATCATAATACAGATTAATGTTAGCATGAAAGGAGTCCTACATAAAAATATTTATTTGCCTAACTCTGAGTTTTAAAAAATTTATATGATTAAGGAATTCCCTTTTCTCTTTGAATTATATACTGGAGAATTGCTGTTCAACACAATTCACTTCAAAAACATTGTTTTTTAAGAATTGTTTCTCATGAAGGGGGTAGGCAGAGCACTTTCTCATAAATAATCTGAATTATATTGACAATTCTAATATTTCCCACATTCTTGAACCAGTTCATTGAATATCTAAACTGTGTTACCCAATTAGTTATAGATCTTTCTTAAGGAGTGGACAATAGTTGAAAGTTTCTTTACTTCATTACTAATGTAAAAACCATTATGTTCAAATTTTACTTTAATAAGAACTATAGATTTTCAAATTTAGGGTTTCTCATACTGTTAAAATGATACATAACTGAATCAGAAAAAATGTTATGAAATAATTCCAAAAATCATTATTTTTCGAAGAAGGAATAGCTATGCTCATGCATTTTTAAAGAATTAGAAGGTGAATGACCAAGGAATGGTTGACATTAAGGCAAAGCCAAGATGGGCCTGGGTTCTTAAGAGAAACTTATTGAGATACAGAAAGTTTCATTACTTTTTCAGCAACTGGGAAAGCGCAACTGTATATTGATACTCCATCAGGTAATAGATAAACATCCTTCTGGTCCCCTCACCCTTGATTTAAGCTAAATTTATGATGTAAAGGTGGCTTTGCCTTTACAAACATCTTTCTGTCTTTAACAATCTCCACAAGTGGTTACTTACTCAGTTATATAAATGCATAACTTATGGCACAGCAGAGATACCTGGAAATACTCCCTTTGAGTCTTCAACTCTTCAACTTAAACCAATAATCAAAGCTTCTTTCCATTCCAAAGATCTAAAATTATAAAATAAGTGCAACCCAATTTCATTATTTCATTTTATTTGTTGATTACAAAACTGAGGAAATAAAACTCAGAAACTGTTTAAAGCAAAACACTGAACTTACTCTGAAGTATCTTAGTGATTAATTCTTATTGCTAAATAAATATTTCCTTGGAATGTCAATCATTGGTTTTCAATTCAAGAATGTCAATAACGAAATCATCATTGAAGTCTGGTGTGCCAAAGATATAGATGAAGCAAGCATTTAAGCCTCTAAAATGATGTTCTCCATAGTGTGGTTTCATCTACTTTGTTATTTTGCTTATAATAAGAACCGTTTCATTTGCATTGGCTTTCGTAAAACATAAATGGCCCTCTGAACTACTTCCTGATGAATGAACTCCTAAAGGGAATAAAAATTATCCCACATTCATAGATTAAAACAAGACATCCCTATCAACTCCAAATGTCTTCACACTTCCATAAAAAAAAAAAAGAAAGAAAGAAAAACTGGTGAGCTCTTGAGGTTCAGTACAGGAGGCAGAGTTTGAAAACTGAAGCTCCTTCTTCCAAAGAACTGTGCTTACCTCAGTCAGAGTGAAAATGTCAAAATCTGTGACACAATGATAGTGGCAATATTTGTGTAAGCAAGTATCTCGTTGAAAGCAAAGAAGCACGTTGCTTGAAAGGCTCCCTTAGAACCTTGAAATAGAAGTATGGCTGCCTAAGAACACACTCATACACACAGTAGTATTTCAGCATTGCTGATTTAGCTAGCGAACAAAATATGGTTCAAATGGCTTAACAATCCTAGAAACGGAAGGCACCAGTTTAATGAGGTCTCCTCGGCTTGAAATTAAAGTAGAAGGAGTTTTACGGAGAACAGTATTCAATAACAAAATATTAAATGATAAACACAGATTGCTTAAAATCAGACGGGCCATTTTAAGAAAAGCATTTTAGCTCATCATGATATGTAGCACCTTATTTAAATTAGGAGGTGTTAATTCGTAGCTTGAATAATATATTAATATAATATGTAAAGTGAATGGCATTGTTAATCACAGTCGCGCCTGGAACGACTTTGCTTCTGTGCACTGAATGTTAATTTTGCAAAACATTAATTTCAAAGATTTTGCAGCAGTGCTTTTGTAATTAAATATTAATGTCACATGTTATTGCAGTAGCATGTTTATGAAAGCCGGCAACACTTCAAGTCAACTCATTTGTTTTTATATTTATTCTTGTACATCTGCAATCCTTTCCATTTCACAATTTCAAAGTGAAGGCCATTTTGAATAGTCAATATGTGAACATTTTTCATTGTAAGCGTTTTTTAACATCCAACAGGGTAAATATTTAATGTTGTGTTTTTAGCTGGTATAATTTTTCACAAAATTGGCTATAACTTTTAACAGCTCAAAGGTACCTAAACTGTCTCCAGTTTTGGCTTAAGTGATCTGAAAATAAAGTAGCAATAAATGTGATGAAGCTGTGTAAAAATATTTAAGAATTAGAAGGCTTTATATGAAAATTTGAAATTAGAACTGCAATTCTGTGCGTGAGATATCTCCGCAGTTACTTATCTTCATGTATTTTCATTATGGAACTCTATTATCTCAAGAAAATTTAAAAGATGGAACAGACTTTCAGTTAACTTTGTTCAAGTTCTATAAGGAGACAAAGAATAGAAAAATATCAGTTTGCAGTGCTTCACTCTTAATATGTGTCTTGAAGTTATACTTTTGCTTTAAAGAAAACACATTTTATGCTCACCAGGTTACTTCAAGTATACACAATATATATGTCATTACATTGGTTTACCCATGACTATTCTGACTAAATTGCTACATCTAGTGATCTTGCCAATGATACTTCCAATCTGCTAACTATACTTAGCCTAAAAATTAAGTCACTTCCAGTTTTGAGCCTTGACAAGAAATAACAGTTAAGAGATTTTAATTTAAAGCTATTATTTTAGCCATCTAGTAAAGTCATCTTTTAGAATCAAATCCCCTAGATAATTTTTTTTGAATTATGGAATGAGTTTGCCGTACTACAAAAAAAAAAACAGGAAAAATCAAGATACATTATGTTTGGTTATGGGTGCATTTAACAGTTAAAAATTATATCTGCACCTGATGTTGCATGTTAACAGCTAATGCCATTTGACAGTGATGAAATTAAAGGATGAAGAAGAGATACAAACTACATTTTACAAGCATGATGGGTCTCCAACAATGCCATTTAAATATTATTTGTCACTATTTAAAATGAACCTTTCCCCTTTAAGCTATGCCATTACGCTCATTTGTCCTGTCACTGCTGACAGGCTATATGACTCACACACAAAAATGGTCATTAGGTACTGCATCTTCATCTTATTTAAAAAAAAAAAAAGAAAGAAAGAAAGAAAGAAAGCATTCTGATGCCTCTAAAAGCCTGTAATTATTTTCATCCGAAGAGATAGTGTTGCTCGGAAGGTAATTTAATAACCTTTTGCATGTACCTGGGGAATGCCTCTCCAGGGAACCAAGGTGCCGACACGCCATTCAGTCGTCAAAACATGACCTTTAATGGTTGCTTGGAGAGAAGTTAGCGTGGAATGTTGTACACTGTGCAATGCTAATTCTGCTTTCTAATATATGCAAAATTTAGTTCTTGAGCAATGATCTTTGTAAGATGAATTAATATAGGTACTGCTCCAGGAAACAAAAGAAATTGCCACATGGAAGCCTCCCTCAACCCATGATCTTTTATACTTCAGTTTGAAGTAGCTAACAACTCGCACAGTCTGTATAAAAAATAGTGTGAAACACTCCAGAAGTCGTTTGCTTCTTTTACCCCTTGAAGTTTGTTGATGAATTCTATTCGGTATACTGTGGAAATGTAAAACAGGATTAAAGGGATTTCTTTGATAAGTTTATTTCTCCAAATAAGGCTCTGGCCCCAACTCCGTGAAAAGGAAAAAGAAAGGCTTACCTTTAATATACCCTCTCTGTTTTATAACAGCATCTATGTGGCTCACTGAAATTACTAATGCAGTTACTGAGTTAATTGAAAAAAGAAATCCTTCTTGGATTTTCCTGTTAAAATACGATATTTTGAATGCTTGCATATACAATAAGATGCGCAGGCTGTTTTCTGTGACAACCAGGTTCAGAAACTCCTTATTTTGGTAGTCTGATATTAGATCCCGCCTTAGTTAGAAATGCTGGAATTTCAACTCCTACCCCTGACACGCCATCCGTCAATTTATTAGCACGCTGGTGCAGTAAGCCACTGAACAGGCTATATCAATTCGTTTAGTTTTTTTCCTTAAAATGTCTGTAATCCTCAGCTCTGCTCTCTCAACCGGTCAGCATTAAAGATTTATGTTGCACTTTTTTCATTGCCACACCTGAATATGGATTACTTAAATGGGCTGTAAATAATTCATATCTGGGAATAAGTTTCCATTACTGACCAATGTTGTAATTTAATATACTATATTATGGGTTATACAATTTTAGATTGTTTTCTGTGTGCATTCAGCAGTCAGGCAGACAACAGTTTAAGTTAAAAGGGTGAGATGTTTGTTCAGCTTATTTTCATGTTCACTCTGCTCAAATCAGCAACAGGGCTAAAGGAAGCAGAAAGCTACTTTCAACTGCATGTTTTTCTGCTATTTATGGAAGTATTTAAAAAAGAAAAAAAAAACTCTTGACCTGAAACAAAATACAAACACATATAATAGCATATTATTGATAAACTGAAGAATGAAATAAAATGTGTTCATGTAGGTGGCTAGAAATCTCTTAGTTCTTGAGAACTGAAAAATCTGGATTCTTGGGCTCAAAGGTTAACTTTCCTGTTCAGTGCTTGATTATTCTATGCGTAAAATGCCTGTGATAAAAATTATAATTTATTTGACAGTTAAGTTTGAATGAGGCTACCAGATCAAATATTCAAAATGTTAAAGTACAAGCTATCTTTAAAACATAAGCAAGTGTTTACTCTTAAAAGAGCTTTAAACAATTTAAGATTAAGTTGAGTATAGTAAAAATTAATAATAGATTAATACATGAAAATCTATGAAGACACATAAGATAATGATTTAAAAAGGAATAATTTAAAAAGATGAATTAAAAAGTCGAATCAGAAAAGAAGGCCAGCATAAACTAGGGAAAAACATGCTGTGAATAAAGTCTGTTAGATCTTGAAATAGGAGAACTGCTAAATAATGCATAGTTTTATTTTTCTATAATTTGCATAAACCTTAAGAGAGTATTTATTTGTGTAAAACTTGATATATCGAGTAAGGAGAATGAAAAAATGGCATTCATTTTGTTTTCATTTTGGTATTTAGGAAAAATATTCTGTTACATATGGACTACTTAGACCTAATCATCTGACTGAATGTGATGTGTGTCTTGAGCCAGGTTGGAAAGGGGCTGGCTGGAGAACAGTGCCCTGGTCTTGCTGCAGGCGATGCAGGTTGGCCCATACTCTGCTGGGGAGCAGATGGTGAGCCAATGCTTGTAGTCACACTTACCTTCCTTGCTAAATCCATAATCCCTCACTGGACACGGAGCCAAGGCAGGCTTTGGAGGCAGAAAGGAGGTTACAATCTGGACTTGGGTAGTGACTGCCAGAACTGAGAAAACAGCTCAGAAATTTCAAATGCTTAACAAGTTATCTGTCTTGTCCCTAAGCCAGTGCAGCATTTTTAAAAGTAATTAAGACATGATTGAAAATGTGTATGCCATCTAAATACAAAAATCTTCAAAAATCATCAAAACCAATAATGAAAAGCCACATTTAATGTGACATTATGCAAAAATACATTTAAAATGAATTATATTTTTGAGATTGAGAGGAAATATATATAAAGTAAAAAAGAAAACAGGAAAGAGGAAGCATTCATTTTATAGGAAAAGACATTTTTTTTTTCTTTACAAACCTGGACCTTATAGAAAGAAAATATTTCATACATGCCTATAAATATGCTGGATATATGAAATATTTACCTTCTATAAGGAAATGTATAGCTGTACAATATCTATATCTACACTAACATATGTTCCTCTCTGTAAGTTATTCTTTTAGAATATTAAATAATTATAGTTAATTTTTCTATATATAATATGATACTTATGCATGTAAATATATGTTTTTATATGTGTGAATGGGGTTCATCATCAACACAGACATTATAACTTAGAAAGACAAAATAAAAATATTGAGTGGGTAGCCAAATTCTAATCATTTATAATAAAAGGGGTAGTAAGTGCCATCTGTTAAATGTAAAAAAAAAAAAAGACTGATAAAAATGCATACATGTCTAGTAAATTGAGACCACAGAATAGTTCATTTAAAACAAAATATATATCAAATAATGTTTTATTAGAGTGATATTGGCAAACATATACCACTTTCGTAATAATTGTATAAGAAAAATCTCATGATTATTTTTGGTGATATACCACAAATATTTTTAAAAATATGTAGTCTACTTGGTGGGTGTAATAAAATTCCTCAGTTTTCTCTGCTGGCTTTTCATGACCCTCATTCTCTTAGACAATACTTCTTGCAGATCACTCTTATGCATACTTGCATTGAAGTTCATTCACTTGAGCAAATTTCCTGTAGCTTCATTAGTCATTGTATTACCTATATTTCCCAAACTGATAAAATGCTACTGATACTATACTTGTATCTGAATAACTTGAGCTCTTCACTTTGGGACCATCACCAACTCCTTTCACTAATTTCTTTTGCTCCTCTTTCACAAAGTATCAAAAAACAAAAAAAGATGGAAAATAATAAATAGCAAAATATGTAGAAGTGTCTTTCTCTGCCTTACCTTAGAATTTAAGAACTATCCCTTGATATGTAATATATGCAGATCAGTAGTTATAAAAGGGGATGTAACAGCAAAAAAATATTCAAAAGTAAATTGCAAAACATAGTGATAATTATGGCAAACAAATTTTTCATGATTTTGATATAAATTTTTACTAAAAATTGCATCATAGGATATTTCACTTCACCCCAAGACCTTAAATGAAGACATATCTTATAATATTTACATTCATCTAAAATTTGAGGGAGGGATAATTTCTTAGATTTTCAAACATACCTAAAGAGATAGATTTAGTGTGATTTCTTCTATGTGATAAGAACAGAAAGAAAACATTAACATTTACTTTTAACAATATTAATTTTCTATAAAATTATGTTTCTGTTAATATCAAGGGTTACTCTAAAACATTATGAGCTGTAACCATTTAAAGAACAACAAATCAACAAAAGATGTAAGATACTTCACTAAGAGGGAAAGGGACTTTCTTGGTGGCTCAGACAGTTAAGACTCTGGCCTGCAATGCAGGATACCTGTGTTCAATACCTGGGTCGGGAAGATCCCCTGGAGAAGGGAATGGCTACCCAGTCTAGTATCCTTGTCTGGGAAATGCTATGGACAAAGGAGCCTGGAGGGCTACAGTCCATGGTATCGCAAACAGTCTGACACTACTGAGCGACTAACACTTTCATGTTCAAACACAATACGAAGGAGTAGAATTACAGAGATAGAACACAAACTTACGATTACTAGGAGGTAAGGGGTAGGATAAATTGGGAGACTGTAGTAGTAGTGACTTACAATCACTACTATATATAAGATAAATAACTAATAAGGACCTGCTGTGCAGCACACCGTACTTGACTCAACACTCTGTAATGGCATATGTGGGAAAAGAATCTAAAAAAGAGTGGATATATGTATATGCATAAATGGTTCACTTTGCTGTACCTGAAAGTAAGGCAAAAACCGAAAATCAACTATACTTCAATAAATTTTTTTTTTTTAAAGAAAAGAAGACATAGTCTCTCCCTTCAGAAATCTTAAACGAAGACATTGGACTTGAAAACAGGAGACCTGGGTTTGCATTCTAGCTCTGCCACTTGCAAACAACAAAAGTAAAAGAAGTACCTATATTTCTGGATCTTGGTTTCCTCATCCATGCCGTAATAGCATGTACCTAATGATTTCTAGTATACTGATCACCTACAAAACATTTTGTGATTGTGGGAAGCTGGAGAGACAAACTGAAAAGGTGAATAAGGAAGAGTTAAATACTAATAATAGCACAATATAGATGATGTCTCTGGGAAGGAAATACATGATTAATGACCAAATAAGTGGTTCAGGCTATGCTTTAAGCCAGTTGGAAGAATAAATATTTATATGGGTTCTAATGTTTTATATTTAAAATTTTTCATTGCATAATTTGAAACACATTTTGACCAAATTAAATTGAGACATTAACAATGGAAAACGTTTCAAATATAGACCTCCAAGCAAAATTTTGTAAGATGCCTCACGTCTCAGGACAATGCCATGAGGAACGCCACTGCCATGTACCATGCAAAAGTCCCACACTTTTGAGAACTCTTAGTCCCAGAACTGCAGAGACAGGAGCTATACCAGTCAACACGAGGGGGAAAGGAGTAGCAAAAGTGCTCTACACAAGCAAAAAAAGAAGTATTCCAGATTGAATTAGAAATCCAGTTTATCAAAATCCTAGAGGTAGCGTCTGCACTCTAGTTGAGTCTTCAGCATTTTGATATGTCACCTATTAAGCTGCAGAGAGATGAAGTGAAGTCGCTCAATCATGTCTAACTCTTTGCGACCCTATGGACTGTAGCCTACCAGGTTAGTCTGTCCATGGGATTTTCCAGGCAAGAATACTGGAATGGGTTGCCATTTCCTTCTCCAGGAGATCTTCCCAACCCAGGATTGAACCCGGGTCTCCCACATTGTAGGCAGACGCTTTACCATCTGAGTCACCAGGTAGGCTGCAGAGAGGCATATGCCAATTCTTTTGTGGTATTTAAAGCCCCTAAGTAATTATTAGATGATCTGTAATCAAATCAATCAAATCAATCAAAAACATTATTGATTGAGAGACTTCTTTTTCCTGAAAAGGGAATCTAACTGCTATGTAAAATGACACATCACAGAATTGGAAATGACTACATGGTCAGAATTTGAATCACTTATTATTGTTGTTCAGTCACTGAGTTGTGTCCAACTCTTTGCACCCCTGTGAACTGTAGCCCACCAAATTCTTCTGTCCATGGAATTTCCCAGGCAAGAATACTGGAGTGGGTTGCCATTTCTTCACCGCTGAATCTCTTAGATAAAGGATAAAGCACACCTCTTGATGTTAATGGTCTTGGAAGATTCTGTTTTGACATCTGTCTGGAATTATTTACCAATTTTTGCTGACCAAATTGCAAATTAAGAGGCTCCATTTACTGACTCAAACTTACTTTAGTGCCCATTTTACTATTTATGATTCATTATAAGATACACGAACAATGATGGACTTAGGTTAGATTTTTAAGAACTTGTACCACCTCTTCTTTTATTCAGGTGCTTCTCTTTTCTTTATAGAATTTCTACCACAGGTTCCTAAACAGTATTTAGTTTGTCTTTGCCTCCTTTACGCACTTTAAGCCATACTCCTGAGGTTGGCTGCCAGAGAAATCATACTAAAATTGAAATTGGTTTCTTACTTGTTCACTTTTTGTAATTCCTGCATGACTTCCCATAGCCTTTAGAAGAAAAGTTCAAAGTCCTTATTATAGCTATTAAAGCCCTTCACAATCTGGTCCCTGTTTATTTCATTAGCCTCAGGTCCTATGCTGTATCTAAGCTCTGTGGATCTGAAAGCATATCTACAGTTATCAAACTCTGCATTTTCTCCTTTGTTAGCTTTTCACAATTGTTCTGTTTACCAGGAATGCTGTGTATGTAGTCACATGTATTAATTTTTTTTCCTATCAAACTCTTTCATATCTTCCCTGTAGATGGCCTGTACTCCAAAAGACCATCCATATTTGCTATCCCTCAAAATCTTTGTGATCATGTCCTTCTTATGTGCTCTCTTAATACCCTGAACCATCACAGTTATACATTGAATGAAATTATGTTTGTTTCTGTTTACCCAATTTAAGTTGAAGAATTAGGTTATTATATTCCTTTTTGTATTTTCAAAGCCTAGGCTATTGTGTGTCAAAAATCAGTGTTTGGCAGAGTTGACTTTTTGGTTCCAGAAATATTTCCTCTTAGTTTATTCAGAATGAGTGAGTGAAAGTTGCTCAGTCATATCTGACTCTTTGCAACCCCATAGACTGTAGCCTGCCAGGCTCCTCTGTCCATGGAATTCTCCAGGCAAGAATTCTGGAGTTGTTAGCTGTTTGCTTCTCCAGTGGATCTTCCTAACCCAGGGAATGTACTCAAGTCTCCCACATTGCAGGCAGAATCACATTCTCAAAGGAGAGTCTTTTGTCTTTGTTTTCTGCCTTCTTCTCACCATCTCTTCAGTTCAGGTCAGTTCAGTTGCTCAGTCGTGTCTGATTCTTTGGGACCCTATGAACCATAGCATGCCAGGCCTCCCTGTCCATCACCAACTCCTGCAGTCCACCCAAACCCATGTCCATTGAGTCGATGATGCCATCCAGCCATCTCATCCTCTGTCATCCCCTTCTCCTCCTGCCCTCAGTCTTTTCCAGCATTAGGGTCTTTTCCAATGAGTCAGCTGTTCACATCAGGTGGCCAAAGTATTGGAGTTTCAGCTTCAACATCAGTCCTTCCAGTGAACACACTAGACTCCTTTAGGATGGACTGGTTGGATCTTCTTGTAGTCCAAGGGACTCTCATGAGTCTTCTCCAACACCACAGTTCAAAAGCATCAATTCTTCAGTACTCAGCTTTCTTTATAGTCCAACTCTCACATCCATACATGACTACTGGAAAAACCATAGTCTTGACTATATGGACCTTTGTTGGCAAAGTAATGTCTCTGCTTTTTAATATGCTGTCTAGGTTGGTCATAACTTTCCTTCCAAGGAATAAGCACCTTTTAATTTCATGGCTGCAATCACCATCTGCAGTGATTTTGGAGTTGAGAAAAATGAAGTCAGCCACTGTTTCCACCGTTTCCCCATCTATCTGCCATGAAGTGATGGGACTGGATGCCACGATCTACCATCTCTTACTTGTGCAAATATCCAGAGCTCAGTCTTTGGTCACCTTATATCTTTAATATCTGCAATTGTCTAGTTGATCTTATTCAGGATCATGGTTTGAAATTATTCTCTCTATGCCACATACATTCAAATGTTTACATCTAGCCTTGAGCAGATCTCTCCAGACTCATATATCCAACTGCCTCCTTGATGTCTTCATTTGGATATTTAATATCTATCCTAAACTAGAAAAACAAAGCAAGAGTGCTTGTCTTTCTCATTACTCAAAATCTGTTTGTCTCTTTGAATCTCCCATTATGATAAGCAAACCGCTTCAGCCACTTGATTGTTCATGGAGAGAACCTAGGATTTTATTCTTGCTTCCTATTTAAACCCAACCCAATGAAATCATCATTATGACCTTTTGGCCCTACATGAAAGGAACCTGAATGCATCCACTTGTCATATCTCCATTAAGCCACCCTGGACCAAGTCACCATCATCATTCTCTGCATACTATAATAATCTTCTAGTTGGTTAACCTTCTTACCATCCATTCTTCAACAGTAGCCAGAGCAATCTTTTAATTATGTCAATGAAATCATGCCATTTTTCTTTTCAAAGCTTTATAATAATTTTCATTTCATTTAGAATAAAATGTTGACATCTCATTTTGATGCAACCTGCATGGTTCAGCCCCTTCCAAATGCTGTACTAGTTCTGTCTCATCTCACCTCTCTCTTTCTACTTTTGCTTCAGTCATATTGTTCTTTTACTTTGGGTGGCACCCCGTTGCTTCCTCTGTCTAGAAGACTCTTACTCTTTATCTTCACATAGCTTTCTTCTCTCTGTCATTCAAATATCACCTCCTTACCAAGGCTTCTTCTAACTGCCATTTCTAAAAAGAGCCACTTAGACATTTGCTATCATGTTACACTCTCTTGATACTCTGCAAGACACGTATCATTAACATACATTTCTATTTGCTTGTTAATTTATTTTGTGTATCTTCTCTAAACTTATAAAAATGCTAACTTCATCAGAGCATGGGACTTGCTCATCTTGTTCACTGCAGTGTTTCCAGCACCTAGAATTGAGTGTCAAACAATAGAAAACTAATGAATGTGTTTTAAACAAATGAATAGCGATCACAAAGGAAATCCAGTTTGAATGAGTGAAATTTAGGACACCAGGAATTAGAGACTTGCTACTAATAAATGAAGACGAGAAGCTACCATGTCTTTTGTCTCAAATTTAGGGAGATTGGTTGTTATTAGTGAGCAAGCATTAAAAAAACAGATTGCTAGAGAAGAGCCTTAGAAAGTATCTGATACCATCCTGAGAAGTGCTGATGAAGCCAAATCTCTTTGAACTACTTTTTCCTGGAGAAAAAAGCCAGAGAACTGGAAGTCAAAGAAGAAAACAATAGCATAAGTGAGAGAACATTCCACTGTCCATTAGATATACTAACAGACTTCTGAATAATCTTCTTTCTAATCTCAGAAATTTTAATGAGCAGTTCCTGGTTAACATTTTCCTATGATAAGATTACTTGGTTTATTTTAGACACAGATCCACCTTTATCTTTTTGTGCTGTTATGGAAAATTCATGCTTTCCTTCCTTGCACTTTCACTTGGAAATTATTTTTCTCTCCCACAAAAACAGTTTAGGTAATTTATTTATTCAGAAAATATTTATTAAGGACTTTTTCTGAACCTTGAAATATAAAAAAGATATAAAACATTCACGTAATGTTTGTCATATGGGCAGAGCAACTATATAGATGTTATAAATACCAAATAAATGCTAAGAAACTTCAGAAGAGGGAGGAATTATGACCTAATGATGGGTCAGTAAGTATCACATATTATACCACCAAGAAAGCCTGGATTTGAAGTATACCCAGGAATTTATGGTGTGCATAGAGCAGCAGAAGTAATAGAGGGTAGGGGGAAGAAGGAAAGAAAATGGGGAAGGAAGAAGAAAGGATGGAGGGAAGGAAGAGGGTGAAATGGGAAGGAATAGAAAGAAAAGGCATTTCAAGGAAAAAGAAAATTTTGAACAAGGTGTAAAAAGGACTGTCATGGAGTATGTGTTCAGTTCAGTCACTCAGTCGTGTCCGACTCTTTGCAGCCCCATTAATTGCAGCACGTCGGGCCTCCCTGTCCATCACCAACTCTGGAGTTTACCCAAATTCATGTCCATCGAGTCAGTGACCTCATCCAACCATTTCACCTTCTTTCGTCCCCTTCTCCTCCTGCCCCCAATCCCTCCCAGCATCAAGGTCTTTTCCAATGAGTCAACACTTCACATGAGGTGGCCAAAGTACTGGAGTTTCAGCTTCAGCATCAGTCCTTCCAATGAACACCCAGGACTGATCTCCTTTAGGATGGACTTGTTGGATCTCCTTGCAGTCCAAGGGACTCTCATGAGTCTTCTCCAACACCACAGTTCAAAAACATCAGCACTCAGCTTTCCTCACAGTACAACTCTCACATCCATACATGACTACTGGAAAAACCATAGCCTTGACTATATGGACCTTTGTTGGCAAAGTAATGTCTCTGCTTTTTAATATGCTATCTAGCTTGGTCATAACTTTCCTTCCAAGGAGTATGCGTTTTTTAATTTCATGGCTGCAATCACCATCTGAAGTGATTTTGGAGTGCAGAAAAATAAAGTCAGCCACTGTTTCCCCATTTATTTGCCATGAAGTGATGGGACCAGATGCCATGATCTTAGTTTTCTGATTGTTGCGCTTTAAGCCAACTTGTTCACTCTCCTCTTTCACTTTCATCAAGAGGCTTTTTAGTTCCTTTCCACTTTCTGCCATAAGGGTGCTGTCATCTGAATATCTGAGATTATTGATATTTCTCCTGGCAATCCTGATTCCAGCTTGTGCATCTTCCAGCCCAGCATTTCTCATGATGTACTCTGCATATAAGTTAAATAAGCAGGGTGACAATATACAGCCTTGAAGTACTCCTTTTCCTATTTGGAACCAGTCTGTTGTTCCATGTCCAATTCTAACTGTTGCTTCCTGACCTGCATACAGGTTTCTCAAGAGACAGGTCAGGTGATCTGGTATTCCTATCTCTTGAAGAATTTTCCATAGTTTATTGCAATCCACACAGTCAAAGGCTTTGGCATAGTCAGTAAAGCAGAAATAGATGTTTTTCTGGAATTGTCTTGCTTTTTTGATGATCCAGTGGATGTTAGCAATTTGATCTCTGGTTCCTCTGCCTTTTCTAAAACAAACTTGAACATCTGGAAGTTCATGTTTCACATAAAGCTGAAGCCTGGCTTGGAGAATTTTGAGCATTATTTTACTAGTGTGTGAGATGAGCACAACTGGGTGGTAGCTCGAGCATTCTTTGGCATTGCCTTTCTTTGAGATTGGAATGAAAACTGACCTTTTCCAGTCCTGTGGCCACTGCTGAGTTTTCTAATTTGCTGTTTAAAACTACTGTTTTAAAGTAGTAGTTTCATTCCAGTGAGGCTCTGGAGGGCAAAGTGGGGAGTAGGAAGTAAGGATAGGATGGTGTTCTTTGGGCTTTCTGTCAGAGAGGATGTGGCATGTAGAAGTAAAGAGAATAAATGTTCTGAAGGTCTCTGTAGTATAAAATATAACTTACCATCCGATTTTTGTTAAAATCTATGACATCTAACTCCTCCATTTTGTCCAATCCTATAACAACTTTCTTTTTCATCTTTGGCTTCTGTTCTACCTCAGCCTAAAGACATATTAGTAAGATGCTAACTAAAGTATCTATTAGGATAGAGTGAACACTCAGTAAATGCTTTTTGAAAAGGATTCCCAAACATTTGGCCCAAGATTCAGTTGCTTTAGGTCTTATAGAAATACTGACAGATTAAATATGTAAGTCCCTAGATTCTTGATTCAAATTTCTATTGGTTATTTCTGGTTGATAGTTCTTGCCTGTAAAATGTTGATACTCTTATCATGATAACTGTCACAAATGCTAGGCATACCATTCATTTTAAGCACTCAAGAATACTATGTCATAATCTACACATTCACATCCATCTTGATTTCTAATGCTTACTTTTTTGTATACACCAGCCAGAAATTGATAGAGCCTGAATTGTGAAGATAAAAGTTCCTAGAATTGAATCTTGGCTCTACAGTTAAGGCTCCAAGGATCTTGGATTTCTTTAAAAAAGCATTTCTAGTTCTAAATTGCCTTATATATAAAATGGGAATAATCAAGTCCGCCTTTAAAAGAACTTCCTCTGTTCAGTCACAATCACAGCTGTTTTTTGGCCTTAATGGACAGATGATCTAGGGATCAATGACATAAGGTATATAAAACATCAGGCACACACTAGCACACCTACTTGTGTGGTTTTCTGATTCCTTCTTCTGGAATGTCCCTTATTCCACATTTCTATCAGTCTATCTTTTCACCCATCTTTCAGCATTCTGAAATATTATTTGAATGACCAGTTACATGAAAGGCTGATTGTCACAAATCTATCTTTCTTTTCAATTCTGTAGGCATTTTAACAGAACTTCTTTTATGGAGGTTTTCACTGTCTACCTTGATGATAGCAGCACAGATAGGTGTTCTTGCTCATATTATGTTTTAAGTTCCAATTCCTGTTGGGTGTCTTCAAAGTATCTACTATGGTATTTTTTTTCAAGCAGTAGATCCTGTATATTTACATGTTGAATTAGTTATTCTGAATAGTAATTTTTTATGTAAAACTACTGACAAGTAATCTAAACTGTGGAGAATCTATATAATCATGTCTAAAACTTTACCTAATAAACTATATATTTTGCTAGGTCAGCTAGATCGTATAGTAAAAAGATATGATTATTCTTAACTTTTATGTAGCAGAGTTAGATCATTTAAAAATACCTGAAATCTATCCCCTTTTATGACTTTTAGAGAATATATATGAAAAATTTCATACACATATACAATTTGGATCTCAGAAATTTAAATCTGTTTAGTTTCTATTATACCCTCATAATAGAAATCAAGATTACAAATCCATTATAACAATACTTTGCATATTTAATAAATGTTTCATAAGGAAAATAATCATTACTTTAATGTCCAAGTTGCAGTATTGATAATAAACTTAACACATCAAAAATTATGCATTTCAGGATCATGTTTTTCCTTGTGAATTTTCTGTAGCAAATTCAATTAATGTTTACTAGAATAGTGTTATACAATGATATCTGTATATTTTAGTTTATTATTTGAGAACTATTCAAATAGGCTTCCAAAAAACTTAAATTTAAACTCTTTTTTTTTTAATTTTCTTTATTGTGTTGGTTTTGCCATACATTGACATGAATCCGCCATGGGTATACATATGCTCCCCCTCCAGAACCCCCCTCCCTCCTCCCTCCCGATTCCCTCCCCCTGGGTCATCCCGGTGCACCAGCCCTGAGCATTAATTAAAATGCTAACTGAAAAAATCTTGTTACATAATTATTTTCTTAAAATTAAAATAAAATACATAAAGCATGACCAAGATATTTCTTTGTCTTCAGCAACTTCTTTTTCCCTTTACTCTGCAGGCCTAGTATTTACTGCATTTCTCTTAAAGCTATTTTTTTAAAATGCTGTTTATGTTCTTCATGTAAAGGGCAGGTTCATGGTACTTACAATCAACTTCAAAAATTATTATTATTATTGTAATCAAGATGCAGTATTTATACTGTTTAGACATATCTTTTGTTTTCAGATATTAATATAAAGAAGCATTGAAGGAAAACAAAAACAGTTCAGTTGATTAGACATTCCATAAAAATCTTAATTTCCTTTAGCATTTCTGTCTCATGGGAAATACATACCTGTGTTTACCATGTTAGCCTCTCCACTATTTTTGGACACTGAGGCAGAAAAAAAAAATTCACTTTGTTTCATCAGCTCTTCTACCTTTGCTGTCAATAAATTATCTCGTCTATCTTTTCTAAGATCTGACCTCCTGCCCTTCCTATAGCTGAAAATGGCAATGCATTTATCTTTATCATCATCACAAGTTTCCTTTTATTTGTCACCTTTCCTTCTCATTATTTTGTACTCCTTTCACTTCATTTTATATTCTTCCACATACTGTTCTGAGTCTCATGCAACTTACTATGGATATTCCTCTTCTTTATTCCTGATTATTTTTGCATTTTCTTGTTCATACTAATTGGCTCCATTTTTATTTCTAGTATATTTATTACTAAATGGCATTCATTGCCTTTGGGCATACATTAATTTATCTTTTAGGACTTTCCATTTGCTCTCTCTGTCTTTTTTTATATATTTCTTCTTGCAACCTCCATTTCACTTCACTTTTCTCATATGTGTTGGTGTATTATTTTTGGTGTTGCTTTTTTAATATGCCTTCATATCTCTAATTCATGCTTCATGTATTATTAGGAAGGTTTATAAAATAAACCACTGTATGTCACAAACAGCATTAATTTGAATAATCTAAAAATAGCCTTGGATTCACTGTACTGCCATTTTTCAGCCACCTTTTTATACAGCTATAATATAGGGTTTAACTTAATAAATAATTAGAAGCTAATTTTGCCAATTAAAAGGATTATAGATATTACAATTTATTGACTAGAGTTCAGATAAGGGGAGTTTATTGAAAGATGAACAAAAAATGTAAAACTTATGATTTATTTCAAGAGAGATATGTTTAGACCTTTTGAAGTACTTAACTGACAAGAAAGTCACATATAAATATATATATATATATATATATACACACACACACACACAGTATAATTAATCTTCATACCTCTCTATGCTATTATGCACACATAAGATAATATAGTAACATTGAAATCCAGATATACCTTCTCTAGGAAAACCCTTGAAAAGCAGAATATTTAATGAGACAAGTAAAAACATACCAGATAAATTGCAGTGCAATATAATAAATATAAAGTTAAATAGAATTTTGCTTAGCTTGTGATGGAAGCCAAGGGATTCAAAGAGTATCTTTCGAAGACTCCCTGGAGTAAATGATGTCTCAGCTGAGTACCAGAGAATCAACGTGCACTGCCACCTGGAGACGAGGGGGGTGCTTTTTAGGGAACATGTTCCATGCTGTAATTGAAAGGTAGGGGAAAATGACCGGAAATGAAGTGAAAATAAGGGTGTGTCTGTGCTTAGTAGTATCCCACTCTTTTTGACCCCATGGGCTGTAGCCCACCAGACTCCACTGCCCATGGAATTTTCCAGGCAAGACATACTGGAGTGGATTGCCGTTTCCTACTCCAGAGAATCATCCCAACCCAGGGATCTAACCTGCGTCTCCTGCACTTTGAGGTGTATTCTTTACCACTGCGCCACCTGGAAGCCCCTGAAAATAAGGGTATGTTTACTTTTTAAAAATGCAATTTTTCTGTGGTTCTGTGGGAGTCATTGGAGATTTTAAGCAGAGAAGAGGCATGATCAGATTTGATTTTAGAGTGAGAATTCTAGTACAGATAAAGCAACTATGGTCTTGGAGGCACCAGGATCACTTTGGATGGCAAAATAATAATATTGATGAGAGAGAATGAGGTCCCAAAGTTTAGCAGAAGCTGAAAGGAATAATCAGTATTTGAATCATTTAAAGGATTCAGTCAAGAAAACATAGGAACATCTGGGAACAGGTGCCGGCAAAAATAAGGGAGACACATTTTTCTGTAGAATTCAGGATCATCCACTTAATTAAAATTAGAAAAATAAAGATTTGAAGTGACTGCCTATTCAGTTCAATTTCATCCAGATAGATTCTCCAATTTCCACTGACTACTACTGCATAACAGTAGTTAATGGATTATGATTAACAATTGATTGAATTAAAATATGGACAGTTGGAAAAATAAAAATAGCTAAATATAGGATTAATACTTTTTTATTGTATAAATGAATAGTGACACATCCAGACTTCTTAACACTGAACAAGAGAGAACCCCTAAAAAACAATAAAATATTGCACACACATTCAGGCAAAATGATACTTATGGTAGTAAATTCTAAAAATGGCAGGATTTGGTTCTAAATCAAATGCAATTTTCATATTTGCATGCTATGTTAGAAAGCATCTTATAACTATGTTCATAGTATATTGTTCAGTTCATTTCCATAATCTAATTCAGTGATACTTAGGCTCTTCAAATAGTATTCACTGATCATATTTTATCTCTTCTTTTCCCTAAATTGTGGTTTTGTGAATTGTAGACCACATCAGAGAAAGATTGTAAATATTATAAATATTATGCCAGTTTCCTTAAAATGGCAAATTATGTAAAATTTATTTTCTGCTTTTTCTTAGAAGAACCAAAAGCAAGCAGACCTTTAAACTTAAACATGGATTTTAATATCTTTTAAATACATAGCATAATTTTAAAAAATCCTTTAATTTCTTAAAAATAATCATTTTCTCAAAATAATCAGGTAGTGTAAAGCTGTTGATTTTAAACTGACTTCAGTTTGGTCAACTATCTCATCCAAACTTGCAAAATTTCTAATATAATTGCTAGTTGAATTTGTAGTAAGCAAGGCAGGTATTTGTTCCATAGATAAAATACACTGTTCATACTGTTTTAATGTATTATCACTAAAATGAAGATTATGATATATTGAGACAATATTAGGGGCAAACTACTCTACCAAGCACTTGGCAAAGACTGTTCTATGGAATACAAAAATCTTTCAGAGAATGTAGGCTTATTACTATTGTCATTGGTACTGTTGTTGTTGTTGTTACATTTTATTCTTTTATTTCTCAGAAATCAATCAAATGGCAGGGAGGTTATATAAATTGCCCAATATTTATCTGCTTGTAATGTAAATCCTGAATTGGAATCCATATCAGTCTTTTTCTGAAGTCCATGATTATTTCCTCTGGATTATGCCGTCGTGATGCGACAGTAGCACTCTCACTTGGCAAGTAGTTATAGATAAAGGGCTTTCCAGGTGGTATTATGGTAAAGAACCCACCTGCCAATGCAGGAGACAAAAGAGCCCTGGGTTCACTCCCCGGGTCAGGAAGATGCCCTGAAGGAGGGCATGGAAACCCACTCCATTGTTCTTGCTTGGAGAATCCCCATGGACAGAGGGCCCTGGCGAGCTGCAGTCCATAGGGTGGCAAAGAGTCAGACACGACTGAATGACTAAGCACAGCACAGCAGCAGAATAATAGTTTGTATTATTCATAATTACTTAAATTGTACTTTTATACTTTTTATATGTTTACACTTGTAATTTGTAATCTTTTAACTTCAGCCCACTTCAAAAATCTTGTTGTATCAGATGCCATACTAATTAATTGTGAGTACTTATAGCTTTTGTAATTATTTGATTTAGTTGTGATATCTTATAGAATATTCTAAGGAATTTAGTGTAGAATACATGCATTTTGCCCTCATAACTCAGTTGGTAAAGAATCTGTCTGCAATGCAGGATACAGGGGTTCAGTTCCTGGGTTGGATAGATCCCCTGGAGAAGGAAATGGCAATCCACTCCAGTATTCTGGCCTGGAAAATCCCATGGACAGGGGAGCCTGGCAGGCTACAGTCCATGCAGTCACAAGAATCGGACACGACTTAGCAACTAAACCACTATTACATGCATTTACAGAGAAATTATATAATTAGAAAATAACATCTTATATGTCATTTCTAAAATTATTTGTTTAAATTTGTTTAACAATAGTTCGAGTTCTCTGACAAATATCTTCAAAATGGGGCTTGAGTTCATTCTATTTATGTCCACATTTCATAGGTACACATTGTAACTTCAAATTTCTTTCCCCAGTGATTTATTTTATTTATTCTTTTATCTTCTATGGCATCCTGTAAATCCATGTGAAAAGTTTCATATTTAGCTTTTTCATGTTTCAAATGGTTATGCAAGATAAGAGGCCTTGTTTCGTTAATCACTACTTTTTTCTCCTTCGAATATCTCTGCCTAAAGAGACTATCAGGATGTTTGCATAACATCCTGTATTTCGTTTAGGAGAATAGGTTGTTTTAGTGGGGGTGTATTTTTATTATCGGTTGTTTGATGGTTGTAGAGGTATTGGTGGTGATTTGGCACAACAGAAACCTATTTTAGGTCTGCTTTTGACAAAAAAATAAAAAAGCATTTTGAATGTAGAAAGCCATTCAAATATCATTGTTTCAATAGATTCCTGAAAGACATGTAACAATAAAGATCAGTTGGTAAGAATATGTTCTCCAACAATGAAGGGTTTGCATATTATTCAGTTATTTATAGAGTTCCAGTGTGAGATTCCAAGCTTGCATATTCTCTTTCCCTCTCTGTCTCTGTTTCCTCTGTTTCTGTTGCACACACAAATGGAATGGAAATTACTACATTCAGAATAGATGCATACAGGTTTGGTTTGGTTGGGTTTGTAGCAATTCAGGCACTGAGCCAAGTGTCAGGCTTTTCTTTGATTTTTGTTTTTGTTTTATCAAGGGTAGCTTAAAACCACTACAAGGATCAATGTAGTCTCAATCTTAATGTTGGAATCCTGATAACTAGGTCTATGAAACGTCGAGCTTCAAATCACTGTTTTGAGAAATTTCTATACACCTGAAACATGGCATTGCCACTGATACTACTCTCTGGTAACCATTTAGCTATCATTCTGATGATCTGCTTTAAACAGTCCATTTGTCTATGTTACCAGTGCTCAAGACATCAACGA
This sequence comes from Antilocapra americana, assembly GCA_007570785.1. Taxonomy (NCBI): domain Eukaryota; kingdom Metazoa; phylum Chordata; class Mammalia; order Artiodactyla; family Antilocapridae; genus Antilocapra; species Antilocapra americana. Next base: position 20,148,781 of record ML660200.1, read on the forward strand.
AAGCTTTCAATTTGCATATCCCATTTTTATGACTGTGTTCAGAAGTGATTTAATGGGTTAGTCCTTAACTCTTTATTTTATCCTTTGATTTTTATAAAAATGTCATTAGTCTCCCAAAAATGGAAGCCAAATATTATGTTTCACTAACACCACCACAGTTTTTAGCTGACTCATGTATGTGTGTATAAATTCAAATTTCAAAACTTATTTTCTATCTCTCATAAACATATAACAGAATTATTAGAGTGACATGAGATGACATGATGAAAGAGCAATCAATTTTGTTAAGTCTAGGAAAAGTCTCAGAGAAGCACATCAAATTCGAGTTAGGCATTGAAGGAGTAGAAGAGGTATATAACAGGTAGTTTTTGGATTTTTTTCTCCTTAAATAAAAATATGGTTTACCATTCTTAGATTAATATTAACAAAATTCTTTGTTTCCTGATAAAGAAAAAAATATAATAATAATTGAGTTACTCATGCACAAGAAATCTCAAATAGATGAAACATTCTTTGGACGTAGTAGAGCTGCAAATCCATTTTACTAACGTTAAATGGTTATTAGAATCATGGTTAGCTCTTAAAAATAGGTCCATAAAAATAAATCCCAAATGTTGTATATCTATGAGGTAAAATTATTCTGTTAATCACATATAGCTAGATTTGTAATTTTGTTACTTCTCAAACAGTTGGCAAAGGGCACTGCAAATTAAGTTGTTGAAAGTCATTATAATGGGTGAAATAAAAGCCAGTGGGTAAGAAAGAACATATTTCCTAAAAGGGAACATATTGCTCATTTCTTACTTTTGAAAAATAGTATATAAAAATATTGTAAGTGGATCATGAGATATTGTTACTGGAATGTGTTTCTTTTGCATAGCACCACTGTTTGCCATCACTAGTAGGTGCCCACACTGGCCAACCTCCTATCCCATTTCTTCCCCGCTGTACTCCACCCCGCCTGATCCTCTGCAATGATGATTCATTTTTTGATTAGTCTTCAGGCCGCAATGGTAACTTTTATATGCCCCAACTGTAGAATCTGCCTGAAGCAGACCAATGGCTTCTATTGGACAAAGCTTCCCTGGTGGCTCAGATGATAAAGAATCCACCTGCAATGCAGGAGACCTGGGTTGGGAAGATACCCTGGTGAAGGGCATGACAACCCACTCCAGTAGTCTTGCCTGCAGAATCCCATGGACAGAGGAGCCTGGTGGGCTACAGCTGTAGGGTTGCAGAGTCGAACACCGCTGAGCGACTAACACTTTCACTTTCATAGGACAAGTAAAATGCCTTTTCCATTTGCATAATCTCAGAATTTAACACTGTTAACAAAGTATGCCAAAATAGTTGATCAATAAAAGGAAGAGAAAAATGAATAAGGGCCATCACAGCTTCACTAGAAGAATGAATCACTAGAGGGATCCAAATTTATAAAACAAAGCAATGAACAAACAGGTTGGACAGAAAGGAAATTGGACTAGATGTTTTGATTAAAGATGTGGACCTTAAAATGTGTTCTAAGTAATTTTCTGACAAGACAGGTAGTGATGTATATGACATAATTTGTATTTGTATTTGTTAAAACCCAAATGCTCATTTAGCTTAAAGGCCACCATTCAGAATGATTACATGAAAATGTGTATTACTACTAACAGTTGTCTGAATAGCACCATACTAGACTCGGAATTCTACCTACTGGTCTTTGAAAATGTCATTAGCCTCTCTCCCTCTCTTCACCTCCCATCTTGCCATTTTCCTCTAGGGTCCTATTAAATATGTTTCCTAAATTCTTTTTTGTGACTTTTAATGGTCTGAAGGTAAGTAATCTGATTGGTGATGAAAATTCAGAACAACATAGCCCAAATACCCTGGGAATCAGAGTTCTGCCAAGCACTTATGAACTTAGAAAAATATACTCTCTTGCACATGTGGAATCTTGTGGGGGGAATTCTACAGCTCACTAGGTGTTAGAACAACAGTGCAAGAGTATCTAGTGGCGACATGCATAAAGACATGACCTCCCTGGGAGTGCCAGTGATTTAGAAATGAAATCTTAGACTGCTGTGTTAAAGTTGAAGATGCTGGGTTTCTTTTTTTTCAGGAAAGTATGGATATTGTATAGGTTTAAGGTAAAGTCAGCAAACTCGCCAATAACACTGCCATGGTTAAGTGTTCCTACTGAAAACTTCTATCAACGCTGCGGCTCTAAAGAGTTCATTCTGGAAGCTAAAAACAGTGAACTGCTGACTAAGAACCCAACTTCTCCAAACATTCATTAAATGCATTTTATTTTTCTTGTGATGATTGCTTGGAGCAAGGAGTGCTTTGGCAAAGAGCACACCCTATTCTAAAGAAAATGTGTGGCAAATGACAACAGAACAAGTTCATGTGTTTAAATGCATTATACATAAAGAGAAAAACAAACGTATCTAGCATGGCCTGTGGTACGGAGGCATTCATTATCATCACTAATATCTTTAACCTCTACATTTTCCACTGGATACAATGAAAACTGATTTTTAGAATCTTGACTGCTGAGTGCTATAAGATTCTTACCATTACAGATAAATTCCATTATGCAGCCTTTCAGAATGCTAAAAGTGGAGAGAGGAACTACATTTTAAAGTGTTAGTCAGTCGTGTCTGACGCTTTGTGATCCCTTGGACTGTAGCTCAACAGGCTCCTCTGTCCATAGGACTCTCCAGGCAAGAATACTGGAGTGAATTGCCATTTCTAAAGATAAATTTAAGTTACAGGGACAGAAAGTAGAGAGCTTTCCATTCACACTGAGCTAATCAGGAAAATCAATTAACCAAAACCCCTCAATGCCAGAACACTGTATAAATTTATAAATTTGGATTTTACTTAACTTGGATTGTTTGTAGCCTGTCGATATTTCCTGAATAGTGTTCAAGTCTATCAATCATCAATGATAGAATTTACTCCTTGACACCTATTCTGTTGGCAAGGATGAGCTATGTGTGTAGAACAAAACTTCTAAAATCATGATCCTGATCACAAGCAGGGCTGTCTAGGCTATGGTTTAAGGGCACTTATTTTTGTTAACTTCAGATGCCTACATGGTAAGACTCAGAAAACATAGGATAAAAATGCAGGACTTAAAGTGTAGCATGGAGGCTGATACTAAGCATTAGAAAATCTAATACCAAATAGATTACTTTTAAAGGGTATTCAATAGCACATCTACCACTAAATTGTAGTATTTTAACATTATAATTTAATATAAGAAAATTAGGACTTCACTCCCCATTTTCTTCTAGCTATATTTCTCACTTTGTATTTCTTTTTGAGCTTAAGAAAAAGATAAAACTGATCTCACTTCCAAGAATATTTTTAAATGTTGAATACTTAATTTGACAAAATGCACTTACCCTCTCATCAACATCATTCTTTCTTTTGTAGATTACACATGTATGCATGAAGGTCAGTTTGCCAGCCTCCAATATTGTGTTTTATATGGTTGCTAGTGGTAAATATTTTCCTGTAGTAATTTCTTTTAAATATTTTGCTCTGGAAGTAAGCACTGAAAAATATCAATCCATTTGCCTGGCATTAAAATGAGAATCTGCTCCCTTATTGAGGAAGTACAAGCTTTGGATTTTATTTACAAATGGCATATATGAACTACTTTCCCCAACATCTAATAAAAGTTTCAAAGACAGAATAATTTTAATAAATGTGTCTCAGAGCATTTGGGTAAAATTATAATTCTATAAAGAATAATTACTTTTTTAATGTACAGCCAATATTTACCTAATGAAGTTATATACAGAACAATAGAATTTTAATGTTGGAAGAGACATTAGTGATCATTTATTCTAGTTTCTTGTTCCAATTAACATTTTTTTGAAAAACTTTTTTCTAAAATATTGAGAAACAGAATTTTTAGCACATTTTCAGGAATTTTATTCTTTTCATGATTAAAAACCATTATTTCCTAAGGTGATTATTTTAGAAAAATTAAAGAAAATTAAACACAGTTATTTCCAAAGTATTCATTATCAAACATATTTCATAATAGATTTATGTATTTCCTTTCTACCTTTATTTTTCTTTGCAGCCATATTTTTATTTTATATGCTGGAATGCTATAGATAATTTTGTTTTCTGATTTTCTTTCACTAAATTTAGAGTGGGAAAGTTCCAAGTCCTAAATATTTTTTGAAAGAGAATTTGAGGGATACATGGTTTTATGCTAATTAATATTATTTGTACAGTGTAAAAAAAGGTTTGAGTTGGAGTTTTTCCTATTAGTGTTAAAGCAATAAATTAGCAAAATGTTACTAGCAACAAAATATTATATGAGTTTGCTTCAGAACTTTTCTTTTTTTTATTAATTAGTTTATTTTTTTCTTTACATTATCGTGTTGGTTTTGCCATACATTGACATGAATCCACCAAGGGTATACATATATGTTCCCCTTGCAGAACCCCTCTCCCACCTCCCTCCCAATTCCATCCCTCCGGGTCCCGGTGCACCAGCCCTGAGCACCCTACATCAAACCTGGGCGGGTGACTCATTTCACATATGATAATTTACATGTTTCAGTGCTGTTCTCCCACATCATCCCACTCTTGCTCTCTCCCATAGAGTCCAAAAGACTGTTCTATACATCTGCGTCTCTTTTGCTGTCTCGCATACAGGGTTATCATTACCATCTGTCTAAATTCCATATATATGCATTAGTATACTGTATTGTTGTTTTTCCTTCTGGCTTACTTCACTCTGTATAATAGGCTCCAGTTTCATCCACCTCAGTAGAACTGATTGAAATGTATTCTTTTTAATGGCTGAGTAATATTCCATTGTGTATATGTACCACAGCTTTCTTATCCATTCTTCTGTTGATGGACGTCTAGGTTGCTTCCATGTCCTGGCTATTGTAAACAGTGTGGCGATGAACATTGGGGTAGACGTGTCTCTTTCAGTTCTGGTTTCCTCGGTGTGTATGCCCAGCAGTGGGATTACTGGGTTATATGGCAGTTCTATTTCCAGTTTTTTAAGGAATCTCCACACTGTTCTCCATAGTGGCTGCACTAGTTTGCATTCCCACCAACAGTGTAAGAGGGCTCCCTTTTCTCCACATCCTCTCCAGCATTTATTGCTTGTAGACTTTTGGATGGCAGCCATTCTGACTGGTGTAAAGGGGTACCTCATTGTGGTTTTGATTTGTATTTCTCTGATAATGAGTGATGTTGAGCATCTTTTCATGTGTTTGTTAGCCATTTTTATGTCTTCTTTGGAGAAATGTCTGTTTAGTTCTTTGGCCCACTTTTTGATTGGGTTGTTTATTTTTCTGGAATTGAGCTGCAGGAGTTGCTTGTATATTTTTGAGATTAATTGATTGTCCATTGCTTTGTTTGCTATTATTTTCTCCCATTCTGAAGGCTGCCTTTTCACCTTGCTTTTAGTTTTCTCTGTTGTGCAGAAGCTTTTCATTTTAATTAGGTCCCATTTGTTTATTTTTGCTTTTATTTCCAATATTCTGGGAGGTGGGTCATGGAGGATCCTGCTTTGGTTTATGTCAGAGGGTGTTTTGCCTATGTTTTCCTCTAGGAATTTTGTAGTTTCTGGTCTTATGTTTAGATCTTTGATCCATTTTGAGTTTATTTTTGTGTATGGTATTAGAAACTGTTCTAGTTTCATTCTTTTACAAATGGTTGACCAGTTTTCCCAGCACCACTTGTTAAAGAGATTGTCTTTTCTCCATTGTATATTCTTGCCTCCTTTGTCAAAGATAAGGTGTCCATATGTGCGTGGATTTATCTCTGGGCTTTCTATTCTGTTCCATTGATCTATATTTCTGTCTTTGTGCCAGTACTATACTGTCTTAATGACTGTGGCTTTGTAGTATAGCCTAAAGTCAGGCAGGTTGATTCCTCCAGTTCCATTCTTCTTTCTCAAGATCGTTTTGGCTATTTGAGGTTTTTTGTATTTTCATACAAATTGTGAACTTATTTGTTCTAGTTCTCTGAAAAAGACCGCTGGTAGCTTGATAGGAATTGCACTGAATCTATAAATTGCTCTGGGTAGTATACTCATTTTCACTATATTGATTCTTCCAATCCATGAACATGGTATATTTCTCCATCTATTTGTGTCCTCTTTGATTTCTTTCATCAGTGTTTTATAGTTTTCTATATATAGGTCTTTAATTTCTTTAGGTAGATATATTCCTAAGTATTTTATTCTTTTTGTTTCGATGGTGAATGAATGGAATTGTTTCCTTAATTTCTCTTTCTGTTTTCTCATTGTTAGTGTATAGGAATGCAAGGGATTTCTGTGTGTTGATTTTATATCCTGCAACTTTACTATATTCACTGATTAGCTCTTGTAATTTTCTGGTAGAATCGTTAGGGTTTTCTATGTAGAGGATCATGTCGTCTGCAAACAGTGAGAGTTTTACTTCTTTTCCAATCTGTATTCCTTTTATTTCTTTTTCTGCTCTGATTGCTGTGGCCAAGACTTCTAAAACTATGTTGAATAATAGTGGTGAGAGTGGGCACCCTTGTCTTGTTCCTGACTTCAGGGGAAATGCTTTCAGTTTTTCACCATTAAGGATAATGTTTGCTATGGGTTTGTCATATATAACTTTTATTATGTTGAGGTATGTTCCTTCTATTCCTGCTTTTTGGAGGGTTTTTATAATAAATGGATGTTGAATTTTGTCTAAGGCTTTCTCTGCATCTATTGAGATCATCATGTGGTTTTGATTTTAATACATTTACAGTTCAATCTTCTGATTTCTTTGAGGAATACTTACTTGAGAGATGTTCACAAATCATCTTTTTAACACCGTGTCTAAATTTCTCCCTGGTACTTTTCCCTTTACAGCAAACATTCCAAAATATAATCTTTATTTAAACATTAATAATTAATTTAATATATTTAATATGTCATAATATTTAATGAGTAGATGATTCTAGCTTTAGTAATAGTCTTTGGAGACAAATGTAGAAAGAAAAACAAGCAAACAAACATTATATTTACTGAGATTTATTAAAATATTGAAATTGACCCTGAAACTTTAATTTGTATGTGTTACTTTGGGGTTTCAGTTCAGCAAGACAGGTGATCTAATAGTAGTAACTAAAATGATTAAAATTTAGTTTAATCATGTGTGAAAATGATAGCGTAAAGCAGTTTCTAAGATCTTTTAGAAATAAATTGTGATTGGAAGTTCAGTCATTCTTGAATCCGGAGATACTAGACAATTTATTAAACATATTAAATCACTTCTAAAACTGTAAGAAATTAAGGTATTTTTCTATAAATCTTGTCTGGTATTAAGGCTGATGTTATTTCCATGTTACCTGTTGGCAAATTGAGGTCAATTCCCAGTTATCTCTCCGACATGGTAAAACAGTGAATCAAACTCGTTATCCTTCCTATTCGTTGGTAATAGGGATAGTTTATAAAAGATCCATAGTTACCTTTAGTGTCTTAGAAAAAATGATAAATTCAAAATCAGTGAAAACCTGATATTCAAAGTATCTATCGAGCTTTTTCAACATCTTCCTATACACCATCCTCTACCAGTGCTGCGAAAACATTGACTGATGTGTTTTATGCCTTCATTCTACATTGCTGCCCTCTAGCAGAGATTCTAGAGGGAAGAAATGCCCTGGAGTCAGGATCCTTGAGGGAAATGCAGAAGTAAAGGACTTGAATCATATTCACAAACTGGATAATCAGTCTCCAATGTATTGAAAGTTGATAGTACTGGAGAAGTACACTAAATAAACTATAAATGTTACAGTTTATAAACTGGAGAATTTAAAATACTGAAGCAAAAAGGCACACTATTTGATACCTATAATAAACATTGGAACCATGAACCTATCAATTTTTTAAAAAATAAAATAGAGATTTCAAAAATTCCCAGATTAGAGTACCTTAAATAAATTGTCTTAGAAGAGTCCAAATATGTGTAGAAGGAAAGAAGACTGTCATGTGCATGTAGGTCTTCTAAGTACATGTGTATGTACTCAGTCATGCCTAACTCTTTGGGACACTGTGGACCATAGCCTTCCAGGCTGCCCTGTCCCTGGGATTCCCCAGGCAATAATACTGGAGTGGGCTTCCATACCCTCCTCCAGAGGATATTCCCAATCCAGGGATGGAACCTGCATTGGAAGTCTGGTTCTTTACCACTAACGCCTCCTGGGAACTCCAAATACGTACATATGTGCATACATGCTAAGTTGCTTCAGTCGTGTTCAACTCCATGTGACCACATGACTGTAAGCTGCCTGGCTCCTCTGTCCATGGGATTCTCCAGGCAGGAATACTGGAATGGGTTGCCATGCCTTCCTCCAAGGGATCTTCCTGAACCAGCGATCGAAGCCACCTTTCCTGCGGCTCCTGCACTGCAGGTGGATTCTTTACCACTGAGCCACCAGGGAAGCCAGGTAAATAGGTACATACTAAAGGATTCCCCGATAGCTCAGAGGGTAAAGAATCTGCCTGCAGTGCAGGAGACACAGAAGACGCAGGTTCATTCCTGGGTTAGGATGGATTCCTTGGAGTAGGAAATTGTAACACACTCCAGTATTCTAGCCTGGCAGATTCCATGGATAGAGGATCCTGGTAGGCTATAGTTCATGGCGTCACAAAAGAGTTGGACCCAACTGAGCACATGGCACTTGAAGAGAAGAAAGGATAAATAAATAAATTCAGTCTGTGCACAACCCCATAAGTAAATTATCCTCCAGGCACATATCTTGCCTATTGGTGCTGATCATTGCTATAGTTGAACTTATAGTGATGTGATCCACACTGACCATTTAAAAAGCCATTTCCAAACACTGCACTTTCAACGTGGCATAGTTTGCAAAATTATCTTTTTAGCTTCCTGAAAACCCATCTGAATTTCCTAGTTTGATTTGCTTCTGTCTTCTGCAAGGACATTTTATCACCCTTAGAGAGAAGTGAACAACCAAAAATTGTTACGAACTTTCAACTGAAAATCAAGAAGTATAAATGACAAGACTTGCGACTTTGGAATAAATACATGCACTTCAAATAACTTTAGCAGGAAAAAAAATGAATGGCTTTATATTTTTTTCCCCAAAGGGTTGAAGGTACAATACGGATAGATTGATTTTAAAGAGAGTTCTTATTCCACATCCATTAAACAGATATTTATTGTGCCAGGAACTGGATGCTTATTTGCAATTCTCAAAATATGTGGTGTAATAGAAAAAGAGAATGAAATTGACTGCTTTCATAAATACCTATTTTATGCACGTTATACTAGGCACTTTGCAAAGAAAAGGGAAAAGGCAGGAACTAGGATAAATGCATCCGACCTCTGGTTATAGCCTTTGAGCAGATCTAATCAGACGAGATCCGGCGCGTTCAGGGTGGTATGGCCGTAGAGGAGCAGATCTAATCTAATTGGAGACTTGAATATGTATGTGAGCATAAGCAAAACAGATTAAGTAGATTAATAAGGAGTACTAATATAATGATATGTTAGTACTCTGCTTTTTATTAGTCTCCTACTTAATCTACTCTGTTTAAAGTAACAATGTAGTATAGTGGAAAGAATGTGACTTTGTGTTTTCCATTCCTGGCTCTCTTACAAACACTTGGGCTGACTTTGGGCCAGTCACTTAATAACAAAAATGATACTCACCATTGATTTGATTGCTTTGGTGCTTAACATATATTATTTCATTCAGTCCTCACATCCACCCTGTGATGTCCATATCACTCTGACAATACAAGTGACTGTAAGTTTAGTTTGTCAGAAATAGCCCTGCTTTATCCCCGTTGTCCCAGCATCCTTTATGTGAGTACCCACCCCCACCTTTTCCCTCAAGAGTGTCCCTGTTTGGATGATCTATTAAATTGCCCCCATGTAATGAGAAATTTGATAGTCACAATCGAGCAAGTAGTGGAGCCAGATTTGATCCAAGGCTGTTGATGGCCAAAGCCCATATACATAACTCTCTGTGTTCCCTCTGGTTAAATAGTTCCACTCCTCCTTTGTGTATAAATAAAATTAAGCCATTAAAGTAAATGATCTCCAGAATTCCTTCCATCACTAAACTCTAAAATACTAACTACAAAGACACAAACTATGTGGGCTCATGATACTGGGATTCTGACTTTACACCAGGGTTAGCAAACAGATTTGAGAAATAGTGAAGGAAAGAAAGGGGAGAGAGAATGGAAGATTTCACACATTATCTGATTCATAATAAAAGTGCAGTTTTGAAATGCCTAAAAAGACAGCCTCTCCTGCTAATGTGCATGGCAAACAAACAACCCTTGACATAAATTAGGGGGAGCTCTATCTTTTCATAGGCTTCCCAACTGGTTCAGTTGTAAAGAATCCAGTGCAGAAGACACAAAGAGATGTGGGTTCTATCCCTGGGTCAGGAAGATCTTCTGGAAGAGGAAATGGCAACCCACTCTAGTAGTCTTGCCTGAAAAATTCTATGGGTAGAAGAGCCTGGTGGGCTACATTAGTCCATGGAGTCACAGAGTCAGACATGACTGAGTGACTAACACACACAAGTCAAATTCCACTTTATAATACACTGAGATCTTCTTAAAATTATTTATTTTACAGAATATGATACTGCCTACAAAGAATTGTTTGGCTCTCTTATGATTTTTAAGATACACTTCAGATTTATATTCTCCCCGGATGATTATATTTTCCTGTGAAAATCTGACACATTCCCACCAGCTTTGACTTCTCATATTCCTTCTTTATTCTCATCTTATTGGATGCTTGCCATCAGTATTAAATTGTCTTAATCCCAATTTTTCCACTATTGCTGCTTTTGCAGTTGGCACTGATTCTTATGCCCCTTGAAAGGTACTTGTGTGGCAAAAGATTGGAAAAAAAATTGGCCATTGCTGTCAGGGTTAATGTAGAAAAATAAATCTCTTATATTGCCAGTTTGGATTTACTTTTCATTTTTAATGGCCCCAACAGATGTTGGAGGAATCTTCCACTTCCTGCACACTTCCATTTTTACAGCTGGTACTGCTTGACTCGTTCTTGACTTTGGGGGAGCAGTTCCTGGGTGTTTACACAGTGATTTACAGACACCCTCTCACTATAGACTCTGATCATCCTCTTGGTTTCTTTCACTATTTTCCCAGAATGTGTGACATCACCATTACCTGGTTTCTCATCAGGTTTCTCCATCTCAGTGTTTCCTAGCCATTGCTTGTTTTCCCCATCGCTCTACATTTTAAAATGTTTGGACTGTTAGGTAAAAAGCACATAAATAGGAAAATGTACAAATAAGAGGAGATTTTCAACTTAGCAAATGAGGCAGTCCATCTTTTCTGGTACCTTCTTCGGTATCTTTTCCTCATCATTAACAAAAGTGCTCCCCACAACTTATATTTGGGTAGTTCCCTCCTTTAGAAGTTTTCCCTTTTATTTTCTTTAATTTTCTTCTTTTCTGAGATACTCCCCTCAGTGGCATTAGTTTCTCCTAATACTACTAAAACTAGTATTAGTTTGCTAGGGCTGACATTGAAAAGTACCACAAACTGTTGGCTTCAAACAACACCAGCTTAATGTCTCACATTCCGGAGGCTAAAAGTCAAACTGCAGTGTTATCAGGACCATGGTCACTGTGAAATCTAAAGGAATCCTCCTTTGCCTCTTAGTTTCTGGTAGATTGATAGAAATCTTTGACATTTCTTGACTTACAGTGGCATAACTCAAATCTCTGTCTTCATCGTCACCTGACATTCTCCCTGTGTTTGTTTTACATAGTCCTCCCTCTGCATGCTTATCTCTGTGTCTAAATTTCTCCTTTTTATAAGGGCGTCAGTCATATTGGATCAGGACCCACCCTCATGACTTCATGATAATTCAATTGCCTCTATAAAGACCCTATTTTCAAATAAGGTCATATTTCAAGGTACTGGGGGTTAGAAGGTCACATCTTATTGAGCTGACCTAATTCTACTCATAACTACAACTAAGAACAGAATTCCCACTCTTGCTTTCTAAGGAAAGGTTGACATCTTTTAGCAAGTGGTAGGATCCTGCAATGATGAAAGCACAATTCAGGGCCTCAATATTGTCTGTGACTTATTTGCACTGTTCCCTTGCTTGCTTGGTTTGAGGGTTTCCATAGAAAAGGCAGAATCAGAAGCAAGACACTGATGAAAAAGAATGACTTAACCTTTCAGTTCTTATAATAATCTTATAAAAGTACTCTTTTATGACCTACGTAAAATTTGTTTGGTAATCACCTTGACTTGAGAAAAGAAAAGCTAGGCTACCCAGCATTGTGGGAAAGGCAATTATCAAGTATCAGTAACACTAGCCATGGTTTTATTTTCCCTCACACATTTCTTACTTGGACATGTATCAAGGTTGCTGAGGATACCAAAGAAGCTTATCAACCCACAATTTTAGTGCCTTGTTCCAGGAATCAATGAAATCATTTTAAATGTTTTTGTATTATACTAGAGATAAAAAGGAGAGAATACATTTAAAATATGTAAAGCCATTTCAAACCTGAACTATTGGAGTATTTGCCTTAAAAACCTTTGAAGTTTTCTTCTAATGACAAATAACTTGTGATTGTTATTGTGGCTCTATTAACTTTTCCAGTTTTCTTCTGTAAAACTGAAGAAAAGAAAACATTTTAGTCAAGCAAGTATCTTGGCTCATTTAAATAACGGTAATGGGGTGATGGTTTCATTTGAATGTATCTTTACCTAGTGGTTGAGATGATAAAGAATCTGCCTGCAGTGCAGGAGATGTGTATCCAATCCCTAAGTTGGGAAGATCCCCTGGAGAAGGGAATGACAACTCACTCTTATTCTTGCCTGGAGTACTCCATGGACAGAAAAGCCTGGTGGGCTACAGTCCATGGGGCTCGCAAAGAGTCAGACACAACTGAACGATTAACTTCTTTTTAATTAAAATTATGGATAGCTATCAATGAATAAGGTATTCTTGAGGTTAGCTATAAAATTAAAATATTCAATGTCAAAAAAGAATTATATTTGTAAATCCTCTATTTTTAATAATAAAGCTATAATCCTACACAAGATACAAACCTTCCCTCTTGGAAGTGCTTTTTAAAAAGTAATTATTATGCTAAACATGAAAAGTATACTAAATAATTTGTCACATATTCTATATCCAACCAAATCCTTGCATTTCTCAAGCAATTCTCCAGTGTGTTCATCTGATTTGAAAAACAAAAAGTCAATTCAGGAAACTGTAGAGAAAAAAATAGTTAAGCCAGTTGTTCAGACAAAACCTGTAATTATGTGTCTAAATTATTTTGCCTCCTAATTCATTTGCTTTGACATCACACAGACCTAGTCTTTTTCACATATGGTGGCTGGTGCAAGACCACTGGGGTATTATGCAGTGAGTTACTAAACAAGTTACATTGAGCAAATCTGATAAAATCAGGATTCTAGGGTCAGGACTTAACCAGACTGTAAGTGGGGGTGAATGATGAAATTTTTACAGCAGCATTAAAGAATGGGAGAAGTATTGATTGAAGAAGAAACTAAAATTGACATCCACCTGCATGCTTTTCTGGGGCCACCCTGGAAAGTCCTTGTCATCCCCATGAGGCAGAGAAAAGTCATCATTAGGCTTCCTGGGATAATTCAACCTTGCAGATGACTAGCTTTCACTTGGGAATAGTTTCACAGTATGTAAGTGAAAAATACTCTTCAAATTTTATTTTAGAATTTTATTTTAAAATTTTCAGAACATTTAAAACGCACGGGTTTTGATTTATTTTTTTCTGTTCGTTGATTTTTCATGGAGTTGATGGAGATAAAAAGATCAGCCTGGCAGCTTGCTGGCATGGAACTGGAGTGTTTAGGGTTTGTTTTGCCTTTTTGCAAGATTGGTCCACAAGAACTTTAAAAGGAGAAAAAGACGATGCAAATTAAATACGTTAGAAACGTATGTCCCATCTGTTTTTATTTCATTTTTAGAATAAGGTTTTCATACCTTCTTTTATTTTTATATTCTATGATACCACACTATAATGTTGGCCACCTCAGAGACAAACTAAATTAGCTATCCTGACCATATGGAAAGGAAAAGCTTTACCAGCTAAAGAAACAAATTTAACTCAGGCAAAAAGGCCTATGTGTTTTAGAGTTTAAAAAAATACTGCTAAGTGCATAGTAGGGGAATGTAACCCACCTGCATAAGTAAAATTTGAAAAAGAGTTTGGGTATTCCAAAATAACTGTCTCTTTTCCTGGCGTCATTCAGGAATCACCCATTTGAAGCATACTTCTGTTTATTTGTATCTGGATTTATTTGTAAGGAAATGTAATCAAAGGCATGAAGGCCCTTTGGAAGGTCATCCACTCCTTCTGTCTCCAAGGAGAATTAAATCTAATTTGCCTAGGTATGCCTAGGCATACCATATGAAGAAAAGCTTCAAAACACTCCAGAGAACAAAACTTTTCCTCTACTGTCTATTCTTTGGAAAATTGAAGAAGGTATGCCTTTATAGAAAAAGAGATTTTTATTTCATTCTACAAATGCCCATAATGTAAAGCTTTTGATAGAAGCCCTAGGCTGCAATTTCATTTTACCTGGAGAGAAGCTTCTCATAAATACATTATGTAAAACTGATGGCTACTTCAGAAATCTCTCAATTTTCGGTTTTTATGTAAACCACAGTGAAGGAAGGGAGCTCACAGGGGTCAAGCTTGTGTTTTCTAACCACACGGAGTAGCGGAGTGTTGGTCTGATCCAGGAAGACTTCATACTGGCATGTGCAGTTATTTACAATGATTGAGAACATCAGGTTTTATGCACAACCCATGAAGACAAGATAAATAGGTTGGTAGAGAAGCTTCAGCTAAAACAGAGTCCAGTGAATTGTTTGCTGTCACCTGACTGTAACTCCCAGCACGGCCAAGCTAGGACCACTCAACTTTTAGAGGACTGAAGTTAAAATTCACTTTACTTCATCAGAATAATAGCTGAACTTATAAATGAAGGCATATGTTTTGAGAGTTTTTCTGTAGACATTGGAATGACTTTTTTTCTGGACATTCCTGCTAGCAGGCATTTCACCAAATGCATACTGATTGCTAAAATTACCTGAATGTATTCAAGATGTGTCTCAATATTTTTCGGTACTAAAGGGGGTGGAATTACAGTAATAGTTCCCTTTCTCCAATCATGGGACAGTCAGTGGAACCATTAGCTAGCCTGAAAGATGAGTTTCCATCTCTCAAACACTGAACTAGTAGATTTCTGAAGTGCCCTCTAGTTCTCCTAAACTAAAGCCATTGATTTGCACCAGATGAAATGGACTAACCAAGCAAAAGTAATTAGGGTTTAGAAAATATGAAGTCCTTAGGATCATATTGATCTAGCTATTTTGGATTTTCCAGCTAATACTTTTATCAATGTTAAGATACCAGAGGAGACAGATAAGCAACAGAAAAAGGGCCATCTCAGGCCCAGTATTAGTCTTTGACACTGAAACATTGTGTTAATGCTCTGAACTACATAAATAAATACTTCTTCTCTATTATTTCTTGGGACTTCTTAATGTTTATACTCAGCTCTAATCATTGTCTGGTTTATGGCTAGGCATAAAAAAAAAATGATTTCCTTAAAACATTCGTGATGTAATTCACGTTATCTATGAAGAGAGGAAATTTAGATGAATTCCACTTGAGGTGTATTGCAACCTGAAACCATTCAGTCACCAGCGCAGTGTTGATAGATAATCTGAGTATTGTCAGGTGGGATATTACTAAGGAGACAAAAAAGGCCATGATTTTCCAAAGAAGAGGATTATGATGTGTTCGGTGTATTCACTCTGATCTAGAAAAAATGAGTTATATATCAAAAGGGTAGGTTTTTGTTTTTTTTTTTAACTTTGAGCTTGTTTTGAAGTTAAGGAATGAAATTTTTGTAAAGCTCATTGAAAGGAAAAAAGACAAAGTGCAAATTTTCTGAACTAAAAGGAGGGGAAAAAATCAATGATTACTGAAGACAATTGTTCAAGACGTTTTCTTATAAATAAATAGAAAGACTTGTCTTCAGGTAACATGAAAGGAAAATACATGGAAGGAATAGACTGGATCCTTTGTATATTTATTTCTTCATGTGTGTATGTAAAGGCTATCAGAAAAAAATTTTGGAAAGATATTCTGTGTAGGCATTTATTTTTGTTCAAAATGGTCAAGTTGACTTTCAGTTTTGCATAGAGAGTACCTGTTTCAGAGCACAAGTCTGTACAAAGCAACCTCACTCTTTTCCCATACAATATTTCATTGAAAATAGTTTTAAAACACTAGCCAATAGGAATAAACAAAATGAAAAGGGGGAAATAGAAGCTATACATTTTTGTAACAATTGAATTTTGCCAGTTTAAGGGAATTAAGAAATATCAATGAATATTGAATGAATATAATTTATACCTAAACTTTCTTCACATATACTAACAGGTGGCAACAGCTTTGAACAATTAAACAAAATGCAAGAGTTCCAACTCTGGGTTCTCTCTCATTTTTCACTAGGTCTTGTTTTTGATAAGTGAATACTTACAGAGTAATGATTAGATGGCAATAATGGTGCTAACATAATATCATTACCTTACATTATTAATAATGATACCAATAGCTGAGCACCCACTATGAGTCAGGTCTTATTGTCTACTCATTGTGCATTTATTACTCCACAGAATTCATAAAATAAATTGACATTTTATTATCACTGACATTTTACAGATGAAGAAGCTAACATACGGAACTAGCTTAAGTTCACATGAGTGGTACACTACTAATTACCACGTGTGAACCATGCACTGTGCTGGGTCATGAGGATAAAAAGATTAAAATTCAGTATTGGGTCTTTCCAAAGTAGAGGAGACAAACAAATAGTTTTTAAAAACTCTACTAATTCTTATAAAAAGTGGGAAAAAATTCTTGAGTTCTTAATTGCTACTCCATTCCCTTGCCTCTACCCATATCGTGGGGTGTGAGAATATATATACACACAGACACACATAATGATAAACACATATTCACAAGATTTTTAAACAGTCTCACTTAAATGCCTCAACAATTCATTAATATTTTCCCTTTTCTTCCTGAAATGTACTGATAGCAACTCCATGCTAAATGCTCACAGGTAATATTCCACTTTCTGGTATGCCTGTACTATTTTGTGCCTAATATTTGAGTAGGGTGCTTTTGGAGAAAACTTTTCATTTTATCCAAAAACTATTCACATCATTTTTATGTATAGAAATATATAATTTAATTCAATATTATGTGAACAGATGATGTAAATATGTTCGAAGAAAGAAATCTATTTGTATGAAACTCAAAGGGGAATGCTTTGGGGAAAACTTGATAAGTGAATTTTTAAAATAAATTTTTCCAAATCAGATATGGGGAAATCAACTGTAAAAAGTTGGGGAAAAAATTCCAGAAAGATTCTAAACTTAGTTTATTTTGCAGGTATCACTGGATTTGCAATCTATGTCAAAGAAATGAAAAGTAGGAATTCTGTATTTGTTGTAGATAGGTTTCTAGAAGAGAGCATGAAACCCAAACTTTGACCTTCAAACAAAGAAAAGCTTTGACCCTAAGTAAAACATGTATTTGTTTTAAATTTAATTAATTGGTTTATGCAGGTATTATATGTTTAATTCTATGGTAATTCCTCACTTAGCTTTTTAAATTACTCATCAAATATTGGTCCTAATTGCTTCCAATAAGAATATTTCTATAGTGGTTAGATCTAAATTCTATAATTTGTTAACTGGTCATTTAATTGTATGTTCAATGTAGAATAAAACAATAAGACTTTTCATGAAAGCCTGTGCCATTTGGAGAACTCTTTTAAAGGTTTAACTTGATTGTTCTAATAAAATAAAAGCATCTGTATGCATACTTCTGAAACTCTATTTTATGACAAATAAAGGATTTACCTTTCTAAAAAAAATTTGGCAAACTAGTTTAGAGGGCTTCAAGCTAGATAGTCCTATAAAATTATCTAAGTGGACTAGGATATTTTCTTCATATACTTTACTAATTTCAGGTTTTACAAGGAGCATCTTGAAATACGTATTTTCCTGTTTTTTCTTTCTTTCTTTTTTTTTTAAAATAAACTAAAGCATTACTTATTTTTGGAAATTGTGTTCAGTGTATGTTTTTGAAACACAAACATGATTTTGTATCTGGTGCATTTACTAATAAGCCCAGGTCTGCACCAGATGGGCAGGTGAAAATGTGATTATGAGGTGTGTGGTGATGGTTCCATTTCTATAATACATGACTCTCCGGGTTACTTGTGCGTCTGTTATGTTTATCAATTCACTTTACAGTTATCCTTAGAGGTACTTAAAGAGGCAATCTTACACCATGAAAGGTCTCTAGAAGATGAAACGTTCCTTCCTTTAACACAATTATAAGAAATGGTTCTTGTTTCAGAACAATCAAATAAATAGAAAGATGTCAGCATTTTTTTCCTGGCAGGTTTAGAAGTTTGATGCTAAAATACTGACTGGGGTCCATGGAACAAGACTAAAGTGAGTTTGCTCTTGAGTAGGTAGATGCAAATTGAGTCATAGAGTATACTTTGCTACATGATGCCTTTGGGAATAACACATGGGGAGGACAAAGCCAAACCCCATCCAGGTGGTTGAATTCCCCACATATTCATTTGGACTGAAACTTTCAAATGTCAGGTGCCTGGAGAGCTCATTTAATGAAAGGGTTATCCCTGCCAACCAGTCAGTAGTTGATTTTTTTTTCACCAGAAGTTGTGAAATATTATTTATGTATGTAGAAGACAGGGGCTTCTTGCCGTTGTTGTTTACTTGTGGGTTTGGGCAAGTTTCCTCCTTTCCAAAAAACAAGTTTTCCATAAAAGCAACTTTGCAACAGCCTCACTCCTTTTGTTTGGTACCCCAGGCAAAGAGCTTTTCATGGCATTGAAATAATTCTCATTTGAAAAACGGGAGCTCAGATGAACCAGTTCTTTATTGAAAATACAAAAAAAAAAAAAAAGAGGCAGTAAGGTATCCTTGGTTAACTTTTTAGTTATTTAAAAGTAGCTTGTTGAAGATTGAATATTTCTATGTTTCACTAGAGCCTTTAAATATAAAAGAGATATGAGACTATATCTGACACCATCAGGCATATTATATTAAAATTTATGAACAACTTCATCAAAAACCACTTTCCCTCTCCTGCATAGAGACAGATTTGTTCTGACATAAACGTTACATGGCTGGTTGCAGCCTCAGATTAATGCGAAGACCCTGGCGATTCCTTTTAGACGTTATTTTATGAAATAATACCTGTCAGCTGCTGCCTGATCCTAGAAAAGGGGGCAGGTTTTCCAGGTCATCTTGCCATCTGTCAGCAAAAGCTCATCTGTCCCTCCACATTACCACCTGATCTGTGCTAACAGGCCTCAAAGGGAGGCCTGCTTCATTGGCCCAGTGGGAACCTGGGAAAGAGACTGTGTGAGGACATCACCTGTGATGCTGAGATTTAATTATCGCTGAAGTGATGAAGATGTGCAGGCAGATTGCAATGCTTTTGAATAAATTCATGGAGCAGGATGTACTGTGTCCCTCTCCCTGCTTCCCCCTCACTTCACTTCCCCCTCTCTACCCCCAACCCTCAGCCTGGTCCGCTCACTGGTTCCAACAAAAGCTTACAGAGTCACCCTTACATATTTGGAAGTACAACCTTAAAACACATACATTCACACTCAAGCACAGGCATAAATGCACACGCACACAAACACAACTAAGTATGCCCACAGAAGTATCAACCTAAAGTGAGAGAACAAATCACGTATTGAGAGGACATTTGCCCCAGCTTTTTACAGCAAACCTGATTATTTTCTGCCAAAGTTCCCTGTTATCAAATTTTAAAGCCATATTGATTGTTGCTGGCTTGAAAATCAGATTTCATTGTGGGGCCAGCTTTTTACCTAGGGTTTTACTCAGTCTGTGGTAACACCAGCACAGAGTTACCTGGGGTCTCCTTCGAGACTTAATGTGAGGGTTCACAGTGGAGGGGGCGTGTGGTGGAACACAAAAGGTAAAGAAGGCCATGGAAAGCCCCCAGACATCCTGGGACTGTGTGCTCCCTCACACTCTCTGAATCAATACCCTGCACAACAGTTATTACAGGTCCAGGCCTTTTGCCTTCAAAGCTGCTTAGACCGTATGTGGCATTAATTCCCTTCTGTACAAAAATGTGGTTGATAATCACCTGGCTAAGGAAAGGATTTAGGGCCAGAACAGCAGATTTCCTCACAGATTACAGAATAAAACCTAGTTTCTTGGGATAAATTGGAACAGTTAACTGTAGTGAAATATGTTACCCTCGTTGATTCATGCCCATGTGATACCTTTGTTACATGTCACTGAAGAGAAACATTTATGCCATTATGTGAGGTGAGATCTGATTTCCACCCTGTTCTAAGGTGTGCTGTGCTGCACAATACATATTTTTATTTTCTTGGTTTGGGGAGCCTTCTTTAACTCCAGAGGCCAGTTATTAAGCAAGCACTTAACTCAGTTGATTCCTAATTATAAAGTTACAAAATAAAATGATCTTCTACTACTGGTCCCCTTCCTTGTCACCTTGTGAGCACAGTCAGGGCCCTGAACAGAGGTTGCCCACATGGCTGTCCGAGACTTCAGAATTTCCTTCCCACCATCACTCCCAGAACAGGATACACCTCTCCCTGAGAGAAGGAAGATTTGGAACAGCCAAAGAAGACCCAAGGGTTTTTTCAGCATGACAGCAAACCAAAATTGTATATTTTCCTTTTCTTTGTTCAGGGAAATCATGAGTAAAAACATTGCCTTAATTCACATTTCAAAAATAATTACTACAGATTCAAGACATTTATCATGTTGTCATTGGAACCTGGGAAAGGTTATTCTTGTGGTACTTCAGGTCACAAACAAGAATGTGTTATTAGAAGCTAACACACAGGCTATCCAAGAGATTCCTGGGGGAAAAATAGAGGTCCACTGGCTTCAAAAAAAGGTGACAGGAATGAATTAGGTAACAAGGGCCCACAGAAATGTATCTGATTCTGAGTGGGTCAGTTTTCAAAGTAACTCCTCCCTGTTGCGTTATGTACTATAGTGAGAGCATGCAGGGAAAGTACCAATAGTCACTATTAAATTTTTCCAAATGCTTACTATTTTTATCCTCTGAAATGGTATGGATTTTTATGAAGCTGCCATTTTCCAGTAACTTCAAAGAAAATCTAAACATGAATAAACAAACTTAGAAATTTTAAAACAGAGATAGTATCATCCTGTCTTTTACCAATTGGCCCACACCTTCAACCTTTTTCTATTTTCAAAAATATATTGAAATTATGATGTCTGGAAGAATTATTTTATTCTGTATATTTTGTCCACAGATGTAGTATTTATCAATTTAAAAGACTTAAACATTGCATTCACTGTTAAATCCTGCCTTTATGTGAACATGCATTTAGAAAGGCAACTTTGGTAATGAGTATATCCCCACAATACATCCACTTTAGCTCAGAGTAACCCTGGCAAATATACTCATAAAAGACAAATGAGATTGGTTTGGGATAGCTTTGGCTGAGTGTAGTTGTTTCAGCAGCTTGAGGTAACGATATGAAATCAAGTGAGATAGAAATGGATGACATTTTAAAGAAACATAAGTAGAAAATAATGAACATGCTGAGAGGTGGTTGTTGTTTTGACTTTTGAGGGGATATAGGGAAAATTCTGTATAACATATATGGCTGCTAGATATGATTTTGACCTCTAGATAACTGATTATCTTTCAACAAAAGTCACTGTCATTTGAGAGTTGTTCAGTAATCAGTAAGAAAATGTCATATTCTTAACCTAGATGCATACCCAAGATAGAAATCTTGACAAATAAATGTTCTTAAAAATCTTATCATCAAACTTAAAAATACATGGAATATGTTAAATAGTTGTATTTATGATGAATACAAAATTGATTTTTCTCCACATATATCTTAGCTTTTTCATCATTCTTTTACAAAATAAATTACAGTGTATACTTACTTCCAAAAAGATTATTTAAAATATCTTTCATTGTAAAGGTCTCTGTTTCTGTTATCAGTTTTAGATTTGTTAAGTGAAAAACAGGTTGTACCTAGATGGCCCCAAAAAATCTAGACAGCCAAAGTTAGCCTTCATTTATGCTTTGCCCAGAGTATAAAACTTAGAATTATACTCTGAATATAATTATATATATATATATATATATATTTAAGAGCATATAAAATATACTCTATATATAATTAAACTCTGAATTTACTCTGTAAACTTTGAAATTATAAAATGGCATTTTTGATATTGCAGTATATGCACTAAGAACTAGGACTTGTATCATCAATAGTAATTTGTCCATTAGGCAGGCATTATTAATATTACTAAGAATAATACAAACTATCCATAACTTATATTTTGAAAAAGCACTTCCGATAATTTATGAGAAGTATTACATTCTTACTTAGTTGGTACTTAAGAAATGCAGAGTGAAATTTGGGTGAAGGCCAAAAAAAAAGATATCTGTAACAGGAATACCTTTGCAGTTGGAATGTGATTGAAACAGCAAGAAATACTTCAAATTGTTTTTCCTGTAAAGCCAGTCTGACTCTAGGGAAAGCAACCCACAGACTCTGTCATGGAGCAAGCACTATTTCTCAGTCCTCTTTGTCAGCATTGGCATTCATGTGTGCCAGAGAATAGGACCTATTCAGATCACATCCTGCTTGCACAGCAAAAATTAACAAGAACTTTTCTACAAACTTTACCCTTTTTTAACATAAGGCTATTAATTGAGACTTCCTTGTAGCTCAAACGGTAAAGAATCTGCCTGTGAGGCAGGAGACCAGGGTTCGATCCCGGTTAGGAAGTTCCTCTGGAGAAGGGAATAGCAATCCACCCCAGTGTTCTTGCCTGGAGAATTCCATGGACAGAGAAGCCTGGTGGGCTACAGTCTATGGGGTCTCAAAGAGTTGAACATGACTGAGCAACTAACACACACACTAATTGTTGATGAATATTCACAGTGATCAGTAAATAAGCATATATAACATACTAGGAGTACTTAGAATTTTTCAAATGGACTTTGCTCATTCAGTATGACGAACACTTAACTTCGCTATAACTTTAAGCTACAACCTCATTATCATTCTGTATAAACTAATAGACTCTTAGACATCAACATCGCCATAAATATGCTAGTTTCTGAATAATGTGGAGACGTCCAAGGTGACTCAAGAGCTAGTGATGCCCAAGACTAGAACACAACGGATTCTCTTCCTTGTTGGCAAGTTGGAAAAAAAAAAAATGAGAGTAAAACACAAATCCTACACTAAAATTGTGGTCACTTGGAAAAGTAATGAAAACTGTGGCCAGAATTCCAGCTCACAGTGTGAGTGTGGTTCTCTGGCAACCCAGACTAGTCACCAACTTTAGGTGCACTTTTAATAATGACAGTGATAGAGGAAATATCTTTAAATCTTCCATATCCCAACTGATAACCTTTGATAATTAGTACTATCTAATAGTACTATCTAATTAGTACTATCTAGTAGTACTAGGTAGACTACTAAAAATAGTAGAAATGGAAACATGAGAGGAAACTTTCCGATAATGGCATGTTTCAGGATTTGGCATCTTTTCATTTCCCTTAAGGACTTCTGAAGTACAAAGAATCATCCAGTATATTTCAGTATGACATTTGTCTACCATTTGGAAATGATTGTTATTATACTTAGAACTAAAGAGAGAATAAAATCTCAGAACACATGGTAAAATATATTTTCAAACAAAAATAAAGGAGGCAGCTTAATGGTCAGAAGAAGTTTTTCCTTGCTACATACTGTGGCAAGGAGAAGATAAAAGACTCCAATACTCTATTCCATATTGTGTCTTCAAGAAAAGGTAGATGTGAAAATGGTCAGAAATTATCATTCATGAAGGATGAAGGGAAGAAGGAAGAGAGGGGTTGAGAGTAAGGAGGAAAGATTACTCTACCTTGCCTAAAAGAAACTGTCTATCTGGATTACCTACCACCTACTGCTGTAGCATAGCAAGAAAACCACACATAAATAATTAAAGATCAAAGCACCTGGGGTATATATTGGGAAGACTACAATAACTTTTTAAATGCCTAGTTTTTTATCTTAAATTAGCTTAAAATTTATTGAGGAATAGTCATTACTGTACAACAGTATCAAAGAAAGGTTAAATCAGATTACAGAAAAGAAAGGCCAATAAAGAGATGACATTTCAGAAGGACCTTCAAGAATTTAGTTGACATTCAATAGGCAAGGAGTTGAAGGGGATTGCAAGTAAGAATGAGGGGTTATTCAGTCAATAATTTTTGAGTCTCTCTTATGCTCTAATATTGACCTGGAACAAAGAATTCATTAGTGAACAGAGCACAGTCCAGTCCCTCATGACATTTATAGTTTAAATTTAAAGATGTAAAGTAAATATGTAAGTAGTCACACACGTGCAGAGTGTAGTGGAGGAAAAGTACAAGGTATAATTAGTAGTTATGTCCAGAAGATCGCCTTCCTATATGAAAAGCAATGGACATTTTTATTGCTAAAGACTATATTTGGCTGAATCTAGTCTAAAAGGTCAAGAAAGACTCTCCTAGGGATGAGATCTCCTGAGGAGCGGGAGAATGTGTGAACATACACTAGTGAAAAAAAGGCACAATCATGCATGCAAGGAGTAGCTTGTTCAAAGACCCTGGGGTAGGAGAGAGCATGACGTGTTTGAAGAACCAAAACATTCTGAAAAGAATGGAATGAGAAAGTTAGAGTGTGGAAAGACATAAGGCCATGAGGTAGGCAGAAACTATCTCATAATGTAAGTCCCTGTCAGCCATGCTAAACATATTTCACTTTTGTCTAAGAGCAATGAGATGTCACTTGTGGTTTTAGGAAACAGAAACGAGGTGAGCTTGTCCTGATGTATGATGCGCATAGTGGGAGCTTGGAGGAGGATGAGTGCCAATCGAAATCTGAATCACACAAAAATTCCAGGAAATGCAAGCACTTCATTTCTACCATATTCCTTGATGTTGTGACTATTCGTCTTCACTGCTTCACCAGAGATGCTGTCAGCTTCTGAGTACATTTTACTCCCCTAAAATTTCATCATAAATCAAAGATGCTTTACTAAAGGTCTCATTCTAAAAAAGGTGACATAATGCTGTATATTTATATTCTGATATGCTGAGTCTATTTTACTCAGCTATGTTTAAGGACAAGAGATATAACCTAAATGTTGGATTATCATTGTCACTGTGCTCCTATAAAATTCTTCCATTTTAATAGGTAAAAAAATAATCAGAAATATCATCAGATTTTTATGAATCAAATTATAGGAACTTCTGTGTGCCATAACTGCATTTTCAATAATATTCAGGGAATGTTGTCTGATGACCAGCTTTAATTGGGAACATAGCATCACCTGCTATGGGTTTTCATAAACAGGATCATGCATACAAGTGATCCCTAGTGACCAGAGCATATAATATAATGATGTAATAGAATAAAGGGTATCTTTACCCTAATAGGGGGTCTGTAAAGGGTCTGATCCAATCGAATGGAGTAACCTGCATGTAAATAGTCTAAAGAAAAAATGATTCAAAATATTTTATTTTTAATCAAGGTGACATCTTTAGCTTTCTGAATGATTTCATGAGCCTTTTCCTAAGGAAATAAAAATATCCTAGAGCACAATCCATATATTGAGAATATTTATCACTCAGCTAGATGTACATCAAAATGGTTATAGCATATTTGGTCAAGAAGGTGAAGCATCCCAATACCCAGTACCCCAAGAACACTCTGAACTGTGTTACCAATTGTGATTATAGTAGCTGCTGTCTTGGATGTAGGCTCTTTGAAGTTTGAAATGAATATTTATATGAATTATCTCATGATTTCTCACATTTAACAATAGACACAGGGAGATGTAGTAAGGCTTCATGACACACCCAAAGTTAGAGTTGGAGGAGGAGGTAGAATTACTGAAATATTCTTGACATTTCCTTAGATTGAGTTCTTGTCCTCCATGTTATTTTCTCACTTTCCAATGCTTCAAAGAGTAAAAAGCCAATGAACTATTTTTTTTCTAGCTCAAGTACAACCTGTAGATGGGGAAAGTAGATACAAACTCTTTGCAAGAGAATGTGGCTGGGGGTCAGATGACAAAAAACCCCAAACATATATGAATAATTCCATCACAGTGAATGAAGTATATGTGAATATTACTGATTTATGTAGATAATAATGGTAATGATAAATAAGAATGATGATAAAGATAAGTATGAACGACAATAATAAATAAGAATGGTGTATATTTTCAACTTTAGTTTTTTATGATGGAATGTGTGAATAGTATTTAGGTTTCAGGTCATTTTTCTTGGGTGGTACATTTTTAATATAATTTTAACTGCTTATTAAGAATTGTTAATTCCATGCATTCTCAACAGAAGATAGAGTTGATGAATTAGGAATATTTCTATGAAAATAACTAGTATCATAAAGATACAGGGATCTTGTAACTTTACTGATAATTAGCTAAAAATAAAGAGAAACTTCAATACAATCCTAGTACACTTTACTCATGGACTTTCTATTGTTTTCTAATTTTTTTTTCATGGATAGTGAGTTGTAACGAAATTAAGAATGCTACAGGGAATTTCCTGTAGGTCTGCTGGTTGAGACTCAATGCTTCATTGCTGAGGGGCCAGATTTGATCCCTGGTTGGGGAGCTAAAATCCTGCCAGCTGTGAGGTGGGGCCAAAAAGAAGGAATGTTACAAATTCTAGTACTTTTAAGTAAAACTGGGCTCTACAATTCATTGTACTGGGCATGGTAATTATTTGGAATGTGTACAGATAGATTCATACCTTCAGTGAATTGGTTATAAAAATCTCAAAAAGGAAAGTGGTAAATTATTTTTCTGCATAGCTCAGTGAATGTTAAAAGCTGAGTGCGGACCATCATCATTAACTCCTTTCAATCTTGAAATATCTGCTTTCTGCCTTGAGTGGTAATTTCTTAAATAATCTTCCTTTTAAATGGTTCAAATTGTATGGCAAGTCCCATATGTATGAGTCATCTCGTTACATTCTTCCACACTGGAGACATAAGAACAATAATCAGATTTCATACTCCTCTGTCTGAGCAGTTAGACTCCGCTGTGGACGTAAGAGAAGCTGGTTAGGGTGATTCTGGTTTGTGATTTACCCAAAGTTAATGTTCCTTTCAGTGATGGGTTAAAAGTCATTCACCAAAAAACTCCAAGAGAATTGGACTTTCCTAAGATTTTACTGCCTCTACTGTTGCTTAAACTATGCAGCCTAACTGGGGTTTGGGAAGCTTTCACTTCTGAGCTTTTGTAGTTGCTAACTCAGCTTGTTGTAAATGCATCCAACCTGTATTTCCATCTGCAGCATTGTTGATTTTCTCCAGAAAACACTGAGGCACCCTCAGTTCTCAGGCACAGATGACTGGGTTAAGGGCTTTCTCCAAGCATAATGCCATATATGATTGAATGTAAATGACCAAATCTGATCATCACTCACACAGTGAAATGGAAATAAGAGTTGCTGAATGATCCTGAATTTTCTGGTTCATAAACAGATAGAAAATAACAAATTTAATATATTGAGTTTTATGTGCAGTTTGGCCACAAGACAAACTTTTTTCCCCTTCCAATGTTTAATGAGAAGCATCTCTCTCATTGCTCTTCCATTTTAGATTTAAGCATCCCTAGCTCAGATAATCAATTGTTGATAATAAATGGAAAAATCCTTATTTTTTATGAAATGGTTTCTGGCATCTAATTACACAGGATTTTTGACCTGGCTAGACAGATAATGTTAACACAGCTTCAATACTAAACAAGTCTGAACATGTGTGTGCTTGACTTTTATTAAACTCCTACTGAAGAAACAGATTAATTGGAGGCTGATTCACTGGTGAACAGGCGTTAAAGACAGAAGGACCTTCTCACATTTTGTTCTGTTATCCAGGCTTATGCCATCTCAGGTTGGCAAGGAGATCCCAACTGTAGTGTTTTGAAATATAACTGAAAGAAATTGTAGAATAACAGGTGCAAAAAAAAAATGCAAACCACTTATAAAACGTTGATCTGATTTTCTCCTTTTTCTTTTGCCAAATGGCCACCTGACACTTTATGGACTCAGGTACTGCCCAGATAGCATTTCACATAAGAATATTATGGGGAGACTGGTTATGGAGGCTAGCAGCTGTCATAATTATTCCTTATACCATTGTTACTATTTTCTTTCTTTTAGAAAAAAATTTTGGAAGAACATGGGTAAAAGCTGTGAGGATACCATTTCGAATAGTCTCAGAGAACATTGAGGCAAAAGAAAATGCCCTTCTTGGCAGCTTTGATTCTGTCTATAAAAGCTGGAATTTTATCCCCTGATGTTTCCTTTACTATTTAATGGTTTGTATCCTGTAAGATAGGAAAGGCATAAATAAATAAATGATAAAGACACTAGGAACTAAGTTGCTAGTGAGTTGGAGAAAGGCCCTATATTGTATCTGTGGATGCACTGTAATGTTTACAGGGCTTTCCCATGTATTATCTCATTCATAATATCTCTGTGAAATATGTGTCACCAGATTTTTACAGCTGGGAAAATTGCCTCTTAAAAAAGTTAAGAGACTTCCTAAAGTAACTCACAGAGTAAGCTGGGCAACAAGGACTTTAGCCCAGACCTTTTGACTCCAGGTCTGCCTGGAGCTTTTCTAGGAATGTGCCCATTAGAAAGTCCCCCAGTCCTTCTGGGTCTAAATCTTTTTCTCTGTCAAAAAAGGACAGTGGTGGAAAGACAATCTTTAAGTCTCCTTCCAGTCTCAAAAATGTGATCTTGAGATTTGGTTATAAAGCTGTAAAATCCTAGAAATAAGCAACAAATATCAAAAAAGAGTCAACAAATATCCGGTAGAACTGGACTCGAGGAAGGTATGACCTGTGCAGGCTCTCACGGTCACTTGGGACACACCCTCAGGTCTAGTTCCCACCACCTGGAGGCTCTGTCAACTTTCTTCTTGACAAAGCTCCATTAGCATCATCAGTTTCCTCTGTATAAATACTTCTGTGAAAGTCGCTCAGTCATGTCCAACACTTTGTGACCCCATGGACTATACAATCCATGCAATTCTCCGGGCCAGAATACTGGAGTAGGATAGCCATTCCCTTCTCCAGGGCATCTTCCCAACCCAGGGATTGAAACCAGGTCTCCCGCATTGCAGGCAGATTCTTTACCTGCTGAGCCACCAGGGAAGCTCAAGCAATTAACACAAATGTTAGGATGAGTGTAAAGATTTCAGCATTATATGTTTAAAGTCCCAACTGTTAGAAATTAAACATTACTATGGAAATTTGGATAGGTTACCTGTTTCATCACATTTCAAGAAGTTCGAGGTTCAGCAGAAGGAAAGTAGCAGTCAATTGGTTGAACATGAAAAACAGGAAGTTAAGGTGCTGGCTCTCTAGGAAGAGTTTGCACCTGGCATTCTATTTGTAAATAGACTTTATTTACATTTATTTCACAGAGGCAGAAAGCAACGATTAGTTATTTATGTGTTTATCTCAACTCTTTTATCCTTTCCACCAAATTTTGAAACAGCCTATAACACTATTTTAAAATATTTAATTAAATGATTTAAAGCCCACATGACGAATACTAGCTGTCACATTAAAATACTCGTGTCATGAACAACACTATATTAATTCACTTCAAACTAAGATGCAGTTGAAATGAACTCACAATAGACACAAGAATAATAAAATATAAAGCAAGGCACTTATTTTCAGTGAATATTTTAAAAATATTATGATGGATTATACTTGCTTTTAATGTATGGATGTATGGACTGATTGTTCAGCTCTTGTTTACATTCTGTTCTGGACAACAAATAGTTAACATGGAATACAACAGAATTGTGGGACATCTTCTAATCTCTATGTCTAGTAGAGAAGTCTAGCAGAAATTTCTATGTGTGTTGTGCAGAAGTTGATTGGAGACTTTCTGATTTTTAAGTGTATTTCAATTTCAGTATCAAATGAAAGTCCAAGAACTGAGTGAACTTTTTCATATCTAAACATTCCAAGTCTGGTAAAACTGTTCCGCTTGCTAAATGATGTTATAAATATCGAGATTAGTTTCTTCTAAAATTACCAGTGCCAGGTGCATTCCATTTCTTATGTCATATAATATTTTGTTACCAGTGTTCACAATTTAGAAGAAGATTTAAAGAATGTAGACAAAAAAAAAATAAGACATTTAAATGTGACAACTGTATCTATACAACCTGTATGATAGGTGCTAAAGAGTATAGTTATTTTTTTAGCCTTGCTTTTTAGCTTTGCTTAGGTGGGGTAAGGTAGATGGAATATGTATGTTTAGTTCTGAACGAGCTATTGTCTCCTTTATAAATAGGTATAATAGTTTGAATAAATAAATCAATTGCAGAACCAGTGTTACTGTATTTTGTTAGTTGAGCTTCCCATGCATAAAATCTCAGCACTCAAGATGTCCCCATAAAATCCTTCACTAAACCTTTGTTTTGGAGTATTTGAAAGGACATCATTCCATGTGGGAATATTACGTACAGCCACTGATTCAACAGTAACTGAGAAGTTATGTACAAAACATTCTTTACATATTGACAAATATTTCTAAAAAATGAATTGGTATTTTTTGTTGTTGAGTGTTTCATGAATGACCTTTACCTCTGTAGACATATGCAGTTTTCAGTTTTTTGGGTGAGACTTTCAAAATATTTTTTTAGAGTGTTCAATGTTAGCACTGACATTTTTACAGTGATTTCAGAGCCTTGTAGTTTAGAATATTCTATTTGCTTTATTTCTAATTACTTATACCACCCTTGTTTTAAATACTGTGCAGATGTAATTGACAGTGATGATATACAATATGTATGAAATGAGCTTTTCTCTATCAGTGGTGTGTGTCATGCAAGATTCCATTGCAATATTTACAGTTAAACTAAACTTTTTAGAAGGAGCAAAATTGCATTTGTTTTGCAGATTTGCTCATCATTAAATGTGAAACATTTCACATTTGTCTTTTTGAGTAATTGGCTTTTTAAAATGATAAGGTGCTCTGAACACTTGTTATGTGGATAGGTCTGACGTTGTATCCCAGAAATCCATATGCCATACAGACAGAACAGAAGAAAGATATTCACAAGCATGTCACAGATTGGACTAAAGCAAGCCAAAAACCCAAGTGCCATGGCATTAACAATAGCACCAGATTTACTGTCACGATCACAATCTGTGCTGCATCACAGACAGAAGGAGAACTTTTGATAGGTAACACCTCAGTGTTTTTTTAATTTTTTTGGCAAATTATCATTTATCATTATATTTTTGCCTGCCATATAATATTATTATAATGATATTAAAAATACAAGATAAGTTTAATAGTCCTCAACAAAAGGACAAATGTAATTGCCAGGCCAGGTAGGATTAGAGAGGGGAGAGGGAGAGAGAGAGAGGGAGATATTCTGTTGTTTTATTACAGAACAAACAGAAGTTGGAAAAATAGAAAACAGCTAAGATACTAGTGAGGATTTTAGCTTCTTCAAATTCACAAAAATAAATGGCTTATTAATGACAGGGAAAACAAAAGAATTACCCCCCTTGAGAACTTGAAAACTGTAATGTTTCCAAAATATGTGGTTCCCCCAGATAAAAACTCACAGCTAATTTTATATTCCAAATGGGAAGGGGGTGGGTGGGGATATTTTGAGATGTGAAATTGTCCAATCTTTTCTGGTCTGTGCACATTTCCCCATGATGTTGTTATGAAGCAACCACAATTCACAGGATGCCCTGATAGGTACTAAAAAAAGATTTACAAAATCACAGTTTGTGGCTTAATCTCACATTGGGCTGATTGAAGGAAAACCTCTAGAAACACTGCACAGAGTTTCCTAGCATCAAATAGAGACACATCAGTCAGCTGTTTTTCTTAATTGAGGACCACTTTGGGACCTCATTGAAAAGAACGTTTCCACCTGTCTTTTAGCTGTTTACCTGGAGACATTCTGGAGAACAGACAACCTGGAGGACAGCCTCAATGAGAGTTTTGTTTTCTTACAGAAGAATATATCCTAAAGTTATCCAGTTTTGCTAACATAATTAAAAATATTAAACCTGCTTTCTCAAAGATATAAAGGGAACCTTATGAAAAAATTAATTAGCAAAGTACTAATCTGTTCAAGTATTGCTGTGTAGATACAAAAGGATATTAATTCACAAATTAATTTGAAATTGAGTTGGCTGAAATGAAAAAGTGTCTTTAAAGTATATAGATATATGCTAGAATAAACAAGTTCTCCTCAAGCCACAATTTTCACCAAAATTAGAATGAAGTTTTGTATTCCATAGCCTTGACACCAATGAACATTTGGTTTCTAGCCTTGTGACAGTTTGGAGATCAGGCACACTATTTTCTTTTAACATTCCACTTGCCAATGTCAGTCTTCCTTAAAGCCTAGAGAATTATTTACTGTTGTCCACTTCCAGTTCACATGTGTCACTTTTGTGGGACTTAAATAAATCTTCTAGTTTTCAAATTCTGCCAACTCAATTTTAACTTATTAATCATTACCCCAGAAATAGAGTAAATATTTTAGAGTTACAAAGCCCAAACTATTACTACTTTCAAAAAATGTATGTTGTTACTATGGAGCGAACAAGAAACAAGAAGAGGACCACCCAAGATAAAATACAACAAATTGTTTAAATTGCTTTTAAAAATTTATAAGCCATAGTAGTGGTGCAGTTATGCTCAGAAATCGAAATCTATCTCTCTAGATAGCTAGAGAGTCCAGAGAAGGAAAATTTTAGTTTTATGCATTATTAGCAGAGAGAGAAATAAGGAGGAAGAAATACAACTTTCATCATTTTATAAAACAGTTGTTTTATAAAGTCACTCATTTACTTTTATTGTTGCATCTCTACTGTAAGTATATAAATACAATATAAATGAGACTTAAACTTTTCACCAGAGACATAGAACAACTTTCTATACAAGATATTCCAATGAGAGCAGCACAGTAAACCTCATGACAGGGATACTACAATACGAGAGTTTTAAGAAAAGCAAAAGACAATGAGAACCTTATTATACAAAGCTTATTCAAGTGAGAGTATATTGAACATCTTCCAGTTTTTCCATTAATTTTTAAGGTTTTGGAGTTGGTAAGATAAAAAATTAAAAGAGTATGATATTAAAGAAAATATTGAAAGGAAGGAGTCCAGAGATAGCAAACCATGTCAGGTATAAATAGAATGTGAACTAGACTGGCAATTCTGAACACTCAAGGATGAAGAAAACATTATAAATGATTATCTACTGGGAACAAAGGGGATCAAGAAGATAAAAATGATGCAGTTATAGAACAAGAATTGATGACATGGATGATAGTGGCACTGGTAGAATTATGAACATCTGGAAGGTAAGACATTTTAAGGAAAAATTTTTATGGAAGAAACAAAATTTGATAAAGGCCCTAAAGGTCTATGTAGAACGAGTAAATATGTTAACAGAAAGATCAAATTGTAGACTAGAAATTTTGATAAGTATCACTTAAGTTAATATCATCAAAAATTATATGATTTTCAGGAACATGTTTATCTCCTAAAGCATATATTTGTAATTTTCAAAGAAGTATCTGACACTCATATTTGACTTCCATTAGATTTTCATTAGTTTATTAATATTCTACTTGAACTGTCTTTGTTCTTCATAAGTAAGGTGTAAACTATAAAATCATGATTGATGTATTCTAAAGTCAAAAAATACATATGAGTTCCTACCATGTGGGCACAAGCTAGACATATTCTTAGAGAGGCTCTGGCACAAAGCTGTTAGATAAGGGAAGTGCCTCATTAGGCAACAAGGTTAATGAAAATTAGTGAAATGAATTGATTTTATAAAAATTTAAAACTTAAATAGGAGGACTCTTAGTTATACTTTTAAGATAAATAAAAGTTATCATTTACTTAGGTAGTGATAAGAACTTATTCCTTATGTTCTTATATCCCAAGTTTTTAGTTCATAAGTTCCCTCAATTTCTTAAGAGACTAGTTTTGTTGTGATATACATGAAATTTCTCAAAGTTTACTGGAGATGGAACTCATATTACAAAATGTACAACTTCTACTTGAAAATAAGTTGTAGGTTAGATTTTTCTTTCTTTGCAGTGACTACAAAGTATGAAGATAATTTCTGAGACGTCAAGGTAAGTTTTAGAAAAAACAAATATTTCTAGTTAAATAATTTGAGATACAAATGAGTACTTTCAATTAATTTTATACCAATTTAATGTGTGATGGGAGAGGATATTTTAGGATGTGTATTTAGAAGTTTGATGTTATAAGGTAGACCACCCTATACAAAAGGCATCCCTAGTAGCTCAGATGGTAAAGAGTGAGTGAAGTGACTGAAGTCACTCAGTCGTGTCCAACTCTTGGCGACCCCATAGACTGTAACCTACCAGACTCCCACTTTGTCATAATCTATAGATATGTTAGTCATATTTTTATATTTCCGAAATTACAAAATGTCTATTTTTTGTCATTCTAATTTTCAGAGCTTAGGCTTAAATAAGAATTGTACCTCATTTTATACAATAACTTTCTCAAAAATATTTTCTTAGCTTTTGATATTTGGTTGCTTTGGTTTTTTGGAAGCAAATATGAAACTCATATTGTCCAATGAAATCTTTTGGTGCCTTTGTATGTGAATGTAAACTTGACTAAGTATGAAATACTTGATTAACACTTTCATTTTATCAAGACCTTTAGGCTTTCTCCACTTTTGTCTGAATTTAAACATGATATGGAAAAATTTGAGGCAAATCTGGTTTTGCTCTAATAAATGTCTTCATGTTTCTGAAGGTCTATGGGACTTTTTTCTTTATCCATAAATTCTGATAATTTAGCAAAGATATCTATTAGTATTTAAACTCTGTAGCAAAATTTTCTAGAACATAGTCATTCACATAAATTCAGATTTCTATTTTACTAAAATTTTGTCTGTCACATCTTTGGATCTTTCCATTTTATTTTATTAAAATTTTCATTTCAGGATTCATTGATGATGAGGATATTACATCTCCTATGTTCTTGTTGTTTTCTCACTTCCAGTCTTCTACAATGAATGTTTCTCAGATAATAAATTTTCTTACTATTTAGTATTCTGATCACATCCTCACAGGTTTTATAATGGTTATGTTTAAAATTTTTATAATTCTAGTTTTAGTGTACTTTTTAATCCAAATATTTTTAGGAGAATGTTTTCTATTTGTTCATATGTTATTACTTTCAAGAGAAGATTTTCTTTTCTGCTATTCTGTTTGGCTTTAATTTATAATTATATGACATCATGGTTTAGGATATGGCTCTTGAAGTTTAAAAATAGAACTACTGTATAGTTCAGCAAATCCCGCTTCTGTGTATATTTATGAAGATAATGAAATCACTGTTTCCAAAGATATCTGCAACTTGCATGGTCATCACAGCTTTATTCAAAATAGGCTAGACATGGAAACTGTTCATCAGTGAATTACTGGGTCAAGAAAATGCAATATATCTATATAGACATAATGGAATATTATTCATCCAAAAAAGAAGGAAAGCATGTCCTTTGTGACAATGTGTATGAACCTTTAGAGAATTACATTAGATGAAATAAGACAGAGAAGGATAAATACAACATAATTTTATTTATATGCAGAATCTTAAAAAATCATCTTGTAGACCCAGAGAGTAGATTGGTGGTTTCCAGGGCTCAGGGGTGGGGGAAATAGAGAGCTATCATTCAAAGGGTGCACACTTTGAGTTATAAGACAAAGAAGCTTTGGGGATCTAATGTACAGCATGGTGACTAGAGTTAATAGTACTCTACTGAATACCTGAAATTTGCTTAAAGACTAAATCTTAAATATTCTTACCAGACAAAAAATATTGATAACTGTTGTGGGATGATGGATGTGTTAATTCACCTCCTTGTGGTAAACGTTTCACAATATATACATACAGCAAAACATGATGTTTTAACCCTTAAACTTACACAGTGTTATTTATCAATCGGATCTCAATAAAGCTGGGTGTAAAAAATTGGGTAAGGGACCAGGAGCACACATTTTTATGAAAGAAAGAATAGAAGATGCCACATGTGCCATATACTTTTTGGTAATATTTCATTAATATATGGTTACATTTCTTATTTCCAATCTCATTGTTTCCTTAGTTTTGTATCTTGCAAATAATCTATTGATATACTCATTTTTAAAAAGCTCAATCTGAAAACCTCCATTCATTAATGGGAAAATAAAAAATATTATATTTTTTATATTTTATATTTATTTTTTTCAGTTTAATAAAATATTTATTATTTCTATGATTTTGTTATGATTTTTGTTGTTGGCTTTTGAGGGTTTGTTTGTTTTACCCATAAGCTATTTCTTTTTCTTCATTTCATTTTATCTTTAGGAAATTAAATGACTCTTTTTTTGTTTATTTTTATCCATTTGGTAGCTTTGAAACTAAAGTACTGTAAACAATTATCATTGTAGTTTAACACTGGTATCTGTAGTTTAACACTGGTATCTAACTTAATGTACCTCATTGAATTGTTTAATGTTTATATCATCCACTAAATGAGTCATGACTCTTAACATGTTTTTCTTGTCCCTACTGGAAAAGAAAAGAAGCCCTGGGATATTCATCATATAGATATTGTTTTGTTGCTTTGATGGGAATGTGGCAGGAAAGCAGAATCAATGCTTGTATTCACTCTACTATTTTTATTAAATTTCTCCAATATTCTCTTCAATAACTTTTATCTCATTTTTCTTTTTTGGTTCACATGTTTTCTTTCATTATATAATTATACCTGTTCTACTATTTGCTGCTTTACTGTGGTTTAAACACCCTAATAATTTTTGTTGTAACACTCAATTCTTTGTATAAAGCCTGAAAATTCTTATTTTATATTTTTGCTAAGTCATCTTTTTCTCACCATCGATGTTTATTTTTGTGTTATTCTTTTGATAGGTCCAAGATCCCAAAAATTTTTTCCTGAGGGTGTAGAATATTAAATATTACATTTTCTCCTATTTCCTGGAATAGTTTTTGTTCTGATGTGGGTTTTTAATATAACTTTTGTTTATTTTTCTATCTTTTTCCCCCACTCATTTCTGGGGAATTGAAAACAAAAGTAGCAGTGTCTGTGAGCTAGTCCCATATGACATGCTCTCTGCTTATTAATCTTCTTTCTTAATGTAGAAATGATTGCATTTAAACCTAAAGTATTTCTGAAGAAAGCTGCACGTTTCTTCCTGCAATCTCTCCCTATTTCATTTGTAATCCACATGCTGAATTTCTATACTTTCTTCTTTCTGTGTTCCTATTTTTTCATTATGGAGAGCTCTGGACAAGACTGGTAAAGTCTACTCTAGCTTTTGGCTGCCTATATCAAAGTCTGTGGCTGTTTTTGAGAACACCTTACTATGTTTTAGGTTTTTCTGATTCCATCTAAAAATTGAGATTGGTTAAAAGATTGTCCAATACCTGATTTTCTAGAAAACTTCTCCCCTCAATTATGCTAAAAGACTTCAAATCTTTTTTGCCAAAGATAATTTTCAGTATATTAAAAGCTCTGCAGGCATTACATAAGTTTTTTAAATACATAAATATAATGTTTATCTCCATTGTGTAGAAAGCTAGAAAGAAAAAGAAATGGTCTTTTTAAATACAAATGATATTTGCACTATTTGAATAGAACTTATATGAAACTATTAAAAATGTTAATTTTTCTAAATTTGAAAACAGAAGACTTGATTGTTGTAATAATGAAATAATATTTGAGCCCTTCAGAAAAAAGTTTTTCTGTGCCATTTGTGGGGGAGAACTGCTGGCCTGAATCAATCATCATTTTGAGAATTTTGTTTAGTTGGGACTATGGATAAAGGAGGAATATATGGTTTTTCCTTTAAATTTTGGTTTGAAATATATATTACATACAATATAAAATATTCTGATAATGACATATTTCAATTATGAGTAATTTACATAAAAGACACTGATCTCTCACACTTCATTTTTTCAGAATAAAATATTACTTGGTTATTAAACCCATTAAGGGACCACCAACTTCTAGAAATTGCTTACTGTAAAGCAACTTTAGCTTCAGAGAATAGCTAACCTACGTGAAGCATATTCTTTGAAGATACAAGTCTAACACGTTGACACATATATCACACACCCACACCTACCAATAGAAAAACAACAACAACAACAACAACCTCATTAAATTTAATGAGGCAAATGGTGCTATTTTTGATGGGACACTAATGAGAAAATCTTTTTTTTTAACCAAATAGAATCTTATTAATTTATGTCAGAAACAGAAGTGGAGACAGTCATATTAGAAGTGTTAATTCCACGCGGGACTATCTCCAATGGTCTTTTAAGTGGGCTTAAGCACTTATTTAATAAAACTTACTGAGCTTTATTTTAATCTTATATGATTTAAGATCATTTGTATATCATAGTATGTTTCTTAAATACAAGAAATATGTTTGTTCACCTATATATCCCCTATTACTGGGAATGGTACTTCAGACGTTACAAAGGCACCCTTTTTTCTATTTTAGATCAAGAAATTCACTTCATTTCACTTTTAGAGTTTTCATATTTATAAAATGAATGAAACTGAATATTGATTTTTAAATCCAACCAAAAACCATCCCCAAACTAGTTAGCATGAGTATTTTTAGAAAGTAACATATAAAGTCTGAAAATTAATAGAATTTTACTTGAAATGCATTATAGAAATAAGCCATCTAAGTCAAAAGTTATGGTGAATTCTCATAATATGGAATGTTCTTTGCTTCATGAAAATTTTCTACTTTATTATTTATTTTGTTGAGTCTGAAGACACATTTGCTGTTTCATCAGTTATTGAGTGGACACAGGCACATAGACAAAATTCATTTTGTTGACTAATGATGTATTAATTGATCAGTAGCAGTCTACAGGACTGTCAACTACAATATGTCCTCTTCTATGTTTGTGTTTTCTAATGTTCTGAATAAAATGCTAATATCCTATCCTTGAAAGGGAAAACATGTGAAATGTGTGTGAGTGTTCACTCAACAAATATTTAACTGAATATCTTCTTTGTGTCTAGTTATGGTATATATATACATACACACACACATATATATGCCAAACAAGAGTATGGGTGCTGCATTATTGCAGTTAACAAACAGAAAAAAATTCTACTCTCATGGAATTTGCATTTTAGTTTGATGAGGCTAGAAATAGGCAAAATACTAAGATAAAACAAAATATTGAGTATATGGATGTTGCTATGGCAACTAAAGAATAAAGACAGAATAGTTTAGAAATTTAAACAGGATAGCCAGAGAATGCCATAGAAAAGTGATTTGTGAGTAAGGGCTGAAGGAAGAAAGGGTTAATTAAGGTTAGGGTTAGGTTTTGTTGATGACTGATTTATATTATCATGATAACTTTAGTCACAGTGATAATGGAAATGAGAATATAGTAGGAAAGGCTAGATTAATGAAATACCTTTTAAAATGTTGTATTTGAAAGACCATGACATGATTAATATTTTAAGAACCACAACCTTTAATTCTGTATTTATTAAAATTAAATGTTTGTCTAAATACAAATATCTAGAGCAATTATTAACTATGTGAAGATAATAAATTAATAGACTTCTTTCCCTCCAAAACAACAGCAAAAAACACCAAGACTTCACATCACTGTATATGAACACTGTCTCCCTATTATACTTATCACATGATTACAAATTATTTATGTTTTTATCTGCTATTATTATGTGAATTTATTGAATATATTGAGTTTACTGAATTCATCTTTTCTTCCTTTGCACAATGGAGAGCAATGCATGGCACTCATTACAGTTGTTAAATACATTGACGAATCAAACATTCAACAAATATATATTAAGATACTATTTTAAAATCTGGAGATACACTGATGGATAAGACAGAAAAACAAATAATTCTGGACTCATGGAATTTACATGTTAGTATAAAATAATCAATAACTGAGTAAGTAGAAATATATAATATGTCAATTAAAATATATAAAGGGAAAAATAAAGTCAGAAAAGAAAATAGAAGGTGACAGAGAGTAGTAATAGAATGTATTGTTTTGGAAAGGGATTCTAAGGAAGACCTCTGTAAAGTAGTGATATAGTAGGAGAGCCTAGAGTGAAGTGCAGTGTCTGAGTAAGGGGCATTCCTGGAAGAGGAAACCAGAAGTCCGAAGTCCTGATGGCAACAGTTAAAAGCTAATATGGCTGAATCAGTGTAAGAGGTGTGTGAGGAGAGGAGGTCAGCACGAGAAATGATGTACAGGTATTCAAACCTTGGAGACTATGATAGAGACTTATGTATATATATATATATATATATATATATATGATAAGGACTATGATAGAGAGTTTTAGTTTCAGCCATTAGGGCATTTTAAGCAGACAAGTGCTATGATCCCATTAGTATTTTTTTGATAATTACTCTGTCAGCTATCTAATAAAATTGAGTGTAGAGGGTTAAGACTGGAAGCCAAGAGACCAGGAGGCTCTTTGTCATGTAGATAAGCGGTAGCTTCTGTTTTGGTCTAGAGTTACCAGAGGTGATTAGAGATAAACTAGAAATAGATTAAAATGATAGAACAAATGGAAGTTCTTTGAAAACATCATATTGGACTTTTCAAGCACATGATTTTAAGTAACTGCAGTGTTACAAAAATATGGCAGTTTTTGAACTTTATCACTGACATATTAGGCAGCTTTTAGTAAAAATTTCAGATGTTGAAGCAAAATATTAGCTAGAATTGACTTCCAAAAATGGCTAATGTGGATCAACACTATCTTTTCATAAGTCTCGTGGGAATTCATTTTACCTAGTAATATTAACTGATAATTTATTACTGCTTCTTTAAATTAAAATCACTTTTTTCCTGGGTGCTTCTAAGATGTTTATCTGTCTCTTTGAATTTCAGCTATACAATTATGGCATAACAAGGGTTATTTTTTCTTCATTTCTCCTGACCAGGGTTTGTAGTGATTCTTGGGCCTGTGGCTTTATGTATAAGTAGCTTTGGAACATTACCTGTCATTAGTTTTATTTATTAGTTTGTTTGTTTAAGTATAGATGATTTACAATATTATATTAGTCTCAGGTGTACAACATAGTGATTCAATATTGGTATAGGTTATAATATTTAAAATACGTTATACTCCATTTAAAATTATTACAAAATATTGACTATATTCCCTATGCTGCTGCTGCTAAGTCACTTCAGTCGTGTCTGACTCTGTGCGACCCCATAGACTGCAGCCCACCAGGCTCCCCCGTCCCTGGGATTCTCCAGGCAAGAACGCTGGAGTGGGCTGCCATTTCCTTCTCCAATGCACGAAAGTGAAAAGTGAAAGTGAAATCGCTCAGTGAAATCGAGCTGACTGAAGCCCACCGGCTCCTCCATCCATGGGATTGTCTAGGCAAGAGACTGGAGTGGGGTGCCATTGCCTTCTCTGATATTCCCTATGCTGTACAATATATCTTTATATCTTATTTATTTTGTACATAGTAGTTTGTACCACTTAGTCTTTACTCCTGTATCACCCCTCCCCCATGCCTCTTCCAACCGGTATATACTTTTGTTTTCCATATCTGCGAGTCTGTTTCTGTTTTGTTATACTCACTTGTTTATTTTTTACATTCCACGTATGTGGTAACATACAGTATTATGTCCTTTGACATAAAACCTTCCAGGTCTATCCATGTTGCTACACATGGCAAACTGGTGTTTTTCTTTACTCAATCATTGGCTTTAAATACAAGTTTTTCCTGTTCAATTTTTCCTGTCTTTCTGGACTCCAAGTATATATCTCTAGGGACTTTTCTTATGCCTTTTTTCTATGTTTTTTTTTTCAATATTTTCTATTCTTTTGCTATCTGTACTTCAGTGTGCATATTTCATTCTGATTTAATTTAGCTCCTTTTCCTCCATTTGATCTTCTGGAAATCTGTCTTAATTTTTTTATTATCTTTTTTATATCAGTATATCTTGATTATATTTTCACTTCTAAAATTCATTTCACTCTATTGATCATCTCCAGTTCTCTGCTAAGACTTCCAATTTGTAAACTTTTGAATATGTTATATAATATCATTCAGCTAGATTATCTAAATCTGTTGTAGGTCTATTTTAATCACTTTTTCTATTTGTTATCAATCATTTATTGATAGCAAACCTGATTTTTAAATCAAATGCAAGACGTGGTTTATAAAGAATTGTAGAGTAATTTAAAGCATTCTTTCAGACGGAATTTAATTTTTATTCATGGCAGGAACTTTAGGAGACCACCTTAATGTAAGCACGGGTTAAATTAATTAAGTGCTTTCTGAATTTGTGAAGACTCGTATATTCCAGGATCATTTTAATGCTCAAAGTATAATCCTTCAGTTGAAAGACTCAGTCTTTTCCATCTTTGTAGGTATTAATCTATACTTTTGTTCCTCAAGCCCTATGAGACCACCATAAACTTTGATGAGCTCAGCCTGTTACCCATAGCTTTAAATGGAGAATATCTGAGGGGAAGAAGCAAGACCAAATTCTGAACTCATCTGGGCTTCTAGTCTCTTCAAGATCTTAATTCTTAGATTTTCTGTGCTTGGTTGGCTCTTCTCTGTCTTCAAAGAGAGATGCTATTTGTGTGTGTGTGTGTCTGGTTTGCTGGTAAATGTCGATCTGAAGCCAGTCAGCCTTTGCCTGAAATTTGTTTAGTGAAAAATAAATAAATAATGGTAGAAATCAAAACAGTTTTGGGGGAAATATTTATTATCTTAATGTGTATATTTAGATAAAAATATAAGTAAATAATAAAGCAAAGATTGAAAAGATTAGCTATAAAAATCAAGAGAAAAAAAATGTAATTTAGAACTTAGCGGAGATAAAAACAACTAATGATGGAAAAAAATAATAATAGAGTAAATCACAAATAAAGCATACTTTATTAATAAAAATAAAGGCTGATCCCTTAAAAAATAAATTTGGACAAAAAAAACAATTATAAGCAAAAAAGAGAAAAGATATTATGTTAGAAATAAGAAAATGACTACAAATAAATGATTTACAAGGAAATATACGTAAAAGTTGGTTAATACTCTGAAAACTTAAAAGAAAAGCATTATTTTTAGGAATAGTTAAATCTACAGA
The DNA here is from genome assembly GCA_007570785.1 of Antilocapra americana. Classification (NCBI taxonomy): domain Eukaryota; kingdom Metazoa; phylum Chordata; class Mammalia; order Artiodactyla; family Antilocapridae; genus Antilocapra; species Antilocapra americana. The sequence continues at coordinate 20,192,196 of ML660200.1, forward strand.
CTTAAGAAATGTAAAAGCTGAATAAAAAATTATTATAGGAGAATTTTTAGAAGTAATAAAATACCTACATCTGAAAAGGCATGATGAACAAACAGTTTTTACAGATGTGTTTCACCAAAACATCAAATATAAGCAAACCCCATGTTACATAAATTTTCACATAGAAATATGGAAAGCTTCCCAATTTATTTCATGAAATTGGCATAACTTGAAAATAAAATCAAACAGGAAGAGCTCCAAGAAGGAAATTAACTGAAGGGCAATCATAATGATAAAGATGCTAAGACTTCTAAATATAATAACAGCAAACATATCTTAGTAACCAAATGAAATACTTATCTTGAGAGTGAATATATCCAACATGAGGAATTCTGTTTTTGCACATCCTTACTGTAACTCACTAAGAGAAAAATACAGCATCTCATTCAATATTAAAAGAAATCTTTTGATAAATTTCTATACCTCTTAAAGAAATAGTGTGCCAGCAATAGAAATAAATTTCTTTGGCAAAAAATGACTGACATATATGAATGTATAAAATTAAAAACTCTATGACATTAAAGACACCATGAACAAAGTTAAAAAAAAGACAGGTAAATATTTTTGCAAGATAAATATAGAGAGAACACTTCTAAATAAGAAAAGAAGGAAACCTGCCAGATAGTTAAAAAGAAAAATAGTAAATTAATTTAAAATGTCTAATAAGCTTATGGGGAAAAAATATTTAGTTTCTCTGAGAGTCACAGAATTGCCTCCTTCGATGTGATGCCATTTTCATTCATTATATTGATAAATATTTGAAAGATTTATAATGTTTAGTTTTGAAAGATTGTTGGAGCAAGTGTTCTCATTCATTATTGGTACAATTGCAATTTTAGAGAATAAATTAGAAGAATTTTAAAAAATTAAGTGTTTATTACTTTTTTTTGATCTTGCTCTTTCACTTTTAATAATCTATCATAAACTTACACTTATATAATAGATATATGTACAAGGCGTCGGATATAGACTTGGCTTTCTGTAATAAAAAATTATTAAATATTTATAAGAAGGATTTAAATAAATTCAGGTAAGTTATCTTAAAGCTCAACATTCAGAAAACTAAGTTCATGGCATCTGGTCCCATAACTTCATGGCAGATAGACGGGGAAACAGTCTAAACAGTGGCTGATTTTATTTTTGGGGACTCTAAAATCACTGCAGATGGTGATTGCAGCCATGAACTTAAAAGATGCTTACTCCTTGGAGGGAAGGTTATGATCAACTTTTGCAGCATAATAAAAAGCAGAGACATTACTTTGCCAACAAAGGTCCATCTAGTCAAGCTATGGCTTTTCCAGTAGTCATGTACGGATGTGAGAGTTGGACTATAAAGAAAGCTGAGCATAGAAGAATTGATGCTTTTGAACTGTGGTGTTGGAGAAGACTCTTGAGAGCCCCTTGGACTGCAAGGAGATCTAACAGTCCATCCTAAAGGAGATCAGTCCTGGGTGTTCATTGGAAGGACTGATGTTGAAACTGAAACTCCGACACTTTGGCCACCTGATGTGACGAGCTAACTCATTTGAAAAGACCCCGCTGCTGAGAAAGATTGAGGGCAGGAGGAGAAGGGGATGACAGAGGATGAGATGGTTGGATGGCATGACTGACTCAATGGGCATGAATTTGGGTAAATTCCGGGAGCTGATGATGGACAGGGAGGCCTGACGTGCTGTGGTTCATGGGGTCACAAAGAGTCGGACACAACTGAGTGACTGAACTGCACTGAAGTGAACACTGGGAAAGGCGTATGGGAAAACTTTGAAGTAATTAGAAAGAACAATATGCAAATGTGGGAATCACTCTTTATTTGTTAGTTCCAGAAAAAGAAGTGTCAGAGGTGGATAGAGTGAGAGAAGAATTTGGCCTAGTAGGAAATATTTCATTGTCATGGAGGGGAATAGCAAAGCAGACTGAGAAGGATTTAAGGAACTGAAGAAACCAGAAAAAGATTATTCATAATAGAGGGTTAACTTGCTGATATGAGGGAGATGATTGTAATGGGGTCAAAAATCACTTTCTATAAAGCAATTATTTTTAAAGGAATATTACATTCAATAATTTAATTCTGAATTAATTTTGCTCCACATCCCCTATATCCTTGGTGGGGCTGGGGCTGTTAATTAAAAAACTTAGTCTTCATAGATATAACCTCTTCATGAGTCCTTTCAGTTCTCTTTCCCAAGATGTTATCTGGGTAGGTAAAATGAACAGCTTACCAGCCTCATGCAAATGGAAAATAAGAGAATGGTTTGTGGATGCCTTGGTTTTGATATATTTATTCAATAAATACATAATGAGTATCTGTTATGTGCTAAAATTCATTCAAGATCCTAGGAGCACTGCAGTGAATAAAGAAGCAAAAACTCCCTGCCCTCCTGGAGTTTACATTCTAGGAAGAAACATTTGTGGTCTCCACTTTGCTGTGGTTGATCTGGTCTGTGCCCTGCTGTTCTCTGTGCTCTGCTATTCTGTTAAAGCTGCCCAATTTCTGCTGTTGTTTGTTTATTTTCTTGGTTTTGTGGCTGGCTTCAAGCTGCACCATCACCAAATTTTATGATTCCTACTCTGAACTCTGAGATCCCTTCTTTCTTCAGCCTCTTTGCCCTGGCCTCAGGCTGAAGAATTTCATGTCTGTGTCTCTGTCTGCCTTTGGGGCACAGGGACACGATGGGTTCCCTTGAAGCTGTGTACAAGCTGTGAGGATGAGGCATTGCTCGCAGGCTTGGTCAAAAACAGTTATCCCTGCCCTGAGTGCCCTGCCTGCACATACTTCTCCCCCAGCCCCCATCCACCACATATCGGAGACCTAGCTCCAGACAAGGGTATTCCCTCCACATAGCCTCACACCTCTAACGCATCTATAGACTGGGGTCCAAACCCACCAGGTCCCTTCTTAGGAACCTAAAGGCATCTTCACTCTAGTTGTGATTCTGCAAAATCTCCACAGTTGAAGTATTCCTTTTATTATTTGCAAAACTGCTATTGGGGTGACACCTCTTTTGAAAAATTTAGAGTAAGTAATAGTGGAAGCATGTGGTGCCTGAGTAAGCAAAATAAATAGAGACGGTGAAAATGAAATGTGATACATTCAAATGATGCAATATTATACAATTACCGAAAAAGATTGCTTATGAAGCATTTACAATAACTTGGGAAATCAATTTTTGGAAAAAGTTAAAGACCTGATTCTAAAATTAGATGAATGTTTTTGCAGCTGCCAATGGGGAGGGAGTTTATCTACCTCAATCTAGAACAAGAAACTCAGACCAATAGATATGTTTCATTTTGGGTATCAATATTCTGCTTTGTATTATCAGAAAATGAGCATGTCTTTGGATGAGATCACTCTTGTAGCACCTGTTAGCGTCAAGTCACTAATAGGGATAGTGTCCTGTGGGAAATTTGTGCACAGGCCAGATGATAAGAACAGAGGAATGCGTGTTCTGAGTTTCTTCGGGTCATTTCCACAAAGATCACTGACCTGGTATTAAATACTGCTGTTGAAAAAATTCTCCCCATATATTTTTTCTGAGCCTTTTCTTTCTTTGGAATCATAGTTATATTTGCCCTCAAGTTGCTTTCTATTCTATCAAAATTCTTTTCAAATACCAAGAACCAAGTGTGTTTACATGAGTAAATTAGAAGATCTATTGAGATGCAAACACAATCTTAAAATAGACACACTTTGTTTCTGAGAAGGAAGTCTTACTATTTGCAGATTTTTCATTTTGCCAATTAATATACAATCTTATAAAAATCCCAATAGGATATTCTGGGAGAAGAAAAAATATTTAAAATTCATTTAAAAGTTTTAAAATCAGAACTGTTCCAAAAAATCATAAGAGGAATAACAGAGGGGAAATATGTCATGTGAAGTATAGGGGGAAAATCTAAAATAAGAATAATACAAAAAATATCAAAGTAGCATAAATCCAGAGAGAAATCAAACAACTGCATAGACAGCCCACGAAAAGACGATGCATCTGTAAGATAACAGGAAAATTGCAAACTAATATGGTGAGGAAATATCATTCAATAAATGGTGCTAGATAAACATATGGAATAAATTTTTAATAGTAGATTCTCTTATACCCATAAAATAAATCTAAGAATAATTAAATATACACAAGTTTGTAAAAAATCATTAAAAATATACGAGTCAAAAATCTGACAGCTAAAGGAATAAGGGATTTCTAAGAACTAAAATAATTAGAAAAATCATGAAGGATTTTTATAAAACTTTTAAAACTTACACTTTTATTTATAAACAGTTTAACTAGAATTTCCATTCTAAATTAATTATGGAGAACATGTGTAGTAATTTTGGCCAAGGTTTAATAATCTTTGAAGTTCTCTTTCAAATAAATCTTAAAAAGTCCTATAGTTGAAAAATGTAACAGAATATTAGCAGCTATTTTTTAAAAATAACTACTGATAAAAGAAATTCAAACTTAAAAAATATTTTGTACAAAATTAGCCAACCATACAATATTATATTAATTAGGATAAAAGGAATTGAAATGGTCCCACTTCTAAATTTTACTGAGATAATTAGAGTAATGTTTCTAGAAAATACTTAGGAATCTATTCTGAATCCTTCCAAAATTATATTATTTGGTATAGCAATTCTTTCTCTAAGAATCTTTCCTAAGAAAAAATCAGAAATTAAAGAAGAAAATATGTTTATGCAACATGACCTCATTTGTCATGACAAAAAATGGAAACAATTATAGAAAAAACAGGAAAACTTAAATATATTATAGTAAATCTCTATGGCAGAATACTATGAAGTCATTAAACTGATGCTTTCAAAGAATAATGTCATAGAAAACCTTATAACTTTAAAAAATAAAAACAATAATTCAACCTATTATATACACATATTTTATATGCATGCATTAAAAAATCTAAAATGCATTAAATATTAAGAGGGCTGTCTTTGTGTAATGTGATTAGAGGTGGTTTTATTTTTTATTTTATTTATTTCTCATTTTGTTTGTTTTTAAAATGTTCATATGCTATATTTATAATTAGAAATTGTTTTAATATATTTCCTCAGGAAAAGTGATATACTGACATCTGAACAAAAATTATATTGATACAAAAAGATAGTCTCTCCATTTAGGTGTCTAAGAAGCTTCATTTAAACCAATAACCTAATCATTAAAATTCCAATCCTGAGACAGTAGGTTTAGGGCATTTGTCATCCGAAGAGGCTTCTTAACACTCCTAGAATCACATGACATGGTAATTGACAATACTGCCAATATAAGTTTTAAGATCAAGTCAGCATATGGATACTGAAGTCTCACTTATGGGAAATGCAGCTCATCACTATATAAGGAGATTGCCGAACTTTCTCAAATGTAGTGGCAATTTTAAAATATAGTCATGATAATGAGTTATGAAGAGGAAAGTCAGTTTACTCATTTGTTGAGGCTGAGAACTTGGGAAAAGAATGTCATGAGGAGAGAATGGAACACAGAAAAAGGAAAAGTGATCTCAGAACAGCTATCTTCTGGAATAGTAGTCTTGTTGGAGATGGCACAGAAGAATCAACATGGCTGGGGGGAAATTTACTGACTAACTGAAATACACCAGCTCTATTCTGTTATCTTTCTGCTATTGTATTGTCTGACTTGCATTATAGGAACACTCTATCCCACACAGAAAATAAGTCTGGTAATTTTGGTGTATAAAGTATAAGTAATTTTCATTATATTTAGTTATCACAGTGGTGAATGTTCTCTGAAAGTCTTGATATAGTCTGAGCCTCTGCCAAAATTTACTGAAAAGTCTTTGGAGTTTACTTTTAAATCTTGCCATCGTGGGTGGGACCTTTGAGGACACTGACTTTCTGTGATTTTCCTCAAGATAGCATATCAGGTATCTGCCTGACCTCATGGGAGCATAAGGGTATCTGTTGATGGCGAAGAGAAGACCATGGAGTCGTATTCTCAGATAATGTTTATTCCACATCTGTGATTTGTGTCCTACAAGGCCCTTGGGACTTAAACCACATGTGCTGTATTTGCATTAATGAGAACTTGAGAAGGAGAGGCCATAACACTATTAAAATGTTTAGCTTTAGCTCTCCCATCACACAGACACATGCTAATAACTACTCCCAGACCTTGTATCATGGTGCTACAGGATGCAACGTGGAGTCCACTCATTGTTTCGATACAAGGGACTTAAAAACAAATAACTGCCATCTCTGCCTCTGATAGCTTGCCAGGCTTTTAACATCTTTGGTTTTTCCCTCTTCAGATCGTGGTGAGGTATCTCAAATGTATTCCAAATAGCACATTACCCTCAAGTCTTTGTTTCCTCTTTTATAAAGAAACTAATGCTTTAAGGTATATTTAGAAAAGCCAGGGTTTAAGCCAAATTCCAAAGAACCACATCCTAATTTTATTTCAAATGGCAGGAAATGACTTATCAGAACAGAATCCCCCATACAGGGTTATTGATCAACCAAGCCTAATTGTCATAATATGTGACAAAATATTCTGGAGTCTTTCTGTAGGCTTAAATACTCAACTGTTTAATAATATTTGGAAACATTTTGAAACATCTTATAAACCAGAGGAAAGAGAGAAAAAGCTAAGAAGCAGGACTTGTGGACTGGAGTTTTCATTATTCCCTATACCCGGTGCCCCAGTCCAATGTTTTTCAAATAAAATTCAAGACCTTTTAGTGGGTCTTGAAATCAATTTAGTGAGTTGGGGCTATATTTTTTAATGAAATCAATTAAAGGACAAATAAAGAAGAATAAAAATATCAGGCTATGTTATGTATAGTAAGAGGAAGTATTATTATTTCATGAAACTTTTGTTTCAATTCTGTGTCATACATACATATACACAAACATATACATATATAAATATATATTTATTGGATATTTTATACAAAATAATGGATATGTAGATAAATAGAATTAAAGAATTGTGAGGTACCTCTAAGGAGAAAAACAGAGAGAGTGAATAAAGGAAGATACCATTCAATTGCCAGTGTAAAATATATGTCTTATCATGGACTATGGCCAAAAAGTTTTACATCTTTGACCAGACTATACCTCTTGGGCAGTGGCTTCTTTTAACTTTGGAATAGATTTTTCCTGTGAGGTCTCCCTCATCAGCTTTCAGATACATTCACAAACTGTGGATAAATGTATGGCTCAAATGTATTTAGAAAATTTGTGAATGAAACTTAGTAAGATGTAGATCTAATACCATGAGCCATTCATCAATAGTAGCAAGTTGCAAGCTAGATAGACCCTGGTTCCACTGGTGGGAAAATTTTCTATTATTGTCCTGTCCCTCAGTATCCTAGAAAATGATAAATCTCATGATAGTTCACAGTGAGCCACAACAATTGATGGAGAAACTCACTATATTGAAGATTCTTAGCTATAATTTATTCAGGGATAGAGACTATTTCTTAGGATTAAGAGTATTCTAGTTAATGGCAACAGAGCCATCTATGAAGTAGGCAACAGGTTGAGAGAGGTGTTAGGGAAAAGTTTGAGCTGATAGTATTGGAAGGAAGTGTGTCTGCTGGACAGAATATAGAATGAAACAGTAAGTAAACAGAATACAGTCCAAGCTGTTAAAGTCAGAGTGTGAGTTCCAAACCTGAAATAACAAGAATATTCAACTGCATAATCAATGAACACACAGAAATGACTCATTTTGGGGTACTCATATAACCATCTGCCTTGAATGCAAGTACAGATTATTACCGATTATGCATCTAATAATTAAGGTGGATGAGGCAGATGGAAGGTGGAATTAAGGAAGGGAGGCAGTCAGGATCAAGGAGATGCTCAGCAGAGCTCCAGTTCTTGAAAAGCAGACTGGCAAAAAGCACTTGCGCCAGCTGAGAGGAGCTGGTGCACAATGTAAGCCATCAGAATAGGGAATCAGAAGCTAAGAAACAAGATAAGGGTAAAGTGACAAAACTGAGTTTCAGAGAAGACAGGATATTGAGCATTGGGTACATTCTAAATTGGGTTCCTGGGTGGCTCAGTGGTAAAGAATCTGCCTGCCAACGCAGGAGACTCAGGAAACACAGGTTCAATCCCTGGGTTGGAAGATCCCCAGGAGGAAGAAATGGCACCCTACTCCAGTATTCTTGTTTGGAAAATCTCATGGACAGAGGAGCCTGGCGGGCTGCAGTCCATGGAGTCGCAAAGAGTAGGACACAACTTAGTGACTGAAAACACACATGCGTATTCTAAATAATCAGAGACTGAGATCATGTCAAGCCCCCCAGGAGTGAGCTAAAGGTCTCAATTCAATACCAAGCATCACCAAAGCTTAGCATCTAAAACCAAAGGCAGAGAAACAAGCTGCTTGAGCTCTGTGGAAAGGAAGGACAAAAGGCTGAAAACCAATAAGAGCCTTGGAAAGTCTAGGAGACTATAGAAGAGGGAGGCACTTTACACCTTTCTGAAGAGCTGCCTTGTCGCAAACATAGAAGACAGTGCCAAGTTGACAGTTAGGAAAGCTGCAATCCAGATCCATCTTTAAGAGGATGCCCTTACTCTCTGACACTATGATATGGTTCTACATATATATCTACTCAGAGATCTAGTGCTATGATTCCCACTGCCTAATGTGTCAAATCTAACTTACATTTTCTAAAATTTAAGGCCTCTTGTTATCTGTATACCACAACTCTAAAGTAGTAACCTAAGTCAACTGAACTATCATTCATTCCATAACCTTTTTGAGAGCCTGTGGTGCTTGACTCTGTGCTGCAGACACATGGTCTTTGTCATTAGTGAACTTGAAGTGCAGCAAGGGTAGAACAAGAAATTAGATAATTGTAATAGTGAGGTCAACTCCATGGTGGAGTAAGTTCAGGTTACTGGAGGGGCACTTCCTTTTTTACCTCTAGAGATTAGAAGAGCCTTTCCTAAATAGGTGATGTCTGAATAGCTTCCTGAATAAAGTCTGAATAGCTTCCTGAATAAAAAAGAAGAGTTTGCAAAAATCCAAGAGACAGTCAATGACTCAATCAATCAAATAATAATAATTACAACAAATTTAAGAGTTTAGTATGTGACAGATACTATACTAAATTCTTTTCCTGAATTATATTTTATATACCCTACACAAAGATCCTGTGAGGTACATATTATCATTTTCCTCAGTTTATAGGTGAGGATATTGAAACACAAAGAATCTAAGTAACTTTCAAAGTTATGCAGTTAAGATGTAGAGGATTTTAAGAGAAAGGTTAGAGAGACAGAAAGAGACATCATGAACTGCTTGATAATCCATGTTAAAGAATGTGGGTTTTATTTTGAGGATAATGTGGATCACGTCAGTGACTTTTAAATGACAGTTGACAGACGTGAATCGGATGGATCACCTGTCTGGTCTTATAGGGAGATAAGGCAGGGAGTAAGAATAGTTTGAATTGAAATTATACTAAAGAAGATGTCTGAAATAGAGACCATGAGAAAGGATTCCTCAGTTTATAACTCTGATTTTGAAAAAGAAAAGTAGGTAACATCATTCAGGAGTATGTCCCTAAGTGAGGATCATGGCTTATGAGAGAATGTTGACAAACACCTCCATTTAAAGAATGGGTGAAGGAAGATATAGCCCAAAAAGAGAACTTAGAAACAGATTCTTAATGTCCTTAGAGATGCCGTCCTCCTATCCTGCCTCTAAGCCCTTATACACGCTGCTCTCGTCACCTGCGCCAGTCTCTTCCTCCACTTCTTTTACTCAGTTTTATCTGCCCTTAAAAGAACCTTCTCTATCTTCCCTGAGGATGCAAATGTACCATTATAGAAACTTTGGTTTGTTCCTTAAAAATTAGTTCAAATGTCCCATCTTAAATCATAATTAATTTTTCTAGTTGTTATTCCATGTTGGTTTTGTTTGTCACCCTAGATTATAAGCATGTTTAAAACAAGGGTTATGCTAGCTTTTTTGGAATATTTTCATCATCCCTAGACTTGAATCCTAATTGATAGTCACCAGGCATTTAATGGTCAGTGGTTGCTACGTGGCACCCTAGTGTTGTATGTAATGAATAGGGTTATATATGCCCCAATATACACAAAGTATGTGGACCTATTCTCCTGGTATCATTACTAATACTGCTTCTTTTGCCTTCAAAATTGGCACAGTTTAGGCAATTAATTATACAGTCACTCTACTGATAAGGCAATAAATATATTTTTTAAAACTCTAGCATTTTAAAATGGTACTATTTCTAACAAATACAGTTTTGTTCTGGAAATCAAGGCATGTTAAAGTTTTTTTGCGCACAGGTAGCATAAGTAATATATATCATTCCAAATGTCAAATGTCTCCATTACTGGCTTATTGTTCAGTTGACAGATGTCATTGTCTATTATAAAGTCATCAGTAGTTTATTTTTTAAAAGTAACATCAAATGATATACATACAATTGTATTATAAAGGCATCATGCCACTAAACAATCCTTTGGAATAAACATAAATTTTTCTCCCATAAACAGAAGTATCACTTTTGCTTATTTTCAAGGAAAGTTTCACTATTTTCAATTTATGTAAACCTAAAATTCATGGGGAAAGGGAGAAATTTCTCCTCATTCATGAACTTCCTACTTATATATATGCTTAGTCCATCATTCTTAATGAACAATGATACTATTTTATACAGTATATCTGTCAAGATCTTGGTTATATGCAATTTGAAAATTTTCAGAAACCAAAAAGTAAGGTTTTGCTATAGTGTTAACTTCTTAAATTAGCAACTTTGTGTTCCAGATAATAAAAAATCACGAGTTTGAACCCAAATCCTCAATGAATATTTGTTATTCTGAGCAGACCATGTAGTGTGATGTTAGACAAGGAAACAGATACCTTTCTTTCTTGTGATCTACCCATTATCCCAGGGTAATCTCAATTCCCTCATTTCCCAGGTCAAAGTGGCATTAATTCTGTGAGAATAGCTCATCTGTGCCCTGGATAATCGGAGTTCCCTAGAACAGCACAGAGGCACTCTGTTTATGTCTGACAAAGTAGTTATACATCACACTTCTTCAGATCATAAATACACATTTATCTTTAGCATATATCACCAAGTGAGTCATTTTGATGTAAATATTGCACCTCTTAAATATAATGATGATAATAGAGGCTGTGAATCTACAGATTTATACAAGTGCTCCCTTTTCAATAACTGAAAATATTTAAATCGCAGAAGTTTTAACATCCTATGAGAAGTGGCAGACAGAGTGGGACCTACCATAGTTGCAACTGTTTTTCTGAATTATGAATAAGGCAGACTCACTGGCTTCTACATTGGTAGGTTTTTATTGTGCTGGGACCAGCAGCCTGGAAACGACTGACTCAGAGGGGGTCCTTATCTCTTCCCCTCCTTTTAGTTATGTCATTACATAGAAAGGGCTCCATGGCAAAGAGTTATAAACAAAGCAAGGTGAGCAATAATCTGTGGCATTCTCTCATTCAGTCAAAAGCCCCATGGGAATTGTCCAGTTTTCTCAGACTGGTAAAGATGCTGTCTTTTGGAATGTACCCAAGATGATGGAGAATCGTCATTGTGATGGCATTGCCATCTCTTACTGATTGGCATCTTTGTCTGGAAACTATCTCAGTTGGCTGTAATTTTACTTGAAGATTAAAGCACAGATTTTTATATGTATCTTCTGTTCTCTGAATGTAAAAAATATAAAATACACCTACATTCACTTCTAACTGGCAGTCTTGTAGTTCAGCAGATTTCTGTTTTTCATTGAAACCTGGAGTTGAATTGTCTTGAGCCGGAAGGCATTCAAGCTGCTGTTTTTCGCTCAGCTATATTTCTCTATAAGCACCTAATTGTTTCAAAAAGTGATGTACAGTATGCAAAAACCTGAATCTAATGCAAATAAGTCTGTACAGCACTAACATTAACAGGTGTTCTCATTAATGTAAGTAGACATGGAACAACTCTTGAATGTTTTATAAACACTCATAATCATGGCCAAATATGTTACAATTGCATAAAGACACATACTTCAACATCTTTTATTCTTGTTGTGCAGTCTCAGCACTTATTAACAGAAGACATGTGTGTGTAATAAACTAGAGGCAACAATACCTGTTTTTGCTTAAGTCACTGTATCTTAAATTAACTAATACTTCTAAATACAAGTGTTGGTAATATAACCACTGCCCCTTGACCCCCTACAGTTTGTTTATTTATTAATATTAATAACGCTTTACTGAACATAATGGCTGCAACAGTGCGGGACCAGCAACTTTGCATCATTGAGGTTCTCTAAAGACTTGACCCACTGACCTTAGCATTAACTCTTGAAAATCTTAAACTGTGTCCAGTTTCCCATATTGTCAACACTCAATTAGAAAGATCAATACATAGGGTGAGATTCTTGGATGCTCTAGTATAGATTACCCCTGCAAAACACATGCTTTGGAATATAATCAAGAACATTCTATTCTAGCAATATGCATTTAAATACAGAACCACTATTGGTGCTTCCTGACTCCCTCCGTATTTAATCCTTTTGTCTGAAGTCTAGGGCTCATTGACTGATGGGAAAAGAGTGTTTCTCCCAGTCTTCTAAATGGAATGCCTACTCTACTCTGATAAAAGGTGTCATCAGTAGAGCTCAAAATAAACACTTACATTGCCTGAAAGTACACAATGGTATTATAACTTTCAAAATTTTATTAAAATTGAGGATGAGTTAAATGCTGCAGCATATCAAACAATAGGATATAATGCATTCACTGAAATGTATAAGGTTGATAAAGTTTACCTATATGTTATTTACTTAGTGCCCCTTGGTTGTGGGTTGTACAGATGCATACTGGGTAGACAGTTTCTCTTGGCTTCTAAGTGATTACAGCGTAGTGGAGGGAACAGAGAAATCAACAGGCAATTGCAATGCAGACCATTTTGGCCTATGATGAAATAGGATTCATTGGAGCATATAGCAGGAACATCTATTTCAGAGAACCCTTACCTGAAAAGGTGACATCTAAATTGATTTGAATAATATCATAGAGGGTTCTGCAGAAAGGAAAGAACCTGCTCTGAGGGAAGAAATGAGAATTAGTATGGAAGAGCTAGACAAGGAAAACTATCACTATGGCTGGGTTATAGAGATGCAGAGGAAAGTGTGGAACAGGGGCTCCAAAGTAGGCAGGTGGTAGAGCGCACGGGGTCTGGCAGCCTGGATTAAAGGATTCACACTGCAGCGCAATGCCTGTGGGGAGTCTCAGATTACCATGTAGAGGAACTGGCTATTTGGGACTGTAGCCCACCAGTCTCCTCTGTCCGTGGGATTTTCTAGGCAAGAATACTGGAATAGGCTGCTATTTTCTATTCCAAGCGAAATGGGATGATGAGATCCAAATTTCAGAGAGCTCACTATGGCTATAGTATGGAACATGGATTGGAAGGGGAAACAGATGAGATGGTAAAGAGGCAAAAAGCTATTAAATCCGTGTGAAAGATAATGGTAGTATAGATAAATGCATTAAAATTATATAACAGTATACATGACATTTTCATTAAAATGTAAACACATATATAATGTTTATCCAAGAATCAAAAAAAAAAACTTTTTTTTTGAAGGATAGGCAACCATCCAGTATGCCTTGGGAAAGGGAAATGTTGTGTTTAAGTTATACTTTTATATTTGTTAAAAATCTTTACATTGAGCATTGCTTAACTAAATACAGAAATAGTAAAAACCACTCCAGTTAGGAAATGATGGGGGCAGCAAATGTCCAAGTGACTCATTAGTCATGTGACTAAATGAGTAATTTTGCACAGTGAGCATAGATCAGACTAGAAGCTGATGTGTAGTTGGCAGTGATTAATTGAGTGGTGGGTACCAGCAAACAGGAGCCCTGAGATGATGCGTTTATCTAGAGGCAATTATTCCCCCCAAGTTTAAAAATTAACGTTAACAGCAATAAAACTCTAAGCTGATATTTTTATACACCAACTGCTTCGATTAGTCACCTTTTCAGTCGTTTTTCATATGAGCACCACAGGCAAAACTTTTGGTGAGGCTGACTGCAAAACTGCATAAACTGCTAAACTATCTACTAATTACTTGGATAGTATTCTTTCATGAATATTGAGGAGACTGTTTGTCAGTGTTAAAATATTTTACTACAGACTAAAGAATGAACACAAGTTTTTTTATTTTTCTTTGTTTGGGTTTGGGTATTTCATTAATAAACAGAAAGGTAGAATGGGCAAGTGACTCAAGGTGTGAATATTTACTGTAGTACCAGTTTTATTATGCACAACAAATAAATCTGTATTTCAAGAATGTATGGACCAAATTATTTGGGTATCAGTGATACAGCTCAATTTCAGTTAAAAAGTGCTGTTTCTTGAAAGTTTAGCCTTAAACCTTAGATTTCGGAACACACTTAAGATCTGTTGTGTGTATTGCTATTATAAAAGAAATTGCTTACATGAGCAGCTTATTTTGATATTATGACCCTGCTCAGGGTTCTAATAAATGGACATGCAAATCAATCAACCCTAAACTTATTGAAAACATAACCAATAAACATCTGGAAACTAATGAACACATATTTGTTAACACAGGGGCAGTTGTGGAAATGCAGGATCCATTGATGACCAGGCTTATTTAGTAGCATGTGGATTTTAGAACATTTCTCAGAGTCAGAAGAAACAGGGTAATTATAACATAAGGTTCAACATCTTTAGATATGTAGAACATTTTCCATTGCTTAAAACAAATATTCCCTAAGAAAGTATAAAACATTTTTCTGACTTGCAAAGTTTTTGCAGTCTATCATTTAAATTACTTAAATAAAGGGAGCTTTACTGGTCCCCAAAGCTGCGAATATAACACCCTCCATGCATATTAGTTTGATCTTCTTGACAGACCAGAAAAGTGTTTGTGTGTGCCAATTAAAACAAAAATGGATCCCTAGTGGCTTGTTCCTCACACGACTTCTGAAGACTGCTATCATTGTTTGCTGGGGCAACCCTGGATAAGGCTGCTATCCAAAGTAAACAAACTTTTCAAAACTTTCATGACAGATGGGGATTACAAATGCATTTTAATAAGAGAGTTGCCAAAGCAACTTTTTTTTTATAATCAGCATATATTTACTTAACATCTAGCAACATTGGGAACACAAGGCAGATACTTTCTCACAAAATGTTTTAACAAGTAACATTTTTGGAAAGACAAATGGAAGACCTTTTACTTCTAAATGATATTTTACCCTTTGTTTTGTGTTAACTTTGCTCCACATGTTAAGAAAAATGTTAGGAGTTACTCAGACCAGACTGTAATTTGAGACAGACATGCAGCTTGATAATGTAATTTCTTGAGTGGTCATAAACACCTTTGAGACCAAGTAATTTAACTATAAGTATAACCATGACAACCTCCATATCAAATGTGGAGTGTAATGCAGATGAAAAAAAAATGCTAATCTGAGGGTTTTTAAAAAGTCAATGTTACTTTAATTTTAGGTCTTGATTATCTCACTATGATGTGACCAAAGTATATGTATTTCTTATGCTGTTAGAATTAAAGATACAACCAAAATTAACAAAAAATAATTTAGTTTCATTTCAAATGAATTTACTATACTTGACACGATTAAATTCTATTCCTCTTAAACGGGTAATCTGCCTATTTGTAGGTAGCCACATCATTTAACATTTTTCAAAACTCTCTGTATATCTGGAATATTTTATTATGCATTTCCTATATACAGTTTCAACTTAATTAAGATGAAGTGAACCCTCCTTAAGCTCATAGTCAGATTTGATCCTAAGCAAAATGTGAAAGACATTTAGTTCAAATATAGGATTGCTTTAGTCCTTTCTAGGATCTCAAGGAGTTTATTGGATAACCCAATTATGTTTTGGGCTCCCCTGGTGGCTCAGTGGTAAAGAATGCACTTATCAGTGCAGGAGAAGCAGGTTCTTCCCTGGGTCGGGAAGATCCTCTGGAGAAGGAAATGCCAACCAACTCTACTAGTCTTGCCTGGAGAATCCCATGGACAGAGGAGCCTGGTGGGCTCCAGTCTGTGGAGTGGCAAAAGAACTGGACACCACTGAGCACACAGACATGGGCACTTTCATGGCAGGATAGTGGTTGTCCTTGAGGGAAAAAGGAGAGCATCTCAGTAAGAATATTGGTGGATCTTTTAAAATTGTGCTATCTTTAGCATAACAGTGAAGAAACAAACAACTTTAGTCTAAGGTCTGTAGTCTGAATTTCACAACTGAAACCAAATCTTTATGGTCCTTTTTTCATTTGCACAGAGTCCTTGATGGTATACAACAGTTTGCTGAAGACTAGTGAACTAGAAATCAAGATCTTTGTAATCTCTTGATTCAGTCATTTCAAATGATGCCAATTGGATAGAATGGCATTCTCATTTTCCCCATTTGCTTCATTTTCTTCATTTGCAAAATTACTTTATGATAGTGGGAGAAAGCTGCATTTGAAGAATTTTTATTATGTGCTTTGAGATCATTAAAACTGATATCACTTTGCATACCAAGTGGTCGTATTCATATCCTTAATATACTAAAGTTCTGATACAATCAACCTTAAAGAATAGCTTATCATGACCAACAGTTTATGTATAATTCCATGATGTAAATGTGTCAGCAGTAATTATTCCCTCCTCGGAAATCTTGACATGAACATTGTCTGTGCCACTCACATTAGGAATTAGTATAAGCCATTTTCTATTGTTATTTATCTCTGTACTCTTATGTCCTAGCTATCTGAACAGATTGTGAGCTCTTGAGGGTGGAGCTGTGTATCCTTAGCTTCTAACAATGTGCCATTCACTTAATGGATGTTTAATCAGTCTTTGTTGTTGATTAGGGGGATGTTCAGTGAGAAACACATCCTCTCATTCTCCTGAACTAAGGATGATTTCGAGGATTTATTCTGCAGTAGGAAAGTTGCTACCATCAAAAAGTGGAACACATGTTACTTGTTTACTCTTTCACCTTTGATAGTCTCCCAACATTCATTTGAGGTCATCTGAAATGGAAGTAGCTGACGATATTTTACTGTGTTTTGCTGATGAGTTATCTGTCTATAAAGTTTTTCATTAATTATTATCATGTACATTTGATTACTGTTTATAAAACACTGAAAATAAATAATTTTGTATAATGTTTACTCTGTGAATCTATGACTAGTTTTAATTTGTTTTTTCATTATCTTTAATTTTTCTAAATTCTCCACAGTAAATTTAATGCTTTATAATCATAAAAACTGTTCATGGGGTTCTCGAGGCAAGAATACTGAAGTGGGTTGCCATCCCCTTCTCCAGTGGACCACGTTTTGTCAGAACTCTCCACCATGACCCATCCTTCTTGGGCAGCTCTACAAGGCATGGCTCGTAGTTTCATTGAGTTAGACAAGGCTATGATCTAGGTGATCAGATTGGTTAACTTTCTGTGATTGTGGTTTTCAGTCTGTCTGCCCTCTGATGGAGAAGGATAAGAGGCATATGGAAGCTTCCTGATGGGAGAGACTGACTAAGGGGGAAACTGGGTCTTGTTCTGATGGGCGGGGTCATGCTCAGTATATCTTTAATCCAATTTTCTGTTGATGGGCGGGGCCGTGTTCCCTCCCTGTTATTTATCTGGGGTCAGACCATGGTGGAGGTACTGAAGATAATGGCGACCTCCTTTAAAATATCCCATGCAGGCACTGCTGCACTCAGTGCCCCCAACCTGCAGCAGGCCACCACCGACCCACACCTCCGCCAGAGACTTCTGGCCACTCCCAGGCAAGTCCGGGTCAGTCTCTTGTGGGGTCACTGCTCCTTTCTCCTGGGTCCTGGTGCAAACAGTGTTCTGTTTGTGCCCTCCAAGAGTGTGTTTCCCCAGTCCTGTGTAAGTTCTGGCAGCTCTGTGGTGGGTTAATGGCGACCTCCTCCAAGAGGGCTTATGCCATACCCAGGTCTACTGCACCCAGAGCCCCCACCTGCAGCAGGCCACTGCTGACCATACCTCTGCAGGAGACACTCAATCACAGTCTTGTCTCAGTCTCTGTGGGGTCTCTGGGTCCTGGTGCACACAAGGTTTGCTTGAGCCCTCTGAGAGCCTCTGGCGGGTATGGGGTTAGATTCTAAATGTGATTTCACCCCTCTACCATCTTGCTGGGGCTTCTCCTTTGCCCTTGGACATGAGGTATCTCCTCAAAGTTACCCCAGTGCCGCACAGCCACTGCTTCAGTGCCTACTGTCTTGCTGGGGCTTCTTTGTCCTTGGACATGATTTGTCTCCTCACAGTCACTCCAGCGCCACACAGCTGATGCCTCAGTGCTGCAGCCATGAAATTAAAAGATGCTTGCTGCTTGGAAGAAAAGTTATGACCAACCTAGACAACATATTAAAAAGCAGAGACGTTACTTTGCCAACAAAAGTCCGTCTAGTCAAAGCTATAGCTTTTCTCCAGTAGTCACATTTGAATGTGAGAGTTGGACTATAAAGAAAGCTGAGCACTGGAAAATTGATGCTTTTGAACTGTAGTGTTGGAGAAGACTGTTGAGAGTCCCTTGGACTGCAAGGGGATTCAACCAGTCTATCCTAAAGGAAGTCAGTCCTGAATATTCATTGGAAGGACTGATGCTGAAGCTGAACCTCTAATACTTTGACCACCTGATGTAAAGAACTGACTCATTGGAGAAGACCCTGATACTGGGAAAAATTGAAGGTGGGAAAAGGGGATGACAGAGGATGAGATGGCTGGATGGCGTTACCGACTCAATGGACATGAGTGGGTAAACTCTAGGAGTTGATGATGGACAGGGAGGCCTGGAGTGCTGCAGTCCATGGGGTCACAAAGAGTCGGACACGACTCAGTGACTGAACTGAACTGAATGAGAAAAACATTAAATTCTGAAAATATTTTGTTTTTATTCTGGTAAACCAAAGTGTGGGAATTTTTAATTATATAAATACAATTCCTTCGTATTAATTCTTCATTTAAATTAGCATCTAACAGGGGAAAGACTAACTGCCAGAATGCATTGGAGCAATGCATAGAATGCACAGGAGCAACTTAATTGACAGAATTGAAAAGGGCAATATTAAAACATAAGTACTTCTCACTAAAAGTCCTTTAAGCAGTTTTAAGTTTGCATTACAATGTCCCATTTGTTAATTACAGCTTAAAAAACATTTTTCTCTCATTGTCTCTAATCAGTGGAGTTTGAAACTGGGTTATACCTGACTCCATCTTTGGAGGAACCATAACAAGGACACAAATGGAGCTATGTTCCTAGCCCAAGGAGAAACTGTTATTAAATTAATACCAAAGTCTTGAGGAATGTTGTCTCTTCTCCATGATGTTCAGTGGATATGCTTACAAGGTTGTTTAGGTATACATTTATTTACCAACAAAAATTCAGATGGTCACTATTTAGTGAGAAAAGTTTCAGGCAAATGTCCCGACAGGTATTTAAATGCATCTGTTCTTGACAAGACCAGAAAATTTCATTGAGATATCTTTGGTGCCAAGATATATAGCTTCAAAATACAACTTGGTGGAGATAAGGGATTTCAAGAGGTGCTTGTCTAAAGTAAAGAGGCTTTGAAGTGAAGTGGAAACCAGCAGCTCTTGCCTAAACCATCGTTTTTGTAAATTCTTCCTTCATCTACCTTGTCCCAGCATCTGTCACTGAGACAATACATGATATACAAAGAATATATTAGCATGGCTTAATATATTGTTATCAGCTCTATGTCACTCTGTTGTGTCATCGGGAGAGATTCAATCAAAAGGTTTAGTCAAAACTAACAGTTACTGATATCTTCTTCCCAGGATTGTTCAAAGTACAAATATAATTTGGTAAAACATTTATCAGAACCACAGAGGTAATGTTTAAAAAAAAAATAGATTGAGAAACCTGAATTCAATGTGTTTTACCAGCCAAAGACTTTGAAACTGCTTTCCTGTGAATGACTGGAATGGAACAGAACAAAGTCAATTACTGACTATAATTAAGAAGTGGATGCATTTAAACTGTAGAGAGCAGTAGCAGACTTCTCCAGACTGCCTAGTAACTTGAAAGATTAGTGGGAAGACAGAGGAGAGGATGCAACTGTATCTTTCTAATAGTATGCTTTAAATGAACTGCATTCACATAGTTCTCTGGTCCAGCTTCCCAAAATGAATCCATAAAACACTGACTATGTACAAATAATGCAGTAATAAATTTGAACAAAGAAACTTTTAAGATGCATTCTACTGTTCACTGTGCTAGCATTAAAGATTCCCTTTGCATTGCATAGCATGCACCCAAAATGCAAATCACTATTTGAATTTACTAGACTGAAAATTGAACCTTGATGGCTCTTTCCTAAACCCTCAGAATATGGTAAATCTAATTTTGTTTGTTTCTAGCACTTTGAAAGTGTTCTTTTTTTATAATTTTGGTAAAAGTTTATTTATAATGGCAGAGAAATAGATTGTACATTGCATTTGGGCTAATTCATTTTTCTGTGTGTATGTTAGCAAATTGTAACATTATGTAATACATTCATAATCAAAATATTTATATTCAGATTAGGATTAAGGTAGAGGTCAAGGACATTACTAGTTTTCTTGGGTTAGTTAGAAGTGACCTTATATTTTTAGATTACTATTTCTTCTGCAATGCTTTATATAAAGTAAATATTTGGAACTTTATATAAGTTAAGAACATTGCAAGGGTGTTCAGATAATTAAGCAAACATCAGCTTAACTGTCTTTTACAGGATACATAAAACAGAGGACTATTTGTAGGCTATTTTGAGCTACCCTGAATCTTACATGCAATTTTATTTTAAAAAAAAAAAGTGATAGGCCCTGGTTATCTGTCAAATTCTAGTGTGGGTAATTAAGTTCCCTTTTATTTTCTAATCTTTCACATCTCATAATTGCATGTACTTTGGATACTTCCTTTTCTGACTGTTGTAAAAAGTTGGGATCCAACTCACTCAAGACTGATTACATTGCAGCAGAGTAATGTTGCATCTCTAAATAATTGTTCCTAAATATCAATGCAAATGAATATATCTGTATTGTGTAAACAAAGATTTCTTTAAGACTTCAGGATTGTTGTCATTAAATGTTACCATAAGGATCACTGAAACTTCAGAGTGAGCTATTTTGGGTAATTGTCACTTCAGTGATAGAATTACAGAGGCATTTTATACCACGATTTGTGATTTTCTGAATTTGTGCCATATTTCAGCACTTACCTCCCATTTGGAGGATGTAAGGCTGAGAAGAGGTGGCTAACTTCTGATTGAGTATTTTGAATTGTCTGTCCTCTAGACCTCTGAAGCCTTTCTTGATGTGTGACAGTAGTTGGGAAATGTTCGTCTTCTTGGTGAAACAAAAAAGCCAATAATACAAAAGGAAAATCTTCACCGTTCAGATTGATAGCCTAAAACACAGAGCATGTCCATACCTTCTCTAATCAAATTCTTCTCTAAGTAGTCCTTTATGTGTGAAATCAAGTTTTCTATAGGGTCACATCCTTCTCTAACAATTCCAGGGAGAAAAAATTTCCCTTTAATGAAAAACTTACAGTTGTATGCCAAATATTGCCAACTACTTAACAGCCCTAAGCATCTGGAACAGGAATGTTCTTCTGATACATACTATCCAGGAGAGGTCTAAATATGCAAATGAACTTTTATTCTAATGTACCCTCTTTGTGGGGAAATTGGTCTTTATTACTTTCCTATAGATCTTTTTGATAAGAAAGTAGAAATAGCCAAATGTTACTCATTAGAATAACCTTTTAGAAAAGTCTGCATTAGTCTCTTTGGTAAATAATCTCTTTTAGTACCCTCCATAAAAGGAAATCAAATATAGAGATACTATTAGATTTGAAAAAGACAAACAGGAAAGAGCCAAACATGCAGAATGAATTCTGACACACCCGGGTGCATTTTTCTGAGATTCTGACTTAAGTGGATACTGTCTGCATTATTCCAAACTTCCTGACTTGCTTTTCCATGAGTTGGAGTAATTCAGCTTTAGACCTAATCTGAGTTAATTGTTCTATTATTGAAATGATAATGTATTTGTTATGACATGAAGAAATAGTTTGTAGAGAGCAGTTCAAAATGATCCTAGTCTCCAAGTTCCCAGAAAGACAATTACTGAAATACAAGAAAATATCTCAGTATATTAAAGTGTGTTTTTTTAAAGCATATATTTTTAAATGTAGTAGATCACTTTATATGGTTTGCTCACCTGTTGATCTCTCTTTCTTTTTTTTTTAAGATCACAACTTTATCAGGAAATGAGTTCCTTCTGCAGTCAGATATTGACTTCATCATATTGGATTGGTTCCATGCTATCAAAAATGCAATTGACAGATTGGTATGTATTTGTTTTAGCTGTTATCTTTATTAATCAGAATGTAGTCTTTTAAACCTATTGCTTATGCATATTACACATGTACACTTAAGTAGATCCTATGAATTGAGAGTTATTAAGTTATTTTAATTTAAACAGCCTATTAACGCCATTTTCAGCAGACGATTTGTGGAAACTAAATGACATTTGATTTCTCTCTTTAAAAATAGAATACATTCATTTTTTTTTCTGAAATAACATAGACGTTGGTTTAGTGAAGGCTTTATAAAGCAAACAAGAACTTAATAACTACTAAATTTTCACATTTTTGGTTTAAGCAATCTGTAATACATATTCTTGAAAATAAATATCAGTGTATTTAAGCCCATACTCACTGTTATAATACTAGTAAATAATAATCCTTTGTATTGATTTTCATTGTTCTTCCAACTAAGCTAGATTGTTCTCGTGAAAATTATATATCTAGAATTTCATGAAATTACCCTAAATCACAAGTTGAAGTATGTTCTTAAAAGAGTCAAATTATTTAAAACTACTCATTTTATACTGATTCTCAACCAAACATCTTATTTAAAAGGATACTAGTGCACATTATGTGTTATAGTGCACACATGAGTGCACACGCACACACACACACACACACACGCATGCAACCGTATTTTTTATCATTATGAGCAAACTCTGGAGTAAAACTGCCTGAGTTTGAAAGTCTGAATCTGATGTTTCTAGCTGTGTGGCCTTAGGCAAATTTTTTATCTCTTTTGGCTTCAGTCATCTTGTCTGGAAAATAAGGATAATAAAATACCTACCTCATGGGATATCTGTGATGAGTAATTGAATTAATGCATGGGGTGCTTAGGCTATACACAGCATTTAATAAGTAATATTGTGTATATATATATACATATATATATCATTTATAATTTGAAAATTAACTTTAGCATAGGGGCCCTGTTTCAAAATAATTATCTTATTTCAAATTTCTTGTTAATCTAACATCAAAATAGATCATAGAACTATTTAGTGAATTTTTTTCTTCTATGTAAAATTGTTCCATCTAATTGTTATTTACAGCCAAAGGATCCAAGTAGTCATTCAAGAAACCGGGAATTATTTAAAATCCAGAGATCCTCCAGTACTGAACTACTAAGTCACTATGATAGTGATATAAAAGAACAGAAACCAGAGCACAGAAAATCTTTAAGTAAGTATTTTTTTTTTGACTAGCTCGTTTTAACTTTGTTTAAACTTAGTGCTTATGAAATGTAGATACATTGAAATGAGATTTGAGCCAAACTCATGCTACTCATGGACGATTCGTAGCCATTTCTTTAGCCAGGAATTCACCCACTCAAGGGCAGTCTGAGTGCTTTGCTCACATCATTGTTGGTAATGCCTGTTGGGAAAATAATTGTTCCAAGGTCATGGTCTCTGCTTACAGCAAACTTCTGAATCTAAGTAATAACCATGGCGTTCAGATTGGTGATTGATTTCGAGAGTGGGAAATGTCAAGCGTCTCCAAACCTTGGTATGCTGACTATTTGATTTTCATACATTAAAAGATATATGAGTGACCTAACATAAACCAACAGGCTATGCAACTTTCCACTTGTTTGAACCACCAGAAAGATTTAGAAATGTGTAATGTGGATTAGATATCCTCCAAGGTCACATCTAGTTCTGATTTTCTAAAAAAAAATAAAATTAATTTGAAGAGAAAAGGACCAGTCTGTTCACTTACATAGTGACCTTGAACATAACTGTTAATCTATTTCATCCTTTTTTTTGTGGTTGTTCAGTCACTAAGTAATGTCTGACTTTGTGACCTCATGGACTGCAGCACTCCAGGCTTCCTTGTCCTTCACTATCTCCCGGAGTTTGCTCAAACTCATGTCCATTGAGTTAGTGATGCCATCCAACCATCTCATATTCTGTCATCCCCTTTTCCTCCTGCCTTCAATATTTCCCAGCATCAGGGTCTTTTGTTGGCCAAAGTGTTGGACCTTTAGCTTCAGCGTCAGTCAGGACTGATTTCCTTTGGGATTGACTGGTTTGATTTCCTTGCTTTCAAAGAGACTCTCAAGAGTCTTCTAACTTTTCACCCTATTTCTCCCTCAATAAAGAGGGTTATGGAAAGGTGTTGCGCATATCTCACAGAGTTGATTTGAATCTCAGCTCCCTGAAAGAACAAGTAGATATCTCTGGAATCAGAGAAAAACAATTTCCTAAAGTCTCATAAATTATAGTACCTTTCTGGGATCATCTATCTACATACATTCAGTCTTCTGAATCACGTTTCTCTGCCATTTCCATCTAACTAAACATCAGATTATATCCTGTAATTATGTGCTATATTTTATAACTTAAGGAGAACTCAGTAAGTAGAGAAAGGCTGATTACAGAATATTTGCATATCTACATGTATACATGTATTTGCATGTATACATGTGTACAGGGGCTTCCCTTGTAGCTCAGTTGGTAAAGAATCTGCCTGCAATGCAGGAGACCCCAGTTTGATTCCTGGATCAGAAAGACCTCCTGGGGAAGGGATAAGCTACCTACTCCAGTATTCTTGGGCTTCCCTGGTGGCTGAGACAGTAAAGAATCCTCCTACAATGCAGGAGACCTGGGTTCTATCCCTGGGTTGGGAAGATCCCTTGGAGAAGGAAATGGCTACCCACTCCAGTATTCTGGCCTGGAGAATTCTCTGGTCTGTATGTATATCCATGGGGTTGCAGAGAGTTGGACATGACTGAGCGACTTTCACTCACTCACTCATGTGTACATCAGTAAATATGCTGAATGACCATATATGTATATACATATATTGTGTGCATCAGAGAATTTTATATATGTATATATATATACATGTACAATCCCCCACATGACAAAATAGAGGGAGGCTAGTTATATGTGATAATATATCTTCTAACTGTTATGAGTCTGAATCTAGGAACATCATGATAACTTTGAGGAGGAGCACTCTTTCAAAAATTGTCATGATTCAGAGACCCATGCCATAATTTCAATATCCGTTGGTACGTATTTGGTCAGCCAGTTGTGTTGTTAGAACTTAAAATTATCAATGTTAATGTCTTAGACTGTATGGTGCATTGAAATTAAATTATTTGTAGAAAATAAGCAATGCCATTTAAAAAAATTTTCCATATGATGGTATAGTTTGATATTATTTCATCTGAGGATTTCTCTTTATTTCTTGCTCATTGTCCCTCTTGACTTAATATGCGTACAAACATAAGATTTTAGAATTAGAATTTGAATGTGAGTACATAGCTAATGTTAACTGCATAAACATTTTGTAGTAGGTATAAATGGAGAAGGAAATGGCAGCCCACTCCAGTATCCTTGCCTAGAGAATCCTGTGAACAGAGAAGCCTGGTGGGCTGCTGTCCATAGGGTTGCACAGAGTTGGACACGACTGAAGCGACTTAGGTCTCATGCATGCATTGGAGAAGGAAATGGCAACCCACTCCAGTATTCTTGCCTAGAGAATCCCAGGGACAGAGGAGCCTGGTGGGCTGCCATCTGTGGGTCGCACAGTATCGGACACGACTGAAGCGACTTAGCAGCAGCAGCAGTAGGTATAAAATGAGGTATGAGGCAATGAGCAGTAGCTCTGGAATCTCATGTATAATTGCTGGTCTGGAACAGACTTTGACACATTTCTAAAGTCTAAAACTCAGGAGAAAAATTAAGGTTTGTCAAAGTATGTATGAGAAACACTGAGGTAAATGGATTTTGTATTCAACAATAGTCACTTGAAATGTTTTCAGACCATACTGGGGAAAACAAATTCCTACAGGTCGAACACCAGTCACCTGTTTCGAACTATTTTTAGTGGGAAAGACGATTATTTGTCTATTTTGGGCCTACATTTAGTCTTGTCTAAATACAAGGAAAGAGACATATGATTAATTCTATTCATTTCAAAGTGTATTTAACTGTACAAGAACCTTATATTTACTGTTTTCTTTGCAGTTAAAAAATAATGATATTGAGAAAATGAGTACTTACTAGCCAGGCATTGTTCTAGGTGCATGTGTTACATTGATTTACTTAATCCTCCACTAACCCAGTGACATAGGTATTATTATTAACCCTATTTTATAGATAAGAAACTGAGGCACAGAAAATTAAAACAACTTGTACAAAGACAAGTTATGAAGACAAGTTTCAAACTCAAGGAAACCAATATTAGACTCAGTGCTTTTAACATAAAACTAGAATGAAGTGAACAAATAAAAGGTAAACTTAGTTTATATCAACCTTGGACTTGCATGGAAATATTAAAAATTATATCCATATAAATCAATATACTTAAATAGAGATCCAAAAACATGTTAGCAAAAGAATTAAAACCAGATGTTGACTTTGACTTTGATTTCACTGTTAAACTAAAAGGGTCATTTAATCTTTAACACTAGCCCTAATTTTAGAAAATGCTTCTTTTCTGTATTTTGGTAGACATTAATAGTTTTAAGTCTTTTAGGACTAATCTATTTTTTGCAAAGTAGGATACTGTTAATATCCATCTATTACATTGAATTAAGTTCATTCAGTATTTACATATTCATTTTCATTTGAAAGGCATAATGATTGACCCACCCATACAATATCAAATTAGCTAGGCATTTGAAATAGTGATTGTCATATTTTATATCTGATGTTTTTTACAATATTTTCTGAAGAAATAGTGTCTATGAAACCCCTCTGATCTTAGTTTCAGATTTGAACACCCAAACTTAGGTTTTTAAAACATGCATTTGGTTTTACAGCACCCTCTTGAGATTAAATAATTATATGAAGTTAGAGATTCACAGTATCTCCTTCCTTATTAGCAATCTAAGCACAAACTTTACTGTCAGTTTGCTGCCTTTGGCTTCCTGTGCCCTTGATGTTCCCACGAGTTTTGTCGCCAAGATTGTAGACAGATAAAGCCAGAATTACTTTTTTTAAAGGCATGTGAACATCATTAGCAGCTAACAGGTGGTCATTTCATTGTCCAGTTTCTCTGTATAACATGGGAAAAATATGTACTCTCAGTGAGTGAATTCAGAAAGTTAAGTACTTAAATATACTCTCCTTTTAAAAATATGACTCTAACCTGCCAACACTATTAAGTACTAATCAGATATTTTAAGATATCAGTTGAGTCTAACAGACAAGAAGCCAGAATATTCGATGTGAGGGCCAAATCACTGTGGGAAATTCAGGACACCAGCATGGGATGAGAGTGGGAGCGCTGCTCTCCAGGGACGGCTGTTATGGAAAGTGGAGAATCAATCAAAGAAAATGCTAACATATTTTTCCAAGGAAAGAGAACTGTCTTCCACTGATGGCAAAGAGGAAAGCCTCAAATACAAACCCAAAAAGTCTTGGAGAGCTTTGTCAACTTTTCTGAGCTTTATTCTCTAGACCTATAAAAATGGATATAATACTGTTCTTTCAGGATCAACTGAGAATGTGAAATTAGATATGTAAATACTTAGTTCACAGCAGGCACTCAATAAGTAGGAGCTCTTATTATTATCCTCTGTGTCCCCAAGCAGATGGTACCAAAATAGGACATGAGCCAAGGGTGGTGTCTGATGAAAGATTGGAGCAGGGCATATATACTTCACATCCTCTCTCTGAGTATAGAGAAAATAGGGGAAAGGAGCCAGACCTGTATATGGGAATTATAGCTGCAAAAATCTAAATATAAACAGCTGGTCTTTCCCCTGGCCACTCCCCAGGTGAAAATGGCAGCCAGGGCATTCTTGGGAGCAACACACCAGGAACTCATACAAGGGAGCCAAGATATACTCTTGATTCTTTTATGCCCAGAAGAGCAGGTCATTAAGAAGTCCCAGTTGATGGAAGGGATTCGGCACCTAGACATTTCACCATTGCTTTATCCATAGCTCTAGTTTACTCACTCATTCTTGTATTTATTGTTTTTCATTAATAGATATACCTAAAGGCACACAACTAAAATTATTGGCTCCATTCATCTGTATTTCCAAATTTTTAAAATTATTTTTGCATTTACGTTATGTGTAAGGAGTAATATGTCTCAGGCTCATCAATTGCTGAGCTGTAAAATCCATATATGGGATTCTTGAATAAATTTTGTGAAAAATTGATATTTAGCATAATGCTTATTTATAATAAATAAACACCCCCAATTGAACATAAGTTAGAAGAATAAAATCAGACATAATAGAATCAAAAGGAAATGGGTTTCCTTTTAGCTGTGCTTTGATGAAACTATGATAAAAACCAAAAGTGTTCTGGGTGAAATCCTAAAAGTATTTAGATAAGAATTTCATAATTCCACTGCCTCTTACTGGTGTGTAATAAAAATGTATGTATAAGGCTACAGGAATAAAGATAAGAATGGAAGAACTGGATTCATATATTTATACAGGCTAGAAAATTTAAATGTTTGTGAAACTTTAGTGATATCTTTGTTTAAAAATTTGCCTGCAAAATAATAATGATCACACCAAGTTAAAATAAGTGTGATAGAGAAGGCAGTTACTTTTTGTACTAATGTAAATGATTATAATACTGGCCATCCACAACTGTGAGTAGACTATGTTCTCAAAATCCAGTTTTAAACTGATTGTTTAGACCTCAATGTATTTTCAAAAGGAGACCGTAAACCGGCCACAGAGGCACACTTGAATCTTAGGCAATCATTTTGAATGTTGTTCAAATTCATTCTGAATTTGTTGCACCTCTGGCCCTAGAAGATCTGCCTTCCAAGTAGCATTGCTTTCCATCTGATTTCCTTTTTCTCTCCTCCCCGACCCTTGTACCAACTCCACCAATACAATTAGGATTCTCAGAATGGCTTTGGCCAGGAGGTTCCTGGACCCTGAAAATCCCCAGTGATGGTAGGGAGGGAATGCAAATACTCGAGCCAGAAGAAATAGTGAGAAAATGAGAGAAAGGAGGACGGGAGAGGAAGTTTTTGCAGCATGGGCGGGGAAGTGAATCCTCAGCTGTTTTATGTAAGAAATGTGTATAATGACAGACTAATCTGGCATTGTCCCGAATGCTAACATTTGTGGAATCTTAGGTGGTATCTATAGAAGTGATCATGGTGCTATCATTTTCTGTATGTCCGAAAGTTTCACAATTAAAAACTGAAGCATACACACACAGACAGTTAAGTATTACTCATGTTTAAAATTCAGTAAAAGAATATACATATTTTCAAATTGCAGTTTGAAAATTTTAAAAGAAGAATCACATTTTCTTTATATGAGTTACATTAAGACCTCTTTAAATATAAAACATTAAGTCACTGTTTTCCTCCTTTTTCTCCAAAAGCCAGTGTATTTTCTCTTATGACTATTGTGACCTTTCTGATAACTATGTAATTATGAAAATTTATTAAAATGTTTATTATTATCCAAAATGGAAAAGTCATACTAGTTTCTTGGATAAATATATAATTAGCAATTGTTTGAAACATATTGTGAGGGATGTTAGAGAGACTCATATAAATACATATTTTAAAGTTTCTTCTTATTAAGAATTTTGTATGAAACAGCCTAATCTTGCCAATGCATGAAAGTAATAAGATGAATAAGCCATCTGCCAAGAAAATGAAAACAATATTAAAATTGCACAAATGAATTATATCTATCTTTGAAAAAAGAGAAACACTCTTACCTGGACACAACAAAAAATCATAATAGTTGTGTAGAATATTATGGGTTATTGTGTTTCAGTGAGTTTCAGATTCAAGTAAGATGGTCAATTATGTGATTCTTTTTTCCCACTAAAATCAATATTGGTACCCTGGCACCAATTTCATTCAATATCCAGCTGAGAAAAATAAACTATTGAACTAAAGTGTGAAAATAAAAATAATTTTGTTTTACTATAGTTATAAGACAGACAATATCTGAGAAACAGTGAGTGTCAATTCTCATCTTGATTATTTTCTAAAGGTTAAGGGAGTTCTTTATTTCAACATATTCCAATTTGGTGAAGAAAAAAATAAAAAGTTTTAAAAGGACATTTACATTGCCAAAGCTGGAACATTATGAGAAAAAAATAAAAACCCAGTAAAGATTAGATGTACACTTGATAATCAGGCATCTGAATTACTTTGTCAAAACAGTATTATTCACCAAGGTTCCAGGGCTTCAAAAAGGCACTGTGTGACCACAGCAATTGTTCTGACATGTGTTCCCAAGATAGTTAGCAGCAATTCAACTTTCCTAGGGCCCGTAGATTACAGACTCTTCAAAACATTCAGTTCTCCATGAATCACTGGATAAGCAGCCTTAGTTATAAGCTGAGCAAAGAATGTTCTGATTAATCTCTTCCTTCCCATCCAAGGGGTTGATCTCGCTCTTTGACCTGTGGGTGTCCATTGCCATGTATCTTGTAGCATCAGCTACTCTGAAAGTCTATCTAACCCTATCAGCACTCAAGCACTAGATCACCCCGTCTCCTCTTGACCCTGGCAGTAACTCCCTGACCATATTTCCCCTTAGATGAACTGCATTTAATCAATTTCTGATTTCATTAGGTCAAATGGCATCTTTCTTTCAATAATAGGCCAAATCCAGAAGGCTTCTTTGCTCTAAGTCTACAGCAATATTTCCTTAGCATTAATACACTACTGTGATTGTAAACAACAGAAAAAATAACCTTTGATTTCCTCTGAAAATTTCTCCTCTCTTTATTCCATGAACCTAGGGGCATATATTAATATATTCTTATGAAGTTAGATATATGATATTTGTTCACCAGTGTCATATCAAGTTTACAATATATTAGCTAAACATGATATTTAAAGCATTCTTATAGTGAATCCCTGTGCAGAAAGAAAGCATTCTTTTGAACGCAAGTGACCAACTCTTTTTGTATATAGAATTCATTTGGTATACTCATTGTAATTTCTGGTATATGGAAATAATGCTACTGTTTTTTTGAAAATCCTAAACAACAAAGGTAATTTGCTTTTTAATCCCTTTATTTGGGTGTCTCAAATAAGCCAATATTAGGCTTAGGGTAAACATTTAACTGTAACCATGTATAATC
Organism: Antilocapra americana; assembly: GCA_007570785.1. Taxonomy (NCBI): domain Eukaryota; kingdom Metazoa; phylum Chordata; class Mammalia; order Artiodactyla; family Antilocapridae; genus Antilocapra; species Antilocapra americana. Next base: position 20,223,702 of record ML660200.1, read on the forward strand.
AATGCTATTTTTTTGAAAAATAAATTTATTTCTCATTACTCATTCCTATGTAAGTCCACATCTATGTAAGGAAAATCAGGTATTGCTTTCATCTCAAAGTATGAGTTGTATCCAAAAATACTAGTGTTTTTCATCCAAATTCAATAAAACATGATCTATAATATTAGCTTCCTTCAAGAAATGCATTGTGGATGACTTGATAATGGTAAATCAGTCTGCCAATTCATCTTTCTTTGATTATTTAAGTAGAACCTGAAACCAAATACTCCTGATACCCACTTTTAGTACTGTAAACAATAGACTCTTTTGTGTACAAAGTTAATTGACCTGAGAAAACATAGAGGAAAAATAGGAGAGGCAATGGTTAATACAAAATATAGGACTGGGAGCGTACCATCAGAAATGGTGTCCTCCGAACTATAGCCAAAAGTTAAGAACAATTTCTAATCAAATTACTGCATTGGAATGACTCAAGTAAAAGTTCCTCAACAGAAAGGGCTTTATGACTTGGGTCCCCTTCTCTGGTTGTTTCCCATCCCTCTCTGACCCATGATTTATGTTCCAGGAAAAGGATGCTTATATAATCTTCGATACGTACTACTCTGTGCTGATGTTTACATTTAATTCAAGGTCTTCTCTTTGCTAGATTAACATTCTGTTGGACTCACCTCAAGCTACACTTCCTCCAAAAGCTTTCCCAAATTTCTGAGTCAGGAGATCCTTAACATTCAGTACATATCTACAATTACAATAGACAAAGTGTATTGCAACAAGCTAGTTATCAATGTCTGTTTGTCTGTCCACTAGACTGCTAGACTCTGTCTCATTTACATTTATCTGCAACTAGCAAAGTGGCTTGATGATATTTGAAAGTACTCAGAAATGTACAGTGATAAATTGGTGAATGAATAGATGAGGGCATTCAAATGATCATTACTAATATACTTCTCATTCTCGGCTAAAATTTAAGATAAAATTGCTAAAATATTTTTAGGAAAGTAATAGATTATTGCTTCATCCTGGCTACTTGTACTGGTTTGGTATTTTAAAGTCAGTATTTGTATGCCTCTCTGAATTTTCTCTTAGGACTGTGAATCTCAAAACAATGACTTTTTTTAAAGGTCTCATGCAGTGTACCTAGCAATATCATGTACACATATGTGTTTTATCATACAGTGAAGATAAAAATGACTAAGATTTGGAGGAGAGAAATGAGAAAATCATAGTCATACAATGAAGATAAAAATGACTAAGATTTGGAAGAGAGAAATGAGAAAATCCTAGTTCCTTTGCTCAAAGTTAACTGTCCTCGCAGCATCTTTCTATTATGCCTTCGAGCCTCCAGTTTTAATTGAGAAGATCACTCTGGTTCATAGTAGTTCTTGATGCTGTCCCATGGGCTCTGACTTAGAATTTTCAAGGCTCTGTTGGAGGCAAGGAAAAAGAGAAACTCTGTAATGTATAAAAAGATAGTAATAGTAGTTTTGATAATTTTTAGAAGACTGAGAATAGTTTCCTCTATGGTCGGTATATTTGAAAAAAATCTAGAAAAGTTATGAAAATCCACACAAAAGTTAGAAAAGTGTACATAGCTTCTTCAAAAGGTTGTTGAGCTTGTGTTGAAAATTTGTGTCTAAGAATCTGAAATTGTATGTACAATTTTTATCTCCAAGATAAACTAGCCATAAGATTTGGACAAGTTTCTTAAGTTTCTGGAAACTGACTTTATAGGTAAATACAGTGGATATTTTTAATATAAATCTAACATATGTATATACAATATGTATATGATCTAAGGAGATAATTTTAATATATATTTTAGATCCAAGGATAATATATATACTATATATAAAATATATCCAAGAACTATATAGATTTTTATTACAGTATAGATATCAGACATAATGATTTCTAAATGGGCGTACTCTGAGTAAAATAATCATGGCCTTTGTCTGCTATAAATTCATCAAATCTTCTTTTTAGAAATATAACAGGAATGCACTTTGCCAATGATTTGTAAAGTTGGCAAAATCAGACTAAATAAATGCATAATTTATCAAAGGCTTATTTTTTAATATCTTCATTATTCTGTTGACTCTCATAGCATTATATACATTTTAATCTTCCCTTTCCTTAAGGGATTCTGAGTGTTATGAGGAATAAACCATTGCTTTTCCCATTCCTGAGTGTAAACCTGATGTTGTTGCAATCTCTAGAGATTAAATGTCACCCAGTGTCACTTGCCTATTCTTTCTTGCATAAAATAACAAAATGATGCAATGGTAAAATTTTGACAGAAAGTTATATAATTTCACTTAAAAAGCAAGGAAAGATTTTGTTTGATATATATATATGTGTGTGTGTATATATATGTATGTATACTTATAAATTCTACTATATATTATATATATGCATATATATACATATACTTGACTTCCCTGGTGGCTCAGATGATAAAAGCATCTGCCTACAATGCGGGAGAACTGGGTTTGATCCCTGGGTCGGGAAGATCCCCTGAGGAAGGAAATGACAGCCCACTCCAGTACTCTAGCCTGGAAAATCCCATGGATGGAGAAGCCTGGTAGGCTACAATCAATGGGGTCGCAGAGTCGGACACGACTGAGTGACTTCACTTTCACTTTCACATATACTCACATGAACTAAGCTAAATATCATACCTCACCTGGTGATAAAAAGATAGCTTTTTTTGTCTAAAGTAAAAATATCAAAACCACATGAATACAGAGCCACTTATAAGGAGTAAACCAAAAGATGCTAAAAGTCTGGTCTCACCAAAGCACATTCTATTGACAGATTGGAATGTATCCTAGGATGCTCCTCAATCTGCTCTACCTGAATGAAGGGAGATAATATGTGGCAGGGGCAGTCCTAGCTGACCAAGGCTTCTGTCATTTGCTGAAGCCAGGATCTCCCTGTTCCATTAGACTGCAAATGCCTGTGGTATAAATCATGACCTTCTGATGATTACTTCTCTTCATCCCCATTACCTAAGAACAGAGTCCAAAATATAGTGGTGACCAATATTAAAGGTCTGAGTAGGTGTGAGCCACCCAAGATGGATGGGTCATGGTGGAGAGGTCTGACAGAATGGGGTCCACTGGAGAAGGGAATGGCAAGCCACTTCAGTATTCTTGCCTTGAGAACCCCATGAACAGTATGAAAAGGCAAAAAGACAGGACACTGAAAGATGAACTCCGCAGGTCGGTAGGTGCCCAATATGCTACTGGAGATCAGTGGAGAAATAACTTCAGAAAAAATGAAGGGATGTAGCCAAAGCAAAAACAACACCCAGTTGTGAATGGGACTGGTGATAGAAGCAAGGTCCGATGCTAAAAAGAGCTATATTGCACAGAAACCTGGAATATTAGGTTCATGAATCAAGGCAAATTGGAAGTGGTCAAACAGGAGACGGCAAGACTGAACGTCGACATTCTAGGAATCAGCAAACTAAGGTGGACTAGGAAGGGTGAATTTAACTCAGGTGACCATTATATCTACTACTGTAGGCAGGAATCCCTTAAAAGAAAAGAGTAACCATCATGGTCAAAAAACAAGTCTGAAATGCAGTACTTGGAGGCAATCTCAAAAATGACAGAATGATCTCTGTTCATTTCCAAGGCAAACCATTCAATATCACGGTAATCCAAGTCTATGTCCTGACTAGTAACATTGAAGAAGCTAAAGTTGAATGGTTCTATGAAGATCCACAGGAACTTCTAGAACTAACACCCCAAAAAGATGTCCTTTTCATTACAGGGGACTGGAATGCAAAAGTACGAAGTCAAGAAACACCTGGAGTGACAGGCAAATTTGGCCTTGGAGTACAGAATGAAGCAGGGCAAAGGCTAATAGAGTTCTGTTAAGAGAATGTACTGGTCATAGCAAACACCCTCTTCCAACAGCACAAGAGAAGACTCTACACATGGACATCACCAGATGGTCAACACCGAATTCAGATTGATTATATTCTTTGTAGCCAAAGATGGAGAAGCTTTATACAGTCAGCAAAACAAGACGGGGAGCTGACTGTGGCTCAGATCATGAACTCCTTATTGCCAAATTCAGACTGAAATTGAAGAAAGTGGGGAAAACCACTAGACCATTCCATTCAGGTAATGACCTAAATCAAGTTGCTTATGACTATACAGTGTAAGTGAAAAATAGATTTAAAGGACTAGATCTGATAGATAGAGTGCCTGATGACCTATGGATGGAGGTTCGTGACATTGTACAGGAGACAGGAATCAGGACCATCCCCAAGAAAGAAATGCAAAAAAGCAAAATGGTGTCTGAGGAGGCCTTACAAATAGCTGTGAAAAGAAAGGAAGTGAAAAGGAAAGGAGAAAAGGAAAGATATACCCATTTGAATGCAGAGTTCCAAAGAATAGCAAGGAGAGATAAGAAGGCCTTCCTCGATGATCAGTGCAAAGAAATAGAGGAAAACAATAGAATGGGAAAGAATAGAGGTCTCTTCAAGAAAATTAGAGATACCAAGGGAACATTTCATGCAAAGATGGGCTCAATAAAGCACAGAAATGGTATGGACCTAACAGAAGCAAAAGATACTAAGAAGAGGTGGCAAGAATACACAGAAGAACTGTATAAAAGAGATCTTCAAGACCCAGATAACCACGATGGGGTGATCACTCACCTAGAGCCAGACATACTAGAATGTGAAGTCAAGTGGGCCTTAGGAAGCGTAACTACGAACAAAGCTAGTGAAAGTGATGGGATTCCAGTTGAGCTATTTCAAATACTGAAAGATGATGATATGAAAGTGCTACACTCAATATGTCAGCAAATTTGGAAAACTCAGCAATAGCCACAGAACTGGAAAAGGTCAGTTTTCTTTCCAATCCCAAAGAAAGGCAATGCCAAAGAATGCTCAAACTACCGCACAATTGCACTCATCTCACATGCTAGTAAAATAATGCTCAAAATTCTGCAAGCCAGGCTTTAGCAATACGTGAACTGTGAACTTCCAGATATTCAAGCTGGTTTTAGAAAAGGCAGAGGAACCAGAGATCAAATTGCCGACATCCACTGGATCATTGAAAAAGCAAGAGAGTTCCAGAAAGACATCTATTTCTGCTTTATTGACTATGCCAAAGCCTTTGACTGTGTGAATCACAATAAACTGTGGAAATTTATGAAAGAGATGGAAATACCAGACCATCTGACCTGCCTCTTAGGAATCTGTATGCAAGTCAGGAAGCAACAGTTAGAACTGGACATGGAACAACAGACTGGTTCCGAATAGGAAAAGGAGTACTTCAAGGCTCTATATTGTCACCCTGCTTATTTAACTTATATGCAGTGTACATTATGAGAAGCACTGGGCTGGAGGAAGCACAAGCTGGAATCAAGATTGCTGGGAGAAATATCAATAACCTCAGATATGCAGATGACACCACCCTTATGGCAGAAAGTGAAGAGGAACTAAAGACCTCTTGATGAAAGTGAAAGAGGAGATTGAAAAAGTTGGCTTAAACCTCAACATTCAGAAAACTAAGATCATGGCATCCAGTCCCATCACTTCATGGCAAATAGATGGTGAAAAGTGGAAACAGTAGGTTACTTTATTTTGGAGGGCTCCAAAATCACTGCAAATGGTGATTGCAGCCATGAAATTAAAAGACGTTTACTCCTTGGAAGGAAAGTTATGACCAACTTAGACAGCATAATAAAAAGCAGAGGCATTACTTTGCCAACAAAGGTCCATCTAGTCAAGGCTATGGTTTTTCCAGTGATCATGTATGGAGGTGAGAGTTGGACTATAATGAAAGGTGAGCGTCAAACAATTGATGCTTTTTGTATTGTGGTGTTGGAGAAGACTCTTGAGAGTCCATTGGACTGCAAGGAAATCCAACCAGTCCTTCCTAAAGGAGATCAGTCCTGGGTGTTCACTGGAAAGCCTCACGTTGAAGCTGGAACTCCAGTACTTTAGCTACCTGATGCGAAGAGCTGAGTCATTTGAAAAGACCCTGATGCTCTGAAATATTGAGGGCAGGAGAAGAAGGGGACGACAGAGGATGAGATGGTTGAATGGCATCACCAACTCAATGGACTTAGGTGTGGGTAGATTCCGGGAGTTGGTGATGGACAGGGAAGCCTGGCATGCTGCGGTTCATGGGGTCGCAAAGAGTAAGACATGACTGAGTGATTGAACTGAACTGAACTGAACTAAGTGAATAAATAAATGACTAAGTGGATGAGTTGAAAAACCAAACAGATTTTAAACTTTATGTATGAGAAAGGAGGGGAAAGGTTGAAATGTGAGTGGTGGGTGTTTTAATTTGGATTCCTCCAGAAGCAGTCCTAGAGACAAAGATTTGAGTGAGGTCATATTTTGGAGGAAATCTTGCCTGGTAACTCAGCTGAAAAAGAATCTGCCTGCAATTCAGGAGACCTTGGTTCAATTCCTGGGTCAGGAAGATCCCCTGGAGAAGGGAACGGCTACCCACTCCAGTATTCTTCCCTGGAAAATTCCATGGACAGAAGAACCTGGCAGGCTATAGTCCTTGGGTTGCAGAGAATTGGACATTACTGAGCGACTTTCACTACCTGGAAACACAGGTAGTATATGGGGAGGAGAGAGCCAGGGAAGGGAAGGCAACAAAGGAAAATATATTTTACATGGGGTTTAATGCTGCTGTGATTCAGCTGGGAGCTTTTCAGATTGAGAGGAGAGGAATAGCAGAGAAGAAAATGGGTGCATATTAAGACAGGAAAGAAAGAACTATACAACATGTTTAGAGAACAGCCTAGACTAGTGATTCCAGAAAACACAAAACATTAACGCAACAACTGGAGATTAGATTGAAAATTAACAGGAAACATTGGAAAAGAGTCTTGCATAGAATCTTAGAAATTTGGATTTACCCTATAAGTAATAAGAGCTAGTGATAACTTTGGACATTTACAAATCTGATCTTCAGAGAGAAAATTTTGACAGAAATGTAGAGAATGGCAAATAGACAGGTTATATTAAAAAAGTGAAAAATTAAAGATAAGGAGATAAATCAGCAGAGTATTCCAGTGGACCAAGTAAGATGGACTTAGTCAAGAAGCATTAGATATTCAAGTGGAATTTCACCAGCATTTCACATGCAAGTGGAATCATACAGACTGAAACTAGGCAATTGGATTGGAGAAGGGAGAGAATACCAGAGATTTCTGAGGGGATATTGACAGGTTTTCTTAACATGTATTGCAAAGATTCTTGGCAGTTCCCGAATACCTATTGATTCTGTGGTCTGGATAATACAAACATCAGGATGCCTCAGAGTTCAGTGAAACTTGAATCCTATATCTCATTCTTTTAGGATCTTACTAGATTCTTGCACTTGTGGTCCACGGACTAGCAGCATCAGTATCACTTGGGATCTTATCAGGACATACAGAAATACATCCCAGCCTCATTAAATGGAATCTGTATTTTACCAGGTGATTTATATGCACATTAAAGTTTGAGAAGTTCACTCCCTTATGACAAGAATAATTTCTCTCAATACATTTTTGGAAGTTGTAAGCTGGAGAGTGGCCTTTGAGGCTTTGATAAGACCTGCTTATGTAGAAGAGCTATCTGCTTTGCCTTTATGTAAAATAATCCTGCATATGGTTACTATCATGTTTGCCATGCCATTACACTCATTTTGTTTGTCCATGCGTGCTAAATCGCTTCAGTCGTGTCTGACTCTTTATGATCCCATGGACTGTAGCCCGCCAGGCTTTTCTGTCCATGAGATTTTCTATGCAAGAATGCAGAAGAGGGTTTCCATGGCCTCCTCCAGGGGAATCTTCCTGACCCAGGGATCAAACCCGGTCTTTTATGTCACCTGCATTGGTAAGCAGATTTTTGCCACTAGTGCTGTTGGTGAATATTTATTTCATCTTATCAACCTCTTTTAACTCCAGATTGCAGATTAAGACAGAACCAACTTACACGCTCCTCATAACTTTTGCCTGGCTCATACCCACCGCATGAAGTCTGAATTATCCATGTCAGAAAGTCAATAACACTAGCCAAACAATAGCAATAATGAAAATTAAGCCAAGAATAAACTACCCTCACCAAGACAAACTGAAGAAACCAAAGCTCCAAACAAGAGATTCATTAATTCTCTGGATGTGCTCATTGTGCAAAGTCCATCTGAAATGCTTTTTACCTCTATTTTCCATTTAACTCTTTTGGGAACATATGATCTTATACATAGCTTTCTTTTGTTATTTCTCTTCACCAAAGGCAAAATAGTAGTATTTTATGGCTTAAATGTCCTTTATTTTGATGTTCTTAGGTACCTGAATGTGTTTCCCGTTGTTCTTTCAGGTTAGCTGTTATAATTGTGAATGAGCCATGACTTACTCATAGAGTAAGTTTGTATGTTGTGCCTGCCAAAACAATCAAAGCCTACCAGCTTGCAACTTAGTGAAGCACTTTAGGAAAAAATGCAAAAAAAAAAAAGCTCACAATTTAGTTATCAAAACATAAAGGACATATTCTATATAAAGTCTGATTAATCCTTCTAGTAATGTGAAATTGCACTTGCCAGTGAGAGGTAATAATAGTTATCTTGGAAATAAAGCATGATTTTCTCAGATCCACCTTGTTTATTCCAGAAAATGCAAACTAAACTGAGCAAATGGTAATCTTTTCTAAGACTCTGCCTCACAAGTTTGCCCCTAAATGCCTAGTCTTTTAAAGTTGAGTGAATAGTAATGGCATATATTGAAAGAGTATCCTCAAAACTTCAGTAATGCCTGGATGCATTTCACTTACTTAGTTTTATTACTCTAGGACAGGTTACATACGAATAATTAATCTTCATTTTTTTCCTCATCAGTACCTAGGTTTGCTATTGAGGTTCTATGCCATATTTTTAAATTGGGCATAACTGATTTCACAGAAGGGGTTGACTGAGAACCCATGCAATTTTTGCTTAACTCATTTTTATTGAACAAAATCCAGAATTTTAGTCAATAAGCACTAGATATTAATCACATGAAGTAAAATTTCCTTTACCTTCCAGTATAGCAATAGTGGGTCATTACAGAATGATAAGAAGTGAGCTCACTTAATACTCTTTACAATTGCATAAAAGCAATCATTTTTCATAAGTCTTAGAAGAAGCTTTTAACTATTACTTGAAGAACATATTGGAATATTAGAATGTATTATGTTGTATTATTATAGATGTGACTTGTGAATTGAAAAAAAGAAAGTTCTCTGATTTGAGACTCTTAGAAGTTATCCTTTTCAGCTTGAATAGTTTTCTTTAACACAGTTTATGATTCTATAATATTTTTTTGCATGGCAAGTAGAGATCTTTTTGCTGAAATATAAATTCCAGTATTATTGCTTAATTATTGCACTCTTAACTTTAGAGAAAATTAGAGGAGAAATGCAATATTTTCTACTGCAGTTAAGTGACAATAGTTGGTGATACTTAATTTAAGGTGAGTCAGTTTAGAGAAAAAATTAAAACAAATCCCTCCTCTAAATTATTATTGCCTTTCTCCTTCCTTTTCTTGTAACCACTTCTCATCTTTGACTTTGAAACCCAACAGTTTAAACTTGGTTCTTATTTCAGTGGGCTAATCCCCTTTCATAAATCATGCTCAAGAGCTGAAATAATTTGCACATCATTTAAAGAGTATTTGCTTTGAAATATTCACCTCAAGCCCTTTTGTATATCCTTTCTCTCTAAAGATTTGTAGTATTTGTTTTGTTCTCTGAGGTATAAAAGACCTGGATAAACTTTATTCCTGTTGTTTCAAGATTAGTTAACGAAAATGCATATTAATTCATCAGGGACTGGAACAAACCTCAGTAAAGATGATCATACATATGCCTCTCAGGAATAGCAAAAGTACAAAATGTCAGTCTTCAAATCTCCTCAGACTTGCTCAAAGAAGCACTGAGGGATTTAAATTTCCAGAGTATGTCTACAAATGTATTTTCTTTGTTGTGAAGAACAGGAGCCATGCTGATTATTTTTCCCAAGAAAATTGATTCTACTTTTTATTTAAACAAAAATTAAGCTATCTACAAAGTGGCTCTTCAAGAATACAGGGAGAAATTGACCCCAAAATGGTAAATTTAACATCAGTGAATTATATTCCTGACATACCACTACATTTTTAATTTGTTTTGTTTCAGAAGTCAAATCCCCAAATAAATTTTAACAGAATGTCCATATCCTTTTCCCCTAAAAACAACTGGAATTAAAAGGACCTCATAGCATCAGAATTAAACACATTTACAGGGACTTCCCAGGTGGTGCTAGTGGTAAAGATCCTGCCTGCTTATGCAGGAGGCATAAGAGGTACAGGTTCGATCCTGGGTCGGGAAGATCCCCTGGAGGAGGGCATGGCCACCCACTCCAGTATTCATGCCTGGAGAATCCCATGGACAGAGGAGCTGTGGTCCATGGAGTTGCAAAGAGTCAGACACAACTCATGTAGGTAAAGTTCATGGATACATCTAAATGTATACACTCAAATTTTCCAATTTGCTAGTAAACCCAGAAAAAAGTATCAATTTCTCCAAATATCTATTCTGTATGGGAAAATGTGCCCTATTCTTTTCCTAAACTGAAAATGCCATAAACTTTGGCACATAAGTGCTTATCCGGAAATGACTGAGTGAATTCAGGAGTAATAAATCACTATATGGATCCAGCCACCCACATTCTTGTTCCACTTCTCTCCTTTACAAGTATAGTAACAGACATTTCCATAGTCCTCAGGGTGCCAAACTTTGCACCATTAGGAAAATCTGCAAGTAGCTTGATTTATCTTCCTCACTCAGTTAGCTAAGACCCAACTAAGTAAAAATCAGCAGGAATGAACTGGACTTATTAAACTTTTCTAATAGGGAGATGCTGCAATTAGAACTTTCCTCCTTTGCCACTTCAGTTTGCTTTGGATGTGAAGCCTCTTGTGAAAAATATTCAGATGAGATCTCAAATTATAGGTGCATGGCTGGATGATGCTGACTCTGAGTTTTCATTATACACAGAGGATTGTCTGCTGTTTGCAATTAATCCAGACACAATCCTCTTGGTACTTGGGGATGAATGTGGAAGAAATAGCCATTTTATAAGTTGTAAACTCCTAAATTACCCTAAATTAGAGACACTATTAATCGGACATTTAGATATAGATAGGATCTGCTCATTGTGTAGGCTCATCTTCCCCTGATGGAGAAATCAATTAAATATTTAGGATGTGGAATACCTTCCAGGTTGGATAATGCATTTCATTTAAATTATGGCCCTCCAATTCGAAACATTAAAGGGGATCTTAACGGATGGAAGCACATTACTGTCTCTTGGATTGGGCGCATTAACACTTTAAAAATGAATGTGCTTCCCAGGATTTCCTATTTGTTCCACCAGCTGCCTGTCGATGTGCCAGATAAACAGTTTAAGGATAAGTATGTGAAAGATGCATGTGTAACATTCTGTGTTGTGAGGTGCACCCTTGAAGGAGAAGTCCCCCAACTGTGACCTGCCTTTGGATGTTTTTTCTCAATGTCCTAGCAATCTAAAATGGGAGGGCTCATTTGATCATGGGAGAGTAAGGAAAACCTAAAAAGAGATGCAGTTAGTCCTCTCAGAAAGGTTCTAATCTTGTATCTTTCAAATAGCTAGTGGCTATTACCAGAAAATATTGGGACAACATGGTAGAATTTGAAATAAACATAAGCTTTCCAATTTTATAAATCATTGATAGAAAGATCATCATTAAATGATCACTCAAGGACCATTCCTATGCCAAATTTATGAATAGTATCATAAGAATGAAGTTTCCATATCCCCTAAACTATAGCATTATGGTATAGAAATAGCTAGCATTTGGGAGTGTGTACCATGCTGTAGGCCCCATTTTAAGCAGTGTACATGTTCTCTCTCATTTAATTCTGTGAACAAACCTATGAGGTACAATGGTATTATCACCACCTCCGTTTTACCAGGTGGTAAGTGAGGCGCTGTCAATGTGCCCAAGGTTACACAGCTGAAAAGAGGCAGAGTTAGAATTCAAAACCAAGCATTCTGACTCTGCAGCCTGGAGCATAACCATTGTTCTGTGAGGATTCTGGGCTTGGCAATGAGGTTGAAGTTGTCACTACTTACTATAATAGATCTATAAACTTGAGCCAGTCATTTAACCTCATTTATATTCTGTTTTATAATCTTGAAAATGGAAATCTACCTCACAGAGTTGTTTAGAAGTATCAATTAGATTATGCAAGTAGTGCTTCTAGCATGTTTCACATAACATAAGAACTCAATAAATGTTAATACTGACATTGGTACACATATTTAATTTTGATCTTTAGTATTTTGAAGAATCTTCCTAATTTGGTTAAGGAAAGGCTACCTTAGAAATAGATGACTGAGTGCTCTTGGATTAACATATTTTCAAAAATCCTTTTGGATTTATAGGGAAAAAATAGCATATGGAATGACTTACAGAAGACTGAACTCTATGTAGTCAGTCTGAACTTAGTCATACTTTTTTGTTTCCATTTATAAAATTCTTGATTCAAAATTAACATAGATTATATTAGCTTACCTAGTGAAAACAAATTTATCCAATCATAAAAGAGATGATAAAGATAGGGGTCAATTTCTTTGTTTCTAGAGACAGACTCCTCTTGCCAAATCTGATATGCTTCAGTGCATTTGTCTTACTTCAGAAGACAGCAGAAAACTCAGCTAACTGGTATAATTATATAACTTGGATAGTCATATTGAGGGGGTTCAGCTTTGGTAATATAATGAGGAATTACAAAGTTCAGTGAAGTTGCAGGAATTTGACTGAAATTACTTACCAGCATTTTGACTGGGAATAAACAGAAAAGGAACAAATTGATCCTTTCAAAGTTGGGTGAAAAGAATGTTCCAGAATCCTTCCTTTGTAATGACTGTCATTGAGAGGCACTGAGGCCTCTTATTTGTTAGTAATTGATACCTAGACTTCAGGCTCAAATGCTAAAGAAACTGCTATTTTAAGGGCTTGTCAAGAAAGTCAGGAATTAAGAGTCCTTTTTTTCCTACTCAGCCTTTCGCAAGTCTTTCACTATTGGGCCAAGATCATTGTAAGTCAAGGGTGAATCATATACAGATAATTTTCCTATTAGGAAGACTATTGGGATAAAATCAGAATCTGATATTTAAAACCAGAGACACGCTTTATTTGCCTGAGATAACAGCTTAACCAGCCACCAGTCTGCAAGGAGATCTAACCAGTCCATCATCAGTCCTGGGTGTTCTTTGGAAGGACTGATAATTGAAGCTGAAACTCCAATACTTTGGCCATCTGATGCAAAGGGCTGACTTATTGGAAAAGACGCCGATGCTGGGAAAAGTTGAGAGCAGAAGAAGGGGACGACAGAGGATGAGATGGTTGGATGGCATCACCAATTCAATGGACATGGGTTTGGGTGGACTCTGGGAGTTGGTGATGGACAGGGAGGCCTGGCATGCTGTGGTTCATGGGGTCACAAAGAGTCAGACACGACTGAGCGAGTGAACTGACTGACTGAGTCTACATTTATTTACTTGTTTATATGGAGGTTCTAACAGTAGAGTAAAGGTCTTCATTGTCTCTTAATTTCTGCTTTTTTCCCACTGAATAGCTAGAAATGAAATGACTTTAGATGGCATGGTAATAAAGAAATGAGACCCCAGCTCAAACAGATACATCAGCCAATCAACTCTGAAAACCAGTGAAGAAACAAGAATTTTCTTTTTGTTGTATTTATTACATTTTCCCCTCAATGTATTCATTACATTCCAAATATAGAGGAATTAAAAATATCCCTGTATTATAATATGTTTATAATATAAATGGACTAACTCAGATCAGAATGATCTAAATCTGGGAACTGAGAAGAGACAAATAAGCTCTAAAAACTGATATCTGAGGTCTAAGCAAAGATGACATAAATTCTAAAAAGTTAAAGTAGTGGGAGCAAGTGCTCAGTTCATGCATTGACGTCACGGGCACTTATTGAAGAATTATTTGTGGTGTTTGAAGCACCGAAGTTAAAGAGGTTCCAGATGCTTTCAATTCTACATTGACTAACAGTGTTTATGGTCACATTTTAAGTAAGCATTTCCTATTCTCTATCAAAATTAATGATGAACTTGCACATGAAAGATTGTTAAAATACACTATTTTGATTTTGTCAACAAAATGAATACAATAATGACTGGTTAAATATGCTTTTATATGGTTTCCTGGTGGCTCAGCAGTAAAGAATCCACTTGCCAGTGCAGGAGACACTGGAGACATGAATTCTATCTCTGGGTCAAGAAGATCTCCTGCAGTAGGAAATGGCAACCCATTCCAGTATTCTTGCCTGGAAAGCTCAATGGACAGAAGGGCTTGGCAGACTGCAGTCCATGAGATCACAGTCAGATGCGACTGACCACAGCACAGCAAATATGATTTTGGCAAAATATTTAGCTTTAGTTTGCACCTTGAAGTGTAAGTGAAGTCTCACATTGAACTTACCAGAAATTTTGCATTCACATTAAGAACAAACTTCTGTCTACGGAGTATTAAGTAGTGTTGTAGGCCATGGTCTACCAAGAGTTCATAAGAGAAGAATTTGATAAGTCAAATTTTACAAGCCTGGGTCCTAGAATCATTGTCCATCCTCAGTCTTCTAGAGGCTGGAATTGTTTCCTGTCTGGCCCTGGGAATGAGCATTTGTCACTTTACAGTGATAGAAACCGTGTTAAATGACCTAGAGCCCAGCTGTTAGGAAGCAAGTGCTACTTTAAGCGCAGATTAGGCTAGCAGCTCACCTGATTGTCCAGCTCCAGTACAGTGAAGGAAAGTGTTGAGACTAGAGATGACTTAGGTGTAGGTAGGTCTAGGACCATCTTTGTGACTTGAGTTACATTTCCTCATAGATTCACAGTGAAGAGTAAATCACTTAGTCCCTGAAAGTGCTTAGAATATTGCCTGGAATACAGCATGTGCTGTTAAAATATTAATTATCCATATTAGGGACTCATACTAGACCAAATAAACCTAATAGTCTATAAAACTTGAATAACTTTAAAAACAAATGGTAAAAATATAAACCACAGAGTAGCAGATTAATTGGAGGTGCTAGAAAATTTTTAAATAATCATAAATAAAATAACAATTTTGAATTTTCCATTGTCTTATGTATTAAAATTAAATACATTAGATAATGATATGAGGTAAACAAAGATGTAAAGTGATATGACTAGCACTATTTCCAAGAAGTTAAATCATTTTCCTCTTAGAGGGAAAATAATTTTTATCAGCCTTTGTATATTAATATCAATATTAATAAAAATATAAACAGCATGTGTTGTTCTAATTACAAAGCATGTATTCTCATTTTTCATCTTTAAAATGCCCTATATAATAAGTTTATATTCATTTATAGAAGAGGAAACACAAGCATTTTAATTTCAGAATATAGATTATATCTTAAGCATACATTGTATCTGTTAGACTTTGTAAAATTTTGTTTTTACTTCCTCTCACCTTTCTTTAAGTTTTTCTTGCAAATATATATAAATAATTATATTATTAAATGAGTTTTATACATGTGTTTTGAAGGATAAAAAGATCTGTATACAGATATAAATTCATGTGTGCCTATATAGTAAATAAAAATAAAATTTAAGGGCCATATTGACAGATGGGAAAAGTACAAATGTCAAAGAAAGTTGATTTAGAAATTAATATATAATAACAAACTCTAGAATTTATTGATTTAACAGATGGTGAGTTAAGAATTAAAAACAAAATATTAAAATGTAATTTCATTTTTAAAATTAGCGAGATTATTCTATTAACTTGTTCACAAGTTTGTTATTTTCTAATTATATTTAAATTAACTCTAACCTTTAAGTTTTCAAAGAGTTATGTCTTTTATTTAACAGTTCCTGTTTAGAAATTTGACTATGTACAAATATTTAGTCTGAAAATATGATATTTAATCCAAGATAAATATCCATAAGATTATAGTGGAGGTAAAAAACTTTTCATGTATGTATATTGTTGACTACTAAATATACATTAAAGTTTATACCCTAAGTACAGACATAATACCTTATTTTAAAATACCCTACATAGCATTTATTATTGTCAATCATATACTAAAGCCACAGAGAATTTTTTTAAATCCTAAGTTCAGAAATTATGAAGAAACAGGATATGAATAAGATATAAGAAAATATAAGAAAAATTGAAATTGATAACAAGATACTAAGCAAAATGCCCAAGTCACTTATTGGTTAAAATAACATTTTCTTCCATTGCTTTTTTCTAAGGAAGAGCCCAATAAATATCAAATGCAACAGTATGCAACCAAAGAATTATTCTGAGGCAAATGCATAGCATTAAATGTTTTTAGTATTAAGAGGAAAGTTAAACAATTCTGAACTTAATTCAAGAAACATTTTTTCATAACTAAATATAACTGAAGAACTCCAAAGGTAAAATGATAAAGCTAAGAAAGCCAGTAAATTATAAAGCAAAAATTAATGTTAGACCAAAGTTAGTACTTTAAAAAATAAATATTATAAAGAATAAAATGAAAATAACTGAAAACTGTAAAAGAATGTAAAGCACAATTACAATTTAAAATCTGAAGCAGATCCAGAAGTTAAATTTCAAGACAATAGTATATAAAGTTGTGTTCTGATACAGAGAAAATCAGTGAAATATTGTATTTTAGAAAAATTAACCAAAAGAAATGAGGAAAAAGTGGAATATTGTAAAACACCTCTTCAAAATTTTCCTTCAAACTCTTTCAGGTCTAAAAATGTACTGATGTCAGTTTTATAGAGAACCCGTAATTTTTTGTGACATTCCAAAGCATACAAATGATTAATGAGAAAAATCTTAAGTTATCCATTTAGCCAAGGAACTGAAAAATAAAGCGATAAAGAGAATATACCACACCTGCAGCCACAGCTGTCATGAACAGCAGGGGCTGTCTGCCCAGAAATGAAAGCTAATTATGACCAGAGTTTCAATCTTGATTTTCCAAGAAGTTTCTTAAAGGAGTCAGCTCTGGAGACCTGCAACCAGGCTGTTCTAGCACTACCAGCCGTGTGTTCAGAAAACAGTATAGAGAAAGGCTTTCCCTGTTGAAGGGCTAGTGATCAGAGGCCACAGGAAAGAGTCTGAAAGTTCCTAGTGCTCTTAACTGCTGAAAATGGACTCCTCAAATTTAAAAGATAAAATTAAGAACTTTAATTGTCAGTTAAAATCATCAAGATAGACATCTGCTTGACGATTAGTTTAAGAGAAAAGAAAAGAAATTTCCCTCCTTCCTAATGATGTTCTCTCCTTTGGGAATGAACCATCACTCATTGTTTTGAAGTCAAGGCTCAATTGCTTTGGCATCTCACAGCAACTAAATATGCCAACACGGAATAATCGAATAATCGTTTTGGAATGATAGTTGGGATGTTTGATCTGTGATCAGCTTGAGATGTAAATAATGATAAACCCATCAGGATAGTCAAGGCCACCTTACCTCTTCAGTCTGGCTGTTAGGTACACCGTATTTTTGTTTTTGCTTTTATGGAAGTAATTAGCTAGATCTTTTTTTAGCCTTAGAGAAAAGTGCTCTGAAAATCATCCTAGCAAAGTAGTTTCAATGTTTGGAGGCATAGTTTTATATTTTTATATATCAATTTTTAAGATTACTAGTAGCTTGGGTTAGTTAGGAGGCAGACAGCTTTTAACAGCCTGCTGCCTACCTTAAAAAGGGTGTCTGATTGAGACCTGAAGACTATTCTCTCTCTGTGTATAATGATATATACTACTAGTTTTGTTAATTTTATATAATAAGACATGCTACTAGTTTTATTAATTTCACTTTATCCTCTACATACATGAAGGTATGAATGACATGTCTGAAAAAAATACATATGCAGGGACCAAAAACATAATTTCTTATCAAAGAACTGAACTACAAAGATTTAGAAGACAAAGTACTTGAACAGTGATAAATTAGAATCTTTATTTTCTATTAACCAGACTTCAGACATGAAGCACAAATTATGTTTTATTCCTTGATACAATGGTTGCATTGGGGTTATTCATTTCTTCGTGTGCATGCTCAGTCGTGCCCAATTCTGTTTGACCCCATGGACTGTAACCTGCCAGGCTCCTCCGCCCATGGAATTTTCCAGGCAAAAATCCTGGAGTGGGTTTCCATTTCCTTTTCCATGGGATCGTCCCAACTCAGGGATCAAACATATCTCCTGCAATGTAGGCAGATTCTTTACCACTGAGCCTCCAGGAAAGCCCCATTATTTTCTTTACTATTGTTATTTTTTTTTTCTCTCTCTCTCCCTCTGTTGGATTTAATTCAAGAAATGATACAGTTTTCTACAGAGATTTTACCTAAACCTTGATCCTTTTTAACTAACATATATGTGTGATTCCTCCTTTCTTTAACAAGAAGAAAATGAGTGTAGGAGGAGAAAGATGAAATATTGCCACTTCGAGGAAACTTGAGAAAGGAACCCAGGGCACAGATGGGCTCAGCTGAGTCTCTGCGTTGTGCCATGATTCAGGGAAGGGGCTGTATCCTGTTGAACAGAACAGCTGGCCACTCCCCTGGTACTTCTGCCACCCCTGTCAATCAGGTCAGAGGAGAAAAGACACACAGAACATAGGTAACATACCTGACTTCAGCCCCAGGAGAGAGGCCCCTTTTACCGGAAAAAAAAAAAAAAAATTTGAAACGAGACTGTAGTCTTTTCTTCAGGCTTTAAAATGTTTACTGAATCTAGAAGACATGGCTCATCTTTAAATTGAAACCCTTGAACATTTTCTTCAGATTTGGCTTGTACTGTGAAAACTTTCAGTTTTAGCACATCTGTGGGGCAGTAAATGTATGGTCTGGGATCTTCTTTCCTCTGAACTTGGAGGAAATCCCAGGGATATGTATCGTTTCTTCATTTGGGCTACATGTTATAGGAAAAACAAGGATTAAATGACTAGTTTTACTATAATTATAGAAAATAATTTTTCCCCATCATTAAAAGAAAACAAACGAAAGTAATGGAATATATCTATAAATGTAAGAGCATTGGTAAATTCATCAGGAATTTTTTTAACTGTTAAAAACCCTGCTATTTTTCAATATCTGTTTTCTTCAGCATGCATGACTTATAGTATCTTTGTCTATAAATAAGAATTCAGTATTTGTAAAAATGAAGGTACTAGTTAATTCTACTTCTGAAATTGTAATTATGATTCTCCTTTTGGGTGTCTTCAACAGAGTACATTGAACAAATAGGCATTAATACTTGTTTACCATTAAAAATAGACTATTCAGCAAGCACACATCATATGTAAAAATGGTTATTATAAAGTGTGACTCATTATCTCCATTTGGCCAGGGATTTTTGTTTTCTTTATCTGGATTTTTAAATTAATGTGTTTTGTGGTGAAGTTTGCCTTATAAAAATAACAGATTAAAATTTAACTCTGGAGAAAAACAAAAAGATTGAAAGGAAAAAATGATTTTGAATCATTAAATCTTCAACAAAGACATGATAAGGAAAACACAAAATCTCATTGAAAGTTAGATACACTTCACATTTCCAGAGGACACAGAGAATAGAGTCACATCCATCCATCCATCCATCCACCGATCCGCACATTCATTCCATATATGAAACACTGTTCAATGCAGTTATAATTTTTAACAAAATGGATTAGTTAATGTTCTCTGAAAATGTCTCACATATAAGGGAATGCTGGTCCTAATATTGGGGCTGTGTGATTGAGAATCGAAAGGTAGCTCCAGAATATACCTAACCAACCTTCTATTTTTATGGAAGACGAAAGTTAGACTGAAAGCCTCTGTATAAGTTAGAGTTCAACCAGAGAAGCAGAACCACTGTTAGTGAGAAGGATGCACTTCCTTGGTGGCTCAGCAGCAAAGAATCCACCTGCAGAGCAGGTTCTAGCCCTGAGTCTGGAAGATCCCTTGGAGAAAGAAATGGCAACCTGCTCCAGGGTTCTTGCCTGGGAAGTGCTATGGATTGAGGAGCCTGGAGGGCTATAGTCCATGGTATCACCAAAGAGTCAGACGTGACTTAGCGACTAGACAAAAACAACAGGACAAGGGTGGACAAACAGTTCCAAAGAGAGAGACAGAGAGAACAAGAGAGGGGAGGAAAGATGAGAAGGGAAGGGAGAAGAAGAGAGGAGAGGAATTGACAGATAACAAGGAGCCAAACTGACCTACACACTTGTGGGGCTGGCCAAGTCTGCAGGCCATAGCGCAAGTCATCTGAAAAGGAAGACCGCAACCAGGCCGGAACCTCGTAGGCAGAGGCTGAAGCGACTTATCCACAGACAGTAAGAAGAGATGAAGCCAAAGCTGGAATTTCCTGAGCAGGAGTGATTTGGAGTCTCTGACCCAAGGGAAGACTTCAGCCCTCTTTTAAAGAGCTCAGCTGATTAGTTTAAGAAATGTATCTAAATAATCTCTTTAATTTATTGAATTGATGTTAGGAAAATTAAGAAACAGTTACAATTTATTTAATTATATTTATTATAATGGTAGCTAGTAAGTTAGATACAATTTGATACATCTAAGGAGTAGACTGAAATTATAATAATTAAGAAAAAATAAAGGCCTAACCTTGAATAAACAGAACAAATTGCATTGGTGATTGAGGAAATACAAAATCATAACTTAAAATGAATTTTTATTAATATGGCAGACATATTATGGCAAACATAGAATAAGTAAGTAAATAACCCTCTATATATTCATGTAAATTTTGAAAGCTCTGCTTAGTCTTGCCAGACAAGTTATTTATATTTCTAAATGTCTGTAGCAGAAAATTCTGTGACAATTTCTAGTCAAGACAACCTCTGTTACAGTGGAAATGATGGAATCAAGGCTAGTTCGGCATCTTGTTGATCATCAAGACTTCTCAAGAAGTTTGTTTTGGAGGCTAATTACACTTCTAGAGATTTTTATTATAGATGGCACCCTTATGATGTTTCTTAGCTTTTCCTCTTTATAAAATGTAATTATGATATCAAAATCTTATTGATTTTTTTTAGATTTCCACATCAACTTAAAGCCTTTTACTATATAGTTTTCCATTATCTTATAAGAAAATCCTTTTCATGTTATGTAAAGCAATGATGGCATTTTCACAGTCAAGCATTATAACAAATTTTAATTTTTTTAATTTTTTAAAGCCTATTTAAAAAAGAAAACTAGTTGCTTAGGTTAATGAATGTTTTTTAACTTTAAAATGTTGCAGTTTTTGTCCCATCATTCCCTCAAAATGGCTCTACTATCCATCTCATTGCTACTTTCTTTCCCTCCTTATTTCTTTCCCCCTTAAACTCCTCTTATTTTTGTCCTTCTGTGGCTGGCTTTCCATTAACATTTAAAAATACTCTTTAATGAGCATTAATGAAAACATCCAATAGTAACAAAGGAGGGGGCAAAGGAAGCTAGAGAGGGAGGAGAAGAAGGAAGTGATGAACAGTGGGCATTATTATCAGTCCTCAACTAATTTCTGCAGCTGACTCTCATTTCCAGAGCTGGACCAAAATTCTATAGTATTGCTAAAGTGACCAAGTTAGAGAAAATGAAGGATCTTAGTAATAAGAAGTCTGCAATCCTTGAAACATGGATTATTGCCATAATACTTACCTTTAAATGTAATGAATATGGGCTATTGAAAGTACAGGGAATCTAGTCACTGTTGGTCCTTTTTTTAATTAGTTTACTTTTTTTTTTTAATTTATTTTTTTTACTTGTTTTTGCCATACATTGTCATGATATCACCATGGGTTTACATATGCTTCCCCTCCGGAACCCCCCTCCCTCCTCCCTCCCCACCGGGGAAATCTCGCTGCACCAGTCCCGAGCATCAATCCTGGGCTGGCGATTGATTAGACACATGACAATTAACATGCTTCAATGCCCTTCTCCCATAACATCCCACCCTTACCCTCATCCACAAAGTCCACGAGTCTATTCTATACATCTGCGTTCCTTTTGTTGTCTCCCATGTTGGGTTCTCGTTACTGTCTTTCTAAATTCCATATATATGCGTTAATATACTGTATTGTTGTTTTTGCTTCTGGCTTACTTCACTCTGGATAATGGGCTCCAGTTTCGTCCATCTGAGTAGAATTGCTTCAAATTGCTTTACAATATTGTGCTAATTTCTGCCCTATATCATCATGAATCATCCATAGACATACATATGTCCCTTCCTTCCTAAAACTCTCTCCCACCTCCCACCATATCCCACCCCTCCAGATTGTCACAGAGCACCAGTTTGAACTCCCAGAGTGATACTGGAAATTCCCATTGGCTATCCATTTTACATGTGGTAATGTATATATTTCCATGCTGCTTTCTCTATCATTCCACACTCTCCTTCCACCCCCCCGACCCATGTCCACAAGTCTGTTCTCTATGTCTACATCTTCACTGCTGCCCTGAAAATAGGTTCATCAGTACCATCTTTCTAGATTCCATATATATGCATTAATACATGATATTTGTTTGTCTCTTTCTGACTTACTTCACTCTGTATAATAGGCTCTAGTTGATCCATATCATTAGGACTGACTCAAATGTGTTCTTGTGTCTGTGTGTGTAGATCTCCTACCTTGGTGGTTCAGCTGGTAAAGCGCCCACCTGACAAGGAAGAAGGTGCAAATAGATTCTAGGTTCATCCATCTCATTAGAACTGATTCAAATATGTTCCTTTTAATGGCTGAGTAATTATTGTACAATGTGTGTACAATAATACACACATTGTATATACATGCAGCTTCTTTATCCATTCATCTGTCAATGGATATCTAGGTTACTTTTATGTCTGTTGTAAATAGTGCTAAAATGAACACTGGGGAACATGTTTCTTTTCTCAGGTATGGTTTTCTCGGGCTACATGCCCAGTAGTGGGATTGTTGGGTCATATGGGAGCTTTACTCCTAGTTTTTTAAGGTATCTCCATACTGTTTTCCCTAGTGGTTGTATCAATTTACATTCCCATCAGCATTACAAGAGGGTTCCAATTTCTCCATACCCTCTCCAGTATTTATTGTTTGTAGATTTTTTTTGATGGTTAGCCATTCTGGCCTCTGTGAGGTGGCATCTCATGGTAGTTTTGGTTTGCATTTCTCTAATAATGAGCAATATTGATCATCTTTTGATGTGTTTATTAGCCTTCTATATGCCTTCTTTGGAGAAATGTCTGTTTCGGTCTTCTGCCCACTTTTTGATTGGGTTCCTTATTTTTCTGATATTGAACTGTATGAGCTGCTTATATATTTTGAAGATTAATCCTTTGTCAGTTGTTTCATTTGCTCTTATTTTTCTCCCATTCTGAGGGTTGTCTTTTCAACTTGATTATAGGGGTTTTTTTGGTCTTAATTGATTGTACTGCATTTTTACATTACAATTTACATAGTATCCTTATTTATGCTTTTGAAAGCTAATGCTTTATATTTTCCAGTTGAACAATCTAAATGCTGACATATTATATATAAAAAAGCAAAAATGTTTGAAAATATAATTACCTTTAGACATTAATCAACAGAAAAAGTATAAATATGGTTTCTTTTCATTACTATTTTTGACATCTCCCCACATCAGTTCAGTTCAGTTGCTCAATCATGTCTGACTCTTTGCGACTCCATGAACCGCGGCACCCCAGGCCTCCCTGTTCATCACCAACTCCCAGAGTCCACCCAAACCCATGGCCATCGAGTCGATGATGCTATCCCATCATTTCATCCTCTGTCATCCCCTTCTCCTCCTGCCCTCAATCTTTCCCAGCATCAGGGTCTTTTCCAATGAGTCAGCTCCCCACATAAAAACTAACAAAAGGCCACCTTTTGTTATATTAGCAACAGTGATATTTTCAGTTAGCTTCACTATCTCCATTCATGCTTAAGTATGGCTTAGGCACTTTCTACAACTCCAGCTTACATCAGCTAGCTCTCTAGTTAGTCCCTCGGAAGGTAGAAAAATCCCTTAATTGCCTTTGATAATCTCTGTCACTCTTTAGAATTTTATTTAACAGAAAACCTATGTGTGTCAGTCAGCAAATCAGTTTCTTGAACTGATTTGTGTTAGGTGAGGACCTAACATAAAAACTGAATTTTTCATTTAGTTTGTTTTGTCCCAATGAATGGGGGACAGAGGGAAGGTTAGGGTATCAGCAGATAGCCCCAGGATGCTAAAGTTACCCCAGAATAAAATTTTTATTTTGATCAGCTACTGTGGTGGCTCAGATGGTAAAGAATCTGCCTTGGTTTGATCCCTGGGTTGGGAAGATTCCCTGGAGAAGGGAATGGCAACCCACTCTTTAGTTGTCTTGCCTCGAGGATTACATGGACAGAGGAGCCTTGTGGGCTACAATCCATGGGGGTCTCAAAGAGTCAGACACAACTGAGCTACTTTCACTATTGTATTTTCAGTCTGTCATGGTTTCCTACATCCATATAGGAGTATACAGTATTGGGGCCAAACAATACAGGGAGGTTTGGAAACAGTTGGCTTTTATGGGCACAATCTTATTCTTTCCATATCCATTTTTTTTTTAAATTGTGAAAATGAAGCCAATTTTTTTTTTTCAAAACAATGCAGCTTCTTCTCAAGGCTCTTGGAAAAGACAGCTTGGGTTGAGTCTTTTTTTTTTTTTTTCAATTTCAGCTTCTGAGAAAAAAAAGTCAGTTGTATAAATCGAGCATATATATTTGTCCAAACATTCATTGTGTTTGGGTATTAATGGAAAAGAGTATTTCACGTGATAGGCTTTGTCTCCTGGTTTAGTTCTTTAAGTTCCTGATTCTCACACTCATAAATCAAGCATATTCAGGCACAAAACAGGTAATTGAGGGGAGCCATTTGCCAGTAATGCCATCCTCTCTTTTGTGCACACATTTGCAAATGTAAATGATTTGCATCTGTGCAGACACCCTTGAGGGGCTTGTCTATCCTCACATCATTTTTAGACATCCAAGAAGTTTCTTTGTAAGACTCTCATTCTGTGATGCCAGATGGTTGATACAACCCTACAACACCATATTTTGAGCAAGGAGGACCAGTTTAGCAGGTAGATGAAACAACACCCGTTAAAATTATTGTCACATCTCCCGATCCGATAATGGCAAAATGTACTTCTCATCACATGTTCATTCCAACCACAAAAATGAGTAAAATTGATATGGTTTTCCTTTTACACTAAGAATTGGGCACAGCTGCTCTCTTACAAACATTAAAAGGAGAAATAAAAGATAATAGCATCTTTAATTTCTCATGTTTCTCAGCATCTCTTAGAAAAACAACTTCATGATACATGGCTTAGTGGCCTGAAAATACCTACTCCTGCTACACTTTTAAGCAGTGTTTTCCTTCCTTTTTTAACTTGAGAGAGGGAAGATTTCTAGCAAACCTGACTTGGGGATCTGAGGAAGAGAATCTGAAAACTTGAAATGATGCCTTATCATGCTATGCAATTATTCCAGGGCACTTTTTGCAGTCTTTTTCTTTGATCACTACCCTATACCATTCATTTACCTTCTTTGAAAAAGAAAAGGTTAAAGTAATAGCTACATGCATGGCAAATATTAAGCAAAGATGAATGTTTCAAATATTTGTCATACTGTCACTTATTTTTTTTATGTGAAATTGAAATGCAATGATCAGATAAGTAATTGTAATTGGTTTTGAACTATATAAAATTCACAGAATTAGATATATATTAAATTAATGCATTAAATAACAAAATAAGCATATTTTACTAGATTACAAATTTTACTAGATTATTTATCTTTTAAATAAATCCAGGTGTCCAAAAGTGTTGTTTGCCTTCATTAGAAGGATCATTTAGGAGCTTTCTTGAGACCACCTTCAAATCACAACACAGATATAATTCATAATTCACTTTATTATATTTTTCCATTTAGGCTTACAGATCTTAGAGATACAAATATTTTAAAAGAAGAACAAGATTTTCATGGAAAAATATGAATTATACAGTAGTTTTATTGAGTCTTTATTGCTAATGCACATGGGGTTCAGAACCATAATGACGATATTGGGCACTTAAGTCATTAGGCTGTCATATTACAGCAAAATTATTTGTACTATATAATCATTGTTTCCTTTTTATATTACACAGATCTAAGCTTAGTTCATTTATCTTTGCCATTACAATACTACTTTGTTGTTGTAAATACCTATTTTTTTTAAGGATCATTTCAGTATGTTCTTTGTAGTTCAAGTTCATGTTTATTAGACCTTTGCATCCTTAAAGCTAGGAAACATGATTGAGGGAAGTTTTCAATCTGCCTCATGGTGTCTTGTTGGATTATGTATTGCTGTGCAGTGTCAGTTGCTATATAGTTTGTATTTTAAGCACTTGTATACATATTAAAAATTTCGAGAGGAATGGAATCCAGTTTCCTTTTTTAACCAGCATTTCCATCATACTCATATTTAAGACACACTCTTATTCTTAAAATTAAAGTGAAGTTCTGTTTGTATTCACCTTTTTTGAGATGGGGGGACTTTCAAGATGAACACATTTAGGTACTTTCTAGTGATTATTTACAATAAGAAGAAAACCATTTTGAGGGAGATGGGGAATAAAGCTGAACCTGAAAGCTTCAGCTGAAAATCTTCTGCAAACATTAGGTGAATATGGCTTTGGTTTTCAGAACTAAATTGAGGGTTTCATAAACCTTTTAGAAATAATATTGATTATTATTATTCAACTAGTCAAACTGTTTTCTCAGAATTTGCTTTGCTTGAAATCAGTGCCATGATGGATTGTCTTATTATTAAATCCTAGGGATTATGGAACAATATAGCTCATCTGGCCCATAGATGCCGTGTATTCTCTTGTAACTGTGTGAGAGAGAATGTGTGTGTGTGTGAGAGAGAGAGAGAAAGTAATGTGAAAGTTGAAAGATGTACACACTTCTGAGTTTGAATAATTTTTGGCTGAGATTATGTGAACTGATTCCCATATAGGGCATTGGCATAAAAGTAAAATCAGTAGTCCATTCAAATCATGGTACAGTCACATCAGCTAAATACAGGTAAATTAACAGCAAAACCAAAACTTAAAGTGACCAATATAAATTTATTCTATAGTTAAGCACACACTGTCTTTGTGTATGTCTGTAACTTTTCTCACCAGAACAAAACCTTGATTTGTGTAATGCACTATAAACTAGACAATGCCTATCCAGTCTTTCCTACATTAAGTAGATCATCTGAAACTGACCCTTTGTGGTAATTTAAAAATTTTACCTTGCCATTAATTTTCAAAAATAAAATAAATTTAGTAAGAGAGAGAATCAAATAAGCATTTGAACTATTATAACAGTCCTGAGCAAAGGGAGTACAGCTAATTTACTTAAAGCACCCAGCACCCCTGAGAACCTGTAGTTAACCCCTTCACTCCTCCCAGATATGTTTAAAGGGTTGGGTATAAAAATTCAGTTATGGTGGAGACATGACTAGCAAATGTGAAAGTTTGACAGAGCAACACTTGAATGTGTGTGATAGTCGCTCAGTTATGTCCAACTTTTTGCGACCCCATGGACTGTAGCCTGGTGGGGTCTGCATTGCAGGCAGATTCTTTACCATCTGAGCCACCAGGGAAGCCCATACAAGAATTCAGAAGCTTAATTATTACAGATAATATAGTAGAATGTGTCTTGCTTGACCTCCTCTACCAACTTAAGATACAATAAAATCACCTTACTTTTTTCCTAAGTGTTGTCTCTTTTAATGAATCACTCTGCCTCCCCCTGCAATTGTCTTACTCAGACACTTAACAGAAAGGTAGATGGAAAAAGAACTGAAAAGATAAATCAATTCAGAAATAATCTCTGGTTTTGGTGACTTTGATTCTGGAAACATGACTTTGTGGCTTTCTTTTCTGACACATTGTTGCCCATTACTATGTTAACATCTCTGAGCCAGCTCACAGTACCAACTGCCAGAAATGTTCAGCTGTGGTTCAAGGGGATTGTATTTGTATTGATATATGCCCACCTTCCCTGATGGCTCAGAGGTAAAGCCTCTGCCTGCAATGCGGAAGACCCAGATTTGATCCCTAGGTCAGGAAGATCCCCTGGAGAAGGAAATAGCAACCCACTCCAGTACTCTTGCTGGAAAATTCCATGGGGTACAATTCATGGGGTCTCAAAGAGTTGGACATGACTGGGCAACTTCACTTTCACTTTCACCTATGCCCACCTTGAGACATGACACCTAGAGGCTTGCTTTAGAACTGTACTGTCCTGTATGGATGCCACTAGCCACAAGTGTTTATTGGACATTTAAAGTGAGGCTAGTCTGAATTGAGATGTGCTGGCTATAGGTATGACATACATACCAGATTTCAAAGACTTAGTGCAAATATTTCACAAAAAATGTTTATTTTAATTATATGGAGAAATAATAATATTTTGGATGAATTAGGTTAAATAAAATATATGTATTATTAAAATTAATGTCTGATTTTTCTTTTTTAATGTGACATTGTTCAGTCACTCTCTCGTGTCCGATTCTTTGTAACCCCACTCTAGCATGCTATGTTTCCCTGTCCTTCATCATCTCCCAGAGCTTGCTCAAACTCATGTCCATTGAGTCAGCAATGCTATCCAACCATCTCATCCTCTATCATCCCTTTCTCCTCCTGTCTTCAATCTGTCCCAACATCAGAGTCTTTTCCAGTGAGTCAGCTCTTCGCATCAGGTGGCCAAATTATTGGAGTTTCAGCTTCAGCATCAGTCCTTCCAATGAATATTTAAGACTGATTTCCTTTAAGGCTGACTAGTTTGATCTCCTTGCAGTCCAAGGGGCTCTCAAGAGTCTTCTCCAACACCACAGTTCAAAAGCATCAGTTCTTCAGTGCTCAGCCTTCTTTATGGTCCAGCTCTCACATCCATACATGACTACTAGAAAAACCATAGCTTTGATTAGATGGACCTTTGTTGGCAAAGTAAGGTTCTGTTTTTTAATATGCTAGCTAGGTTGATCATGGCTTTTCTTCCAAGGAGCAAGCATCTTTCAATTTCATGGCTGCAGTCACCATCTGCAGTGGCTTTGAAGCCCAGAAAAATAAAGTCTGTCACTCTTTCCATTATTTCCCCATCTATTTGCTGTGAAGTAATGGCACCAGATACCATGATGGGACCAAAAACCATATCTTCATTTTTTGAATATTGAGTTTTAAGCCAACTTTTTCACTCTCCTCTTTCACCTTCATGAAGAGACTCTTTATTTCCTCTTTGCTTTCTTTCATAAGGGTGGTGTCATCTGCATATCTGAGGTTATTGATATTTCTCCTAGAAATCTTGGTTCCAGCTTGTGCTTTATCCAGTTTGCAATTTCTCCTGATGTGCTCTGCATGTAAGTTAAATAGCAAGTGACAATATATAGCCTTGATGTACTCCTTTCCCAATTTGGGGCCAGTCTATTGTTCCATGTCCAGTTCTAACTGTTGCTTCTTGGTCTACATATAGGTTTCTCAGGAGGCACGTAAGGTAGTCTGGTATTCCCATCTCTTTAAGAATTTTCCACAGATTGTTGGGATCCACACAGTCAAGGCTTTGGCATAGTCAATGAAGCAGAAGTAGATGTTTTTTTCTGAAATTCTCTTGCTTTTTCTATGATCCAACCCATACTGGCAATTTGATCTCTGGTTCCTCTGCCTTTCCTAAATCCAGCTTCAATGTTTGGAAATTCTCCATTCATGTACTGTTGAAGCCTAGTTTGGAGAATTTTGAGCATTACTTTGCTAGCGTGTGAAATGAGTGCAATTGTGTGGGACTATACATATGTGGACACTGCTGCTCTAGGTGATCTGCAGTCACAGATCAGAATCAGCGTCCTGAAGAAATAGCCTCTTTGTATGTGCATGTTTGTCTGCTTAATTGATTCAAAGAATGGAGTTGATATCATCTTCACCATCCTTGTCATCCTTATTATTATTAGCCTTGGAACTCTCCTAGCTTTACAGTTTTTTTCTTTATCCCTCATTCACCTTCTCCCCATAAATACTACCTAGGATAATTTTAATATATCCTTGAATGTGTCTTTAAAATATATTTAATTTTTTAATATGAATCCTATTTTTCTTACTTAAATAAGATAATAAGGATAGCAAGATAATTTTCACTCATATTTGTGAATAGGTAAATAAGAAAAGAATAACACAAATCACAACTCTTTCTAGATATTCAGGGTTTGAAGAGAAAGGCCTGAGGGTCAAGATATATTTCTTTTCTCAGACTTGTGTATGTAAACTCAGACTGTTTTTCAGTGATAATAACCTATCATAATTCCCTTTCCTCATGAAACATTAAGTGAAGGTTTTTTTTTAGAACCTAGGAGTTTATTCATAAGTTGTAAAATGTTGAATAAAAGAAATTAGAGCTTTGATTTTTCTAGAAAAAGATTCAGAGTATTCTTCTATTCATTCAACAAATTTATACTAAGCATTTACCATTTGCTCAGGTAGTAGAATTAGTCTCTAATAAAATCAGTAAAATAAAATATGGGCAAAAATCCTACTGTTGGAGAGTTAACATTCTATTGGGGGGAAATAGATATTTAAAAAGGAAGGAAAATATGTATTAGTGAAATAGTGAAGTTTACAAGTATAAACAAATAAACCAAGAAAGGGAGGTAGCACCTCAGTGGGGAAGGCTTGCAAATTTAAACAGAGAGAGAAAACCTATATAGACGTGTTATTTAAGGAAAGACCTAAAAGAGGCAGGGAAAGTAACTATGCAAATATCCCAAAAAAAACTTCTGTGTCAGAGGAAGCAGCATGTGCAACGGGCCTGAGGTGGGATGTGCACAGGAGAAAACAAGAAGGCCAGTGTGGCTACAGTAAAGTCAGTGACTGACAGGTAGCTCCATCTGGCCATATGGTGGCTCACCCAAGAGACACTCATTCAGAAGAGTTTTCTTTTACTGTACTGTTCAGAGCTGATCTTGCTTAAAAGTTGTGAATACGACACTATGAAGTACGACATCAGAACAGAGTCTCCTGCCTAGTAACCCATTCCCTCATTCCCCACCACACAAACAATTCAGGTCCTCAGATCTTCAGATGCTCTGCTGAGCTACCTTCTATCTGCTATTAATCAAATGTTAGGGTTCTTTTAAATTTTTTTAATGTGTAAATTATTAAAGTACCTATTTGTGTACCCTGAGGCTACATGGGATGTATTTCTGATACATTCTGATAAGAAATTCCATTATATAAGACAATGTTGCTACCATATTTATCAAAGCAGAACTTCTACCATTTCTATTTGAGTAGTCAGAAGATTTCAATCTTAAATTAAGGTATAAATAAAATATGTTTATTATTTTTTAAATGACAATTATTATTATTAGCAGAAGTTGTAGTAACTCATGCATTCATCTGGGGTGATTTATACCACCAGGACACCTAAGCTATCAAAGCTACAATAAATAAACATTCACGCAGTTGGAAATTTTAGTGTACCTTTTAAAAGTGTGAGAATGTATACTCTGTCTCAACAAGCAATTTCCAGGGCTCTTCCCATAGTATATTGGCATAACTTCTTGCAGACAGCTAATATTAATATAAGCTTAATTTTTAAATAATTACTCCAAGTTTTTTGAATGATCTATATCTACTTTCTGTTTAGACACATCAGATGCATTGTGATTTTTACTTGTTAGCTCCCAAAGTCCAAGGACTATCTCCATTTAATTCACTTTATAGAGTGTAGTGCAAGCTACAATTTATGATGATAATGGTGAGAATGATAAAGATGAAGGAGAAAGTGAGGCAGAGGATAAAGATAGGAATCTGTTTGTGTACATGCAAAGCACTGTGATCATTTACAGCATAGCATTTAATCCTTACAACACTGCAACCAAGCTTTTGTATCTCTATTAAATATAATAAATAAGGAAATAGAGATTCAAGGAAGCCAAGTCATACATTTCCTAAGTGGTGGGTCTGGGACTCAAGATCAGATCTCATAACATGAATGCCTATGTTCTTTCCACTGTACGTCTTGCAAAGACAGTATTCATTTGCTAAACATTTTTAAAACTGAGTCCTGACTGTGTGTCAGCCTTGATGAGTGTATAGGGAACACCCTTCAGTTCCAAAGTATCATGTGAAGATCTGCCTCAGCCCATCCTCATCTGTGACTTCAGCATGTATTCCAACAGCAGTTTATTTCATGTGGCCACAAAGCTGGGAAAAAAAAGTATTTTTGCCAAACTATTATGTGACCCAGAGCACATAATTCTCATTGACCATTCCCTCACAATGGAGTAATTAAGTTCAATTTTCCATTGCAAGGCCCCACCCTTGATTCACGACTCTGTCCACCTCTGCTTTTTTTTCAGCCATTACATAAGCCAACACCTGTTTGTGTTGTCAGGAATGTTTTCAGACTGAAGTCCACAGGTGTTTTTTTCCTTTGTGCCATAGAGTGAAAAATAGCTAAATGCTTTCCAATGATTAACTTAAGGAAGCATTTCCTGTTGGAAATTTCTTAACTGAACTGCTTGACACAAATGGGGAAGGAGTCAGATCTTGCTAGAATATTTCTCTTTTACTCTTGGTTCTGCTTTGACAGTTTGAAGGATTAAGGGATAACAATAACAGTAGTTATTGTTATTATCGAGTCTTACTGTGTCTTTCTCACCATTCACTGTGTCCCTGTTGGAATAGATGCTGATGACTACATCTGTTGTGTTATTAAAACTAGATCTTTAAGTCAAAATGAGGATGTGTGTGCATCACCTCATTTTGAGTTCCCTTAATGTTTCCAACCATATTTTAGAAATAAATCCCCAACGCTTTTTTGCTAAGTGCATTTTCCTTTCAATTTTAAACCTATGTGTATTTTAAAGGTCATTTAATCCACATACTTCTAGTTTCTCTGGTCTTAAATCATCACTGTGTTATTTTTTTATGTAAGAGGTACTTAATGTCTCAAGAAGCTTTCAGAGACCTTTAAAACCCAAAGACATTTTTTTTTCCTTAAGACCAGAAGTTCTACTTGTCAAAAGTAAACAAGCTTGTAGAAAATCAGGATCTCAGCCTGTTCACTAGTCCAAACGTTCGAATTTCAGAGGGGCTGGAACTTGGCGAAATGCATGTTCCCATCCTTTGCTCAATCCTATTTCCTCCTAGCTTAGGCTGCAACACATGAAGACATATCCAGCAGAGGATTCTCCTCAGTGACATCTGTGTCTGGAGGAGTGTCCTGGCAATTGGCAACAGGATCTTCTCCCCCACCCCCACCCCCAGGGAAAGGAAAGGCTCAAAACCCCAAATAACAATAATCTCTTACAGATTTCAGGTTACCAAAAGTTAAAGAAAAGGATAATAGCAAAATATAGCACTGCTGCATGTCAAAAAGAAGGCTACTGTAGTTCCCCACCCCCCTGCCTTGGGGCATGTCTTTTTATGTTATTATGCATGGTTATGCATATTAATTTAAGTGCATTTCCATATTCAAAACTCTTTCTCTAAATATGTAGAATAAAATGAAATTAATTGATGGTGACTGCATTTAAATTCAAATCTAAAACTCCTGATCTTTGGAAGCATAGGCCAGTAGGGGGCGCCTAGGGCAACAGTCCTAGCTCCTCTAGAACATTCTTCTGGATTGAGGAGTTTTTCCTGGGTTTAGGGAGGCATAAAGATGTGCTGACAAAAACCCAGAGATGGTGGTTGAGATATTCACGATAGAATCTTTACCCTGCTTCTTACTTGGTGGCCTTAGGCAAGCGACTTGAACCATCTGGGAATCTTTTTCCTCATTTCAAAAATAAGGAGCATTACGTTGCCTCCAGTTCATTCCAGGTTTAATATTTCATTTTTCTGTGACTCCAACATGACCTGTGCCCAAGAATGGAATTATCTGATGGTCAAAAACAAGGAAAAGCTTGGCAATTTGTTTACAATTAACTCATCCAGGAAAAGAAATAAAATATTTGGGATAATCATTGAATGGTGGCAGAAAGTAAATCTCCCATCACTATTTTTAATAGAGTTAATCTGAAGGTGTGACAGAAAAGCAGAAAGCAGTTTCCTTTGTTCCAGACCTGGGGACCATCGTCTCCAAGAAGGACCCCAGATAGATTTAAAATAGAAAACAAATAAAAGAGCCTATATCCTGACCACATTAAGCATCACAATGATACAGGTCTTTCTGGGTTTTTTCCTCATTTTTTTCTCCTTCTTTAGAAATGTATGTTATGAATTATGATTATTGCAGTGGAGCCAAGTATTCACGGGCTCCAGCTAGATCTTTGTTTAGCAAGCATAAGCTCACTGCCAGCTGCAAATTGCAGCTGTCTGTCAGCATTTGTGAGGACAAACCGCTCCACTATCCCAGATCACTTAGCTGTAGACTGCATATTGTGTCCTCAGTTCAGCTCGGCCCACCCTTTGCATTCTCAATACCCTTCCTGTGGGGGAGGGTCTCGGCGATTCGCGAGCACATTTTGGAGCAAATAACTGGAAGCTTATGTCAAAACGATGCTTCTCATGGAGAATCTCATCCCAGTAAAACTGTTTTGTGAGAGACTGACTCTGGCCTGACATTTCCTAATCTCTGATGTCCTGAAAAAGGCGTGGGAGGGTGCCACTCTAACAACCAACCGTTTTTTTAGGACAGAGTGACCCCTACAGAGAGTGCCAAGAGAATGGGCCCAAGGCCAGAAGCCTGTCTCAGAGCTGGGGAATGTGGGGGTGAGAAGGCCATGGCCAAGGGGCAAAGCCAGAGGAAGGACACGGTCCAGGGGGCTGAGTGCAGCCATTCTCCTGGGCTCTAGCGTGGAGGAGCAGGAGGCAAGACTCAATGGAATCCTTATCTTGGGAGAATTCCTAGTTTCGAATGTTCAAGGAAATTTGGAACTGTGTCACTTTAAGTAGGGAATTTACAGAAGGATACATTTTGCTTATGGAGCATTTGCCAGCCTTCTAAGCAATTTTTTTTCTTTAAATTTCTAGGCATGCATAGAATGGGAGAGAAGCTGGCAGCACCACACCAGATTTAATTAAAGTATCTGTAAACTTACCCAAAGTCTTCCCTGTTTTATCATCAGAGTAACGTTTGTGAGTTCTGGGGATCATTTTTTAGAATATCGGCAATTATAGGAATATTTTGAGAATTATCCCAAGAATCCAGGAATACCCTGTCTCCCCAGGCATCTGCATACAGTAAGCTCTGAGCTTCTTAGAGAGTAAAAACTAGAACTGAAGGGTCTTTAGACCCTGGAATGCTGCTCATACACTTCAGGAAACATGAGGTATGAACTGTCAGTGCTTGGGAAAGTATACTTTTAGATTTTGTTTAATAATAATTTCAAATGAAAAATAAATCTGAAATTCTTCACACTCATGGGGGTATAATAAGAACTTCTCTTGGCTATTTAAGAGTGTTGTTTCAGCAAGAAATGTACCCTCTTGGGAAAAAAGGCACAGTGCAAATTCAAATTAGTAATAAAACTGTACAGTGTGTAGCATATGACCAAAGTTGGCCTAAGTCACTCATGGGAGAAAACATTCTAAGGCTTGGGAAAAGTCACATCCCTGGTGTATGTGTGTGTGTGTGTGTGTGTGTGTGTGTGTGTGTGTGTAGAGCTGTGTATGTTTGTGGACAGGGGAGCAATGACCCAATATAAACAACACTTTCTTTCCCACAACTTAAACGTACATACAATACTTAAAATAGTTTCATTCAGGGATAGAAGCCGTGAGAGTCATAGGATCATTAAACAATAGCAAAGCTCTGTTAGTCTGTGATCTTCCCATATTCAGGGGAACTGTAAAATAAAAACAAGACTCTGCCAGAGATCGATATTTTCCAAAGGGATAGCAACTTATAGCACAAGAGTATTTGGATTGCTAAGTGCCTTCACTTCTCTCTCTGTTTCAGTTTGCTGCTTTGTTCGTTGTGAAGCCTTTTTGCTGGATGTGTTACATGCGATGAGCTTTGGTGTTATAATAAACAGAGAGGAAGGCTGCAATAATGTATTTCAGTTAGGAAGAAGCACTTGAAAGAAATTGGTTTTGCTATACACATGATGTGAACCAATCAATAGTGGTTTAGTCTGACAAGCACTGTCAATATCCATTGTCACAGTTCAGAAAGTCTTTAATGGATAGTTCTTCAAACCCAATGATTTCAACACGTGTTCAAAGTCTTGAAATACACTCTACCTGACAGAAATTAATCACAGATAAACTTCTGGTGTTGTATAGAGAATTTTTTTAACTGAGAACCAAGTAGTAGTTAATTAAAATGTATATATTAATATATATTATCTTATATAAATTAATGTATATTTAACGTATGCAGCAGCTAAAGACTTAATCTAGTAATACCAGGTACATAATAAATGCCCAGTAAATGTTGAAAAAATCATAGGCACTGGGATGGAAGGTGCAAGTGCACTTTTCATACCACCTGCTCTATTTACTTACTGATTATTACAAACATGATTATGATACAGAGTAACTATCATAACCACAGTTCACAACAATTAGTAGTTTTTATCGAATGCTTACCATACTCTAGATATAGTGCTAGTGTTTTGTATATATCAGGACATTTAATTTTTGCAACAGTCCTTGGTAGAGATATTGTCAGTACCATTTAACACATGAGAAAATAGAGGCAAAAAGAACTTATGTTTCTTAAATAAAAGATTCTGCCACTGTCAGGTGACAGATGAAATTCAAAATCCGAAACTGGCAGTATTCAAAAGAGATAGAGAAAATGCATGAAAGAGAATGGAACACACAGTTTTTGAAAAGGAACAGCATTAATGTTGAAAGGAGGCCACATATTAGTGGTTCTTAGCTGCTTTTCATGCTTAAATATTGATCCTAAACTCTTATTCCTGTGAAGCAACTAGGAATAATAAAAGCAGGCTCTGTGATTGGGATGGAGAAGAACAAGATTCCTAATTGGGCTGAGAGAAGAGTTAAGGAGTTTATAAACATGAATGTGTATGTTTATAATATAGTGGGCTAAGGGTGCACCATCTGTTTTTGAAAAAAAATATAGTGTGATGACAGTAATCAAGAACACGAACTAAGAAACAGAGAGATGACTAGGTCACTAAGGCATTTGTGCTTAAAAGGAAGCCCCAGTCTGCACCCTGTATCTCTATTCCTATATTCATTCTTGTCTCTAATGCATTCAGCACCTGGAGCACAGTGAGTGATTCTTGTATTCACCTTCTTCCCAGTAGCTGAAGAGTTCAATTTGTGTTTATGGTGGTCATGCTCTGTGCAGCCCAGAAGCCATCTTCAGTTGTTCTGACTGGCAGTACAGAGTAGTCAGGTATCAGCACTGACGCTGTCCTGTGATTCACTAAACTCACCTAAAGCAACTCATCTTCCCTTTTAGGTCTAGAGTGACACATGTGTCAAATTCGCTCAGTCATGTCCAACTCTTTGTGACCCCTTGGACTGTAGACTGCCAGCTTACTTTTTCCATGAAATTCTGCAGGCAGGAATGCTGGAGTGGATTGCCATTCCCTTTCCCGACCCAGGGATCAAACCTGGGTCTCCTGCATTGTAGTCAGATTCTTAACCATCTGAGCAACCTGGAGTAATTTTGTCAGAGTTCACCTGAAGCAGATGACTTAAGACCTTAAGTTGAAAGTAACTGATTTCATTGGGAGGCTACTGCCACCTCTCTGTGTCCTTAGAACTTTGACAGCATTGCCAAACAGAGAGGCAGGCAGTGGGGCAGGTTAGGCATTGCCAGGGGCTGGAAATCAGACAGCTCATATTTGATTTCCAGCTCAGCCACTATTGCTTACTTGGCATAACCTCTCTGAACCTCAGATCCCTAAGCAGCAGAATAAAGAGCAGTAAGAGAACTTACCATACTGAATGATTAGAAGGACTAAATGAAATAGAACATTCTTTCCTTGTCACACTGGTAGCACTCTAAAAATAGTAATACATGTGACTTTAGGATGGTCAGATTGGCTTGTCAAAGTGGGAACTGAGATTGCTTTAAAAGAATCAATACTATGTGGTTTATAATATGTAATTGTATACATAATATTTAGATTGTGGGAAGAGTCAAATATATGTTTATTTATTTAACATTTCTCACAATCTAAATAAACACTTTATTCCACCACTTCCTTTCAAATATTGACTGTTTTGACTTAAGACATTTCTCAAACTACTGATGCTTGTACTATATATTTTTCTGCCCTGGTTCAAATTTTATGTTTTAAAAATTAGGGATACACTGTTGCATATTCTTGATCACACAGAGGACCAAGAGTTTAGAGATTAAAGAAAAAGCTTCAGTGTTGTCATATATTTCTCCCCTTTACACCTGCTGAGAATACAATATCTTTACACACATATTTCACAAAGGTCCAAGTACATACACGGGCACAAAATACATAGTGATAGCAATCTCTATTTTAATGTCTTAAGGAGGGAAGATTTTAATACCATTCATTCAATGCAAATGGGCTTTCCTGGTGGCTCAGTGGTAAAGAATCCACCAATGCAGGAGATGAGGGTTTACTTTTTGGATCAGGAAGAACCCCTGGAGAGGGAAATGGCAACCCACTCCAGTATTCTTGCCTGAGAAATCCCATGGACAGAAGAACCTAGTGGGCTACAGTCCATGGCATTGCAAAAGAGCTGGACGTGTTTTCATGAATAAACACCACCACCACTACCAAACGCAAATACTGCTAAGCATGAGTCAGTATGTAAAACCAGTGTGGACATTATCCAGTACTCTTAAATATGAATATTATTTCTTTTTCCAACTTTACTTTTTTTCATAGAAATCTAAGTGGTAATTTCCTAGAATTTTTGTCATATTGCTACCTCTATGGGGGGAATTGCCATGCGTACAATTCTATTGCTTTTTGTTGTTCTCTTTTTGTGGACTGTTATTCACATTCACCTATGAGGCTCTTCCCATTTGATTTGACTGTGGCCTATTTTATATCACTAGCCCATTCCTGTATTTAATATATAGAAAATATGGAAAACATGTTTCTACTTCATGGTGCCCTTTGTCCAGATTAATGCTCCATGCTATTTTTTCCTTTCTTTCTTAGTAATTTTGCTTTCAAAATCAGCTAAGGCAGCTCTGCAGTCCCAAACTTTATTAGCAAATTTATCAAAGTATTGAAATAGTTTTCAAGTGACAAAGCTTTACCAACACTATATCAAGCTGTAAGAAGCCAAGATAAAATTTCTCATCAATAGGAGATGTTTGGTAATCTGAATCTTTACATTTTATACTATATCTGATTCTGTTTCAGCAAAAAAGTGTCATCATATATCTCTATACACACCATAGGTTTTTGCTATTTAGGTGTATTTTCTCTTCTTTCCTTCTTTATTTGTAGTATTTCCACAACCTTTAATGCAAAAATCTTTTGCAGTTCTCTCTTATAGAAATAAACTAGACAGACTTACAGTTGAAAGAATATTATATTTGTGATGAAATTGCTCAGTGTTTGCAGTACAGTTTTGAAATTGCCATCATCATCAACATAACCACCCTGAAAGTTATTGTTTAAGTAATTCAAAGCTATGCTAAATGCTATAAAAATAGTTTAAATATAGCACCCTGGCTCACACTACAGCAATGCATTGTAAACTAAATACACCTAAGATATATGATCAGCAAAATAAAAATGTTAAGCCTATGCATTTTTAGGCTATACGGTAAGAAAATACTGTGAAGAATTTATTATAATTGCTAGAAAAATAACTTAATGGCATTTCCATATGGCTGAATGACAAGGCTATGACAGTAAACTGCCTGCTGTTTATTGACACTGAAAATGTAAAAAAGTGGTTAGATCTGTCTACTTAAACTAGATAATTTAGCAAAAAAAAGTAAACATTTATATTGTATGAATTCTCATGAGTGGATAGCATAAATATGAATCATCAAAAAGAGAATATTATCATACCCTTCTGTTTCCAACTGATTATTTTGTTTTTCTATAATATCTAAATGGGAATTAAGTGGTTAAAACACAGCACTGCTGTTAAAATGCAGTGTATTCCCTCTTCCAATTATTTCCAGATTTAATCCTGATTTGTGTTTCAAATAAGTCACTTGAAGTTTCAATAACTTAGTTTCTCAAGTGGTTGAAATTATGACTTCTGTTTACACTGAGCTTGTGAAAGAAACAATATATTAAATGACCAGCAGTACGTTAAGCCCAAACTTACCCTTTCTGCCCACTCTGACACAGAGAGATATGTGCAAAGTGTTTTGAGCTGTAAAACCACACTATGGAGAGAGCAAAGTCGCATTTATTATAGCCTAATGAATTAGGATGGAAGGGTATGCCCTGGAAAGGAATCAGGCAGGAGACAGACAAGAAATTTAATGAACTTTGGTTCTCAATTTTGGGTAAGGTGCTCTTATTTTAGTAAGTTAGAAAGTGGTGCAACAGGGAAATTCCAAATACAAGATCATATTGGAAAATATGAAAGGAGAAAATCAGCATTTTGTTTTGTGATCCATGTGATGATTTCAGAAGTCTCTGGGAATCTTTGGGAATGAAGAGCCTGATAAAACCTGATTTTGTCATTTCTTTCTGGATTTCCCTCTGGGAACACTGCAGTGCTCTGAATATCCCACTAGACTCTCCATGTGTTGGGAGCTCCTAGCAGCTAATACAGCTATCTATCTACACCTATGTTGCTCCTTATGTAAACCCCCACCAAAAAAGTGACAACAAATCACCTAGAAAGTTGTTTGAAATAGCATTTCTGAAAGGTAGTAACTCTACTTTCCTTTAGCAATATTCCTGAAATGTTAGCTCTCCCAGCATTTCCAAATTGAAAAAAAAAAAAAAGAAGAAGAAGAACATCATGTAAGTGTAACATGGGAATACCGCGAGAACAAGAGTTTGGCAGGAAAACGGGATATCTCAAAATAAGATCCACAGCAAGAAAAATTCTGGCAAATGCACAGTTCTGGATCATATTATCCAAATTGTTGGATTCTGGAAGATTTGAGAGTTTTTTTTTTTTTGGTTCCCATCACTTAATAGCAAGGTAGTGGATGTTCATCATTCAAATTGCATTGCTTCCTCCTCCCATTCTAAACTTGGAAAATAAATATACAAAAGGCATCCATTATAGTACAAAAGGCATCCATTATAGTAAGCATTCCTACCTTGAGAGGTGGTTTTAACACCATAATGGCTATGTCAGGTATAAAACTTGTGTTGGGATAATGCCATGTATTGATATCATATGGAATGATATTTATTGAAAATCATCTTGAAAAACTCAGGATCCTAACTATTCTCTAGTGTGAGCAGCTTTAACACCAATTAAATCTCTCCACTGGTTAAGAATGGTGCTTAAAGCTAATAGGTCTATGAGTGTGGAGACTTAAATTGCATCTTGTTATTCAGAATTCTTAGGCTTTGAAAAATATTCTGTTTGTTTGGGCTTGAAAAAAAGATCACCCATTGGTGGGGGAAAATAAAGAGAGAGAGAAGAAGCATAAATGAAATAAAAAAATAAAGTAAATTCTAGAATACCTGGAAAGTTAATCCAATTCAACTTAACTTTTCTTAGAGGTGAAAATATGTAGAATTAAGAGTGATTCCTCTGTAAATCAGATTAAATTCTTTGGAATTTAAACCTATATCTCTTTAGTTTATTTTTCAGTTTTTGAATAAAAATTTTAAATGGGAATGGGAAAAAAAATTGCTCATTGGCTTAACATAAATCTTTAAATTGCAATAAGCTTCACCCTCACAAAGTAGTTGAATCTCTGAGGAAAAAGAAAAGGCTGAATTCTATTTTTCATAAATGATGGATTATTGCACCACACTGTGTATTTTCCAGTAAAGTGTCCTTTTATTTGTACTGTGTGATTACAAGTTTCTAAAAGTATGTGTGGGGTCACTTGGGTGCTGTGGGAAAGTGGAAGGAACTCTGTTCTGTTAAAATCAGTAGTGAAATCAGAAGCAAACTATGTCCTGATTACCATAGGCATGTGTTTAAATTTTGCTTTCCTTAATTGGTTATGTTGTATTTACTTAAATGAACAATTTGGCAAGTTTTTCTCCCTTGACAACAGAAAAGCGTAAACTGTTTTATAAGTTTGGCTGTTAAAATCAGATTTGTAAACCACACTATTCAAAGACTTTTACTGCTGTTTACAGGGGTCCAATGATGGACTTTGCTTTATAACCATGTGTTTTTTTTTACATTTTTGGTTTGTATTTACAGTGCTTTCAAGTTTTTTGGCTAATTAAAAACTATGCCATATATTATAGTCATCTATTGACTTTAACTTCTGCATAACTCTTCTTAGAACAAAATGAGCAGAATGAATGATGGCAGAGGCCTGGCAATTTTGACTTGTCATCTAAGGACGATTATTTATGGCATCAGGAAATGGAAGCTGATGCTCTAGTCTGTCTCCAGGAAAGTCATCATTAGAGGCAACTTTGGATAGTTTGGCTATGTTAAAAACTGTGTAATCATATCCAAGACTGCTAGTTTCTCAGAATGTATAAGAAGGAAACAAGTTAAAGCATCTTAAAGTATACTTGCATTTTTCTTGAAAAACCAGTGTACCTTACACACATTTCACACATGTGGAGCCAGATGGTGGTATTGAAAACAATATATATATACATATATATATATATATATATATATATATATATATATCTCCACACATATATATGTGTATGTATATATGCACATATATACACATCTAATTAAGAGTACTATCACTAGAGTACCTGTTTCCAAAAATATATAACTTACTATATAATTGCTTTCATGTGTATATGTGTTTTAATTTGCAAAGTACTTTTTAATCATAACATTTTTGCTGCTGCTGCTGCTGCTGCTGCTGCTGCTGCTGCTAAGTCACTTCAGTCATGTCTGACTCTCTGCGACCCCATGGACGGCAATCCAACATGATCTTAGTTTTCTGAATGTTGAGGTTTAAGCTAGCTTTTTCACTCTCCTCTTTCACTTTCATCAAGAAGCTTTTTAGTTCTTCTTCACTTTCTGCCATAGGGTGGTGTCGTCTGCATATCTGAGGTTATTAATATTTCTCCCAGCAATGTTGATTCCAGCTTGTGCTTCCTCCAGCTCAGTGCTTCTCATGATGTACTCTGCATATAAGTTAAAATAAACAGGGTGACAATATACAGCCTTGATATACTCCTTTTCCTATTTGGAACCCATCTGTTGTTCCATGTCCAGTTCTAACTGTAGCTTCCTGACCTGCATACAGGTTTCTCAAGAGGCAGGTCAGATGGTCTGGTATTCCCATCTCTTTCAGAATTTTCCAGAGTTTATTGTGATCCACACAGTCAAAGGCTTTGGCATAGTCAATAAAGCAGAAATAGATGTCTTTCTGCAACTCTCTTGCTTTTTCAATGATCCAGTAGATGTCGGCAGTTTGATCTCTGGTTCCTCTGCCTTTTCTAAAACCAGCTTGAACATCTGGAAGTTCACAGTTCATGTATTGCTGAAGCCTGGCTTGCAGAATTTTAAGCATTACTTTACTAGCATGTGAGATGAGTGCAATTGTGCTGTAGTTTGAGCATTCTTTAGCATTTCCTTTCTTTGGGTTTAGAATGAAAACTGACCTTTTCCAGTCCTGTGGCTATTGCTGAGTTTTCCAAATTTGTTGGCATATAGAGTGCAGCACTTTCCCAGCGTCATCTTTCAGGATTTGAAATAGCTCAACTGAAATTCTATCACTTTCACTAGCTTTGTTCATAGTGATGCTTCCTAAGGCCCACTTGCCTTCACATTCCAGGATGTCTGGCTCTAGGTGAGTGATCACCCCATTGTGATTATCTGGGTTGTGAAGATCTTTTTTATACAGTTCTTGTGTGTATTCTTTTTAATATCTTCTGCTTCTGTTAGGTCCCTACCATTTGTGTCCTTTATTGAGCCCATCTTTGCATGAAATTTTCCCTTGGTATCTCTAATTTTCTTGAAGAGATCTCTATTCTTTCCCATTCTATTTTTTTTTTTTCTATTTCTTTGCATTGATTGCTGAGGAAGGCTTTGTTATCTCTCCTTGCTATTCTTTGGAACTCTGCATTCAAATGGGTATATCTTTCCTTTTCTCCTCTGCTTTTTGCTTCTCTTCTTTTCACAGCTATTTGTAAGGCCTCCTCAGACAGCTATTTTCTATTTTGCATTTCTTTTTCTTGGGGGTGGTCTTGATTCCTATCTCTTGTACAATGTCACAAACCTCCATCCATAGCTCATCAGGCACTCTATTAGATCTAGTCCCTTAAAT
Organism: Antilocapra americana; assembly: GCA_007570785.1. Classification (NCBI taxonomy): domain Eukaryota; kingdom Metazoa; phylum Chordata; class Mammalia; order Artiodactyla; family Antilocapridae; genus Antilocapra; species Antilocapra americana. The sequence goes on from ML660200.1 coordinate 20,268,096, forward strand.
CTATTTCTCACTTCCACTGTATAGTCATAAAGGGTTTGATTTAGGTCATACCTGAATGGTCTAGTGGTTTTCTCCACTTTCTTCAATTTCAGTCTGAATTTGGCAATAAGGAGTTCATGATCACAGTCAGCTCCCAGTCTTGTTTTTGTTGACTGTATAGAGCTTCTCCATCTTTGGCTACAAAGAATATAATCAATCTGATTTTGGTGTCGACCATCTGGTGATGTCCATGTGTAGAGTCTTCTCTTGTGTTGTTGGAAGACGGTGTTTGCTATGACCAGTGTGTTCTCTTGGCAGAACTCTATTAGCCTTTGCCCTGCTTCATTATGTACTCAAAGGCCAAATATGCCTGTTACTCCAGGTATTTCTTGACTTTGTACTTTTGTGTTCCAGTCCCCTGTAATGAAAAGGACATCTTTTGGAGGTGTTAGTTCTAGAAGGTCTTGTAGTTCTTTATAGAACCATTCAATTTCAGCTTCTTCAGTGTTACTGGTCAGGGCATAGACTTGGATTACCATGATATTGAATGGTTTGCCTTGGAAATGAACAGAAATCATTCTGTCATTTTTGAGATTGCCTCCAAGTACTGCATTTCAGACTCTTGTTGACCATGATGGCTACACCATTTCTTCTAGGGGATTCCTGCCCACAGTAGTAAATATAATGGTCATCTGAGTTAAATTCACCCATTCCAGTCCATCTTAGTTCGCTGATTCCTAGAATGTCAACATTCACTCTTACCATCTCCTGTTTGACCCCTTCCAATTTGCCTTGATTCCTGGACCTAACATTCCAGGTTCCTATGCAATATTGCTCTTTACAGCATCGAGCCCTGCTTCCATCACCAGTGCCATTCACAACTGGGTGTTGTTTTTGCTTTGGCTCCATCTCTTCATTCTTTCTGGAGTTATTCACAGTCCTATGAAAGCAGTCGTGGCTAGCATGAGTTCTAATGGCACTTGGTATTTCTCCAAAATGACCTGAGGTCAATTCCTCCACTAAGATCCCTTAGTCTCTTGTACTTCATACTCCTCACCATACTATATTATTACTACATAGGCCATATGCGTTTTTATCCACAGCCGTTAAATCCAACACTACCATGTATGCATGTGGTCAGTTTGTATATTTTTTTAATCATCTAGCAGCACTGTCCAGGAACATCTGAGCCTAACTTAAAATCTTCTCATAGCTGCATTTTTTAAAGAAACAAGAAATAAGTTTTAATAACATATTAATTTTAATAATATAGTTTAACAAAAATACCTCAAACATTATTATTTCAACCTATGGCAAAAGCAGCATTTTAAGTACTCACTAGCCCCGAGTGACTAGTGACTACTAAATTGGACTCTGCAGCTCTAAAGCACTGCTCCTCAAACCATTTTAAGTTAAGATACACACACACACACAAAATGATAACAGATGATACATCAGATATATATGTTAAGTATATGTGTATATGTAATAAACTGGTATTTGCTCTTGTGTGTGCACTCTTTGTGACCCATGGACTGTGGTCCGCCAGGCTTCTCTTTATCTATAGCGTTCTTCGGGCAAGAATATTAGAGTGGATTGCCATTCCCTTCTCCAGGGGATCTTCCCAACCCAGGGATCAACTCAGGTCTCCTGAATTAGCAGGTGGATTCTTTACTGTCTGAGCCACCAGGGAAGTCCATATAGATAATATATAGCTTCTTATAGAGAGATTTATTATTAAAATAATACTTCTTTTCACTTTTCACAGTTCCTTTCCATTTTGTCAGTCCATGAGTAGCCTTTCACCATCAATCAATAAAAATTTTCCCTTCAGTTGGGAATGATTCTCAACAGGGAATATGTTTCCTCCCTCTCCCACAGGAGACATTAGAAAATGTCTAGAGACATTTTTGACTGTCACAGTTTACATGAGGCTGCTACTAGCATATTGTGGGTAGAGGCCAAGGAGGCTTCTCAACACCCTTACTCTGCACAGACAACCCTCTGAAAATAGGAATTGTCTGACCTAAAATACCAATAGTGCCAAAGCTGAGAACCTTCCTTTGAGGTAATATAAGATATTATGATCTTTTAAGTGGTAAGTACTGTCTTAACTCAGTATTTAATAGTGTATAATCCCATGTGATAATTTAAATTTTTCACTTAATTTAAAATTAAAACTCCACTCTATACTTAGCTAGGAGGACAGATATCTTCCTCTCTTTTCCTTAGCCTTGCATTTCACCCTAACTCCTCATTTTGCTAACAAAAGTTTGTAACTACCTTGTGGTCAAAGCTAGAGGAAGGAGGTCTCAAAAATGTCCTTATTTGACCAGTTACAAGAAAGCTTCTCACACTAGGCCTGGCAGACTCTTTAAAGCAGACACTCTCCCTTAGGCACTTTCATGGATTCCTTGGAGACCCCACTAGGAAAATCTGACTTCAAGTCCTCTAATTCAAGCAATTTATTTTCTTCCAGCTGCAGTTCCCTCCTAACTCTCTTTTTTTCTTCTTCTGAGTTCCTCAGGAGGGGATAAATGGCTCCAGTGTAGCTCCCCTATAGCTATCAGTTAGTAAACTGTTTTGTACCCAATAGCTACATAAAACTTTTTAATTAATTAAAGCCATTCTATTTTAAATGACTAAGTGAGCCCCTGATACTTACATTTTCCTTCCCCTTCCATTTTTCACCTATTAGTTCAGTTCAGTTCAGTTCAGTCACTTAGTCGTGTCCGACTCTTTGCAACCCCATGGACTGCAGCACACCAGGCTTCCCTTCCATCACCAACTCCTGGAGTTGACTCAAACTCATGTCCATTGAGTCGGTGATGCCATCCAACCATCTCATCCTCTATTGTCCCCTTCTCCTCCTGCCTTCAATCTTTCCCAGCATCAGGGTCTTTTCAAATGAGTCAGCTCTTAGCGTCAGGTGGTCAAATTATTGGAGTTTCAGCTTTAGCATCAGTCCTTCCAATGAATATTCAGGACTGATTTCCTCTAGGAGTGACTGATTTGATCTCTTTGCAGTATAAGGGACTTTCAAGAGTCTTCTCCAACACCACAATTCAAAAGCATCAATTCTTCAGTGCTCAGCTTTCTTTATAGTCCAACTTTCACATCCATACATGACTACTGGGAAAACCATAGCTTTGACTAGACAGACTTTGTTGGCAAAGTAGTGTCTCTGCTATTAATATGCTGTCTAGGTTAGTCATACCATTTCTTCCAGGGAGCAAGTGTCTTTTAATTTCATGGCTGCAGTCACCATCTACAGTGATTTTGGAGCCCCCAAAAATACAAAACTCCAATATATTAGAATAGCAGATAAAGATCTTATGAGAATGGTCCCATATCCAAACTTGACTTTGAACAAGTTACTTAACCTCTTTAACTTAGTTTCTTTCATCATCTAAAATGAGTAGAATGTTTTGTTTGTCATTCATTCTCTAAATTCATGTCTGACTCTGCAGCACCATGGACTGCAGCACACCGGGCTCCTCTGTCCAACACTTCAAAAGATCATTTTGAGATTTGATTCAGAAAATATTGATTAAACCTTTACTATATGCTAAACAATGTTGCAGTATTAGGGACACATTAGTGAGCAGTGTTTATAAAAGTAAATAAAATCCCTGCTTACACTGCAGTAGAATTGGGTTAAATCACATTATATGCTTAGGAGAGTTTCAAGCATATAGTAAGGTCGAAATACATTTTAGATATATTATTATTAATCCATTTGAATGACTGTGTGTGTGCCTGCATGCTCAGTCACTCAGTTATGTCATATTGTTTGTGACACCATGGACTGTAGCTTGCCAAGCTCCTCTGTCCATGGAATTTTTCAGGCAAGAACTGAAGTGGGTTGCCATTTTCTACTCCAGGGAATTTTCCTGCCCCAGGGATTAAACCTGTATCTCTTGCATCTCCTGCATTGGCAAGTGGATTCATTACCAATGAATCACTGGGAATCTCTAATATTAAATAATCAGCTTATTCTGAAATGTGATTTGAGAGGAAAAGACCTCCATTTTCCTACTCAGGTGCCCCAAATCCTCACATGAAATCAGTAATTGGGTGGGAGCAATGAAGGGCCCTGTTAAGATTAGTATCTCATGTCACAGAGACAATAAATTCCTATCATTTTACAAATTATGGATGATTTTGTTGTTTTGTTGCTATTGTTCGGTTGCTAAGTCATGTCTTGACTCTTTGTGGCCCCATGAACTGCAGCATGCCCAGCTCCTCTGTCCTCCACGGTCTCTTGGTGTTTGCTCAAATCCATGTCCATTGAACTGATGATGCTATCTAGCCATCTCATCCTCTGCTGCCCCTTTTTCCTTTTGTCTTTGATCTTTCCCAGCATCAGAGTCTTTTCCAATGAACTGGTTATTCCCACCAGATGGTCAAAGTATTGGAGCTTCAACTTCAGCAACAGTCTTCCCAATGAATATTCAGGGTTGATGTCCTTTAGGATTGACTTGCTTGACCTCCTCCAAGGGACTCTCAAGAGTCTTCTCCAGCACAATGATTAATGATAAGAATCATTATTAATAGTGAAAGTGAAAGTTACTCAGTCGTGTCTGACTCTTTGCCACCCCATGCACTATACAGTCCATGGAATTTTCCAGGCCAGAATGCTGGAGTGGGTAGCCTTTCCCTTCTCAGCTTCCCAACCCAGGGATCAAACCCAGGTCTCCCACATTGCAGGCAGATTTTTTACTAGCTGAGCCACAAGGGAATCCCTGTTAATAATGTTATTAATAATAAGATAACTTGAAAGTGTTTAGATTCCGTGCTAATGAAGGTCTGCTAACAGACCTTAAATGTTATGTTCATCTTTGAATCCATATCCTTAAGCATAGGACATGATAATCAGTAGGCATTCAGCAAACATTTGCTTAGTAAATGAATTATTAGTAGATACACATCTAACTTTCATGATAACAGTGAGCTAGTAAAACTGAGATGGGGGGCTGATGAAGACATGGCAAAAGTTTGAGTCAATATGAGTTACAGAATTTCGCCTAGTGGCAATTTCACACAAATAAAAAGATAAAGATGTATCTGCATTTTTAAAAAATTAATGAATTAACTTAGCTGTGCCAGGTCTTAGTGTGGCACAAGGGACCTTTGATCTTCGTTGTGGCATGTGAAATCTTTTAGTTGGAGCATTCGAACTCTTAATTGCATTGGGTTTCCTGATCAGGGATCAAACCCTGGACCCTGGCATTGGGAGTTCAGAGTCTTAGCCACTCGATGGCCAGGGGAATCGAAATCTCAAAAATATCTGCTTTCTGGAAAAGAAATTATTTTGGATTAACTTGATAAGGAAGATTGAAAAAATTATTAGGCATGCAGGACCTTTGAAAATGCCTAAATTTCCTACTGTCCAGTTCATTTAGTCGCTCAGTCATGTCCAACTATGAGATCCCATGGACTGCAACACACCAGTCTTCCCTGTCCATCACCAACTCCTAGAGCTTGCTCAAACTCATGTCCATCAAGTTGGTGAAGCCATCCAACCATTTCATCCTCTACTGTCCCCTTCTCCTCCTGCCTTCAGTTTTTCCCAGCATCAAGGTCTCTTCCAATGGGGCAATACTTCACATCACGTGGCCATAGTATTGCAGTTTCAGCTTCAGCATCAGTCCTTCCAATGAATACTCAGGACTGATTTCCTTTAAGATTGATTGGTTTGATCTCCTTGCAGTCCAAAGGATTCTCAAGAGTCTTCTCCAACACCACAATTCAAAAGCATCAATTCTTCAGTGCTCAGCTTTCTTTATAGTCCAACTCTCACATCCATACATGACTATTGGAAAAACCATAACTTTGACTAGACAGATCTTTGTTCACAAAGTAATGTCTCTGCTTTTTAATATGCTATCTAGGTTGGTCATGGCTTTTTACTGAAATTAACAAGAGCTTTTTTCTCCCCAAGTTAGATGAATTTTTCTACAATTTTGTGTACAGATACAGTTAAGTGGAGGCTTCCTCCAGTGGCTTAGCATTAAGGAATCTACCTGCATCACAGGAAGCATAGGAGATGCAGGTACAATCCCTGGATCAGGAAGATCCTCTGGAGGAGGGCATGGCAACCAACTCCAGTATTCTTGCCTGGTAAATCCCACAGACAGAGGAGCCTGGTGGGCTACAGTCCACAGGGTTGCAAAGAGTTGGACATGACTGACTAAATACACACACACACACACACACACACACACGTGGAGTTATTCAGATAAGTCATCATGTTAAATATGAGGAAGTTAATATGAAAATAAATTGTGAAAATATGGACCTAACCACATTTTCACTACATGTTCATGTAGCAACAGAGGTAATATTTTCACATGGGCAAATTTTTACTCCTGTGCCCTGTCTAAACAGAAGGGCCTGAGCTATTAATTCAGGTAGTCATCCCATAACTAGCAGTTTTCTATTAATATTTGCATAAAGTAATAATCATAAAGGAAAAATTTACTGAAAGCCTCTGACTTTTGTTTTAAATCTCCAGTGTTCAGACTGCATCATAGTGCCTCTGATACAAGCGACAAAAACCGAGTTAAAAGCAGATTAAAGAAGTTTATTACCCGAAGACCTTCCCTGAAAACTCTGCAAGAAAAAGGACTTATTAAAGGTATGAAATATTTGATACTTTTCCTGTGACAGTGATAAACAAATGTGCCTCTCTGTAAGTAGTTAGCTGGCTGTAGCAGAGTTTTAGGAGATTTTATTCTTCTTAGGTTGCTTATTAAACAGAAGAAAAAACAGCTATCCAGAAAACTAATCCTGAGAAAATAAAGGTTGTATCATAAGATCATTGAAAAAATACCAGGTTTTGCCCTCAGAGGATCTGGGAGCCAAGAAGAAATGTCCTAGTGTCCCATCAGAATGACCCCTCATGCTTGGGTAATCCTCAGTGTACCTATTGCCCCAGCATCGCTTCATTCTCAGTTGAGTCTTGATTGTATAATAAGTTATCTGATCACCTGGTCACAGTGTGAAGTAGGGCTAGGAAGAAGGTTTAAGATAAACTAGTGTCGTGACAACTTACAGGTTTGAGAACTGGAGGGCCTAGAACTCGATCTAAATTGAAATAAGCAGATATTTTGCAAATATATGTAAAGTATATAAAATATCCTCCACCATTCCAACACCAGAATAGAAGAGCACTCTGGCATGAGACTATAGTTGAGATTCAGACTTCAAGTCTACCACTTACTAATATTGATGTTGAACAAGTTGTTATCTCTGAGCCTCAGAGATGTTGTTATCTCAGAGCCTCTTCTGTTAACTGGGGATACTTATACCCACCACTGAGAGACTCTTAAACAAATGAGGTAATCCATTTAGAGTATTTAACAGAGTTTCTGGAACATAAGTATTCAAAAAATGTCCTCTGCTATCACTAACATTATTATCATTCATTACTGTTTTTGTTACCAGATAGATGAAAGGATGGATGGACAGATAAAACCAGTGATGTAGATTTCTATGACTGGAAATCGCCTTATAGATCACAGAGGCAAATGTATTATTTTCATAAGAAAAAATATATATATGCATCATGTCCATTATTCTCCCTGGTTTGCAGATTTTCTACCCAATGGACACATTTTGAAAATTAAATACAAGAAAGAATTTGAAAATAGGCTAAAATAAAGTACTAAAATAACCTTTGAGAATGAAGTGGAAGGACAACCTTATAGAAGTCAAAAGTGATTTATGATACAAGTATTTCTCAGGAACAGGGCAAAGCAGATAGTATTTTCAGCACTACTTAAGATGAGAATTATTTCCATAGTTTACAACAGCCATTTGATCTATTAACTTCAGTCTCTTTTGAAATAGGTGAACATATCACAAAAATCATCTAGCATTTTGAACCAATTGTGAAAGGTTAAATTTTGTGAAGCATGAACATACCTATTACTAATAGAGTGGAAAATTCTTTAACATAAGCATTTGGAAGTAGAACTAGCACCTGCTTTAAATCAGTCTTAAGCTAGGGCTTTTACTTGCTGAAATGTCCTTTTCTGTGGACAGCATTTGGTCTTCTACAGATTCAACTTCACATCATAATATTGCAGTACCTCCAGTTCTACCTTAGAATTTATTCCGGAGATTGTCATTTTCTTAGAAGAAATTCAGTAGCATGTTACCTGCCATCATGACAAAATATAAAACCAGATAAGCAACCCAAACAATCACAATCTGACAGACTCCAAATTTTTCATGACTGAAGCAAAATAAAAGAGGTTTTAATTCAGTGGCATGGTCTGGCCCCAGTCAAAATGCTAAAGAACTAATAACCGTAGTGCTCTAGAATTGGTCTCAGAAAACAGCAGAGAAACTGGATGCCTAATGCAGTTTTCATACTGATGTAATGGAACCACTGAACACACTCCGATGGTACATTTCCTATCTTAAAGCTCCATTGCATTTTCACCATAGCTGACCAATGAGTCAGAATTCATTAGTAAGGCTATGGAAAATCTATGTGAAATTCCAATTTGATAAGCTTCCATTGTTGTCTTCAGTGGAATTTTCTTCCAAATACAGATCAAGTTATGCAAATATACTCACTTCTTGGGCTTGTTTCAGTTTTAACTGTGAATCTTTTGTAAGGCTTCTGAGACTTGTTTTTAAACTGAATAGAAAGCATTAAACCAATATTTAAAAATATTGACCCAGTCAAATTTAGTATGTTAAGTCCATTTTCTTAGCATATTTAAGGCAAAGACTGAGGAAAAAAAAATGAAATCAGTGTTTTTGATTGGCTGTGAAAACTCACACAAAATAAATCAACGATTAACAGTTAAATGGTTAATTTTTCGAAGTAAAATGACTAACTCTTTCTAGAGAAGAATTATTTAGAAAAAGGGATAATGCCTTTAAATTTGTCCTGGAACGTGTTTGCCCAAATTATATTAAATATATATTCAAATATATGCTTGAATATATATTTAATATATTCTTTTGCACATGTGGAGTAAAGACCTCCATTACTGAGGCTCAAGAAAGCTGTGCATGGTTGTTTGGGTGTTACAAGGCCACAGCCACTTTTCAAAGTGTTTACACTTTTATGCAACATTCCCAACAGACTGAGAGGCCTGAGCTTTGAATTCAACCAGCGTTTATTGAGCCCCTACTGTGGGGCAGGAAAGGCTGTGTTTTATTGACTTTCAATGCCCAGCAGAACAATATTCTCAAAGCACTTTAGGTGAAAAGAAAACTGTCACAATATCGCACAGTATAAACTCAGGCACAAACCCTTTCTTTAAAACCTGATTTTTGGGCTCATGGAGACTCGGCTAATATATGATTTTGTTGGCTAGATTTTAGATAGGGAAGTAGCCTCTTAATGGGGCTGCTTTTTCTAATTTCTTTAATATGACTAATGAAAAGGGTACCTTATGATGCCAAAAAAGGGGCCAGCAAAAAATTCTGAATCATCACCCAGTGGAAAGAAATAGTAATAGCTCAGGTGGGTGTCAAAATCTTTGTGCCATTGCAGTAGTAGCTTCTGAAAAGCCTTCAGTTTCTCCAAGTGCTTTCACATTTGCCAAGGGAATGGCAAGAGCTTTTTAAATGTATGAGTTTATTACATTGAGCGGCTCACGGAAAACAAAACTCCAATCAATGTAATATGTAAATTATAGGGAAGAGGGTACACTTTATGGTGGTAGGTATGTTTGTACATGTCCTCTCCTTGTGTTTGGAACTGAAGTAATTGCTCACTAGCATCAGCCAAACTACCTTATGTAATCTTTCAAATAGCAGCATTGACATCCAAAAACATAAAACACAGGCAGTGCAATTTTTAGAAAAGATAATAATTGGTTGGATTTTTAGGAGCAGCTAACATTTCCTTATGTCAAAATGATAGAGAATATTGTGTATTTTGAAAGTGGTTTCTTTCATCTTTGTATAGAAAAAGACCACACTGGATGATATTAGTAGAAATTGAGAGCAATGCAGTAATACTTCTATTTTTTTAATGTTTGTTATAAGGGAAACAGCCAGTATAAGGATTAAATAGTACGCCTCCAGGATTTGTGATGAAAAGCAGTGTTTTCCTGCCTCGTGCTAGTTTTCTTCCTTATAGGGACCATTTGGGGTGTTTTCTATTTGTAGTTCTCAAGGCTGCCTCTATTATCTTAGTTTTTGTTATTTGGGGTATAGATTTTTTTTAATATATTTCTTATCTTTAATGTTTCAACACCTTTCTTTATAAATTTAAGACATTACCTCAGGTTTATTTTACAGTGAATCTGACAATTAAACTAGACTTCATCTACCTGTCTTTTTCTCTCCCAAATACTCAAATACAGTTGGCCTTACTGTTACTATTGGCTGCCTCCAAAACCAACATACTTAAACCTCTGTTTATTGTTCTGTTGACCACACACAATTGAGATTTAATGCCTCCACTGACAAGATGACAAGCAAGTTGTCCTTTTCCCCTTTCATCTCCTCTACTTTTGCTGTTAAGTCTTCTACATCATGAATAAGTTATATTATTTCAGTGATTTCTGTAATTATGACTTATCTATAAGTTGACTCTAGAAGTTAAAAACTAAAAAATAACATTCATATTATTATGATTATATAAGATTGCTTTTTGTGGCAATAAGTATTAGACTCCCCTCTCTGTTCTTACAGTATCACGACCCCCTGAATTTTATTAAAGAGAAATGTCCCTTGCTCTCTTTTCCTTTACATTTGAAGGTTATATTAGTAAGTTTATGTTGTTTCACAACCACAATCAAGAATTCTATCCTCATCCCCTATATTTTAAATCTAAATATGAAAAAAGTGATCAGTCATGTAATCATGTAAATATTACGAAATTTTTCACCAAGTAGTGTGCCATATTGGGTTAATTTATCCATACGTCTGACACCATGCCTTATTGGCTACACAAATTATAATTTTATTATTTTTAAAGCTTATACTTCATCATTTGCTTTTAATCGTGCTGTTGTTTCTCTTGATACATTTTGGGGTTGTGAATTTCTTGTACAGATGTTTAACTCCCAGAATTTTATTTTTCATTCCTTTCTGAGTTTTACATCCTCAAAGGATTTAGTCCTCTCTGTTAAGCATTCTATGTACCTTAGTCTGTGACTCCCTGGTTTTCACCCCAGAATATCTTCTAAAACCCTTCCATCATCCTACTCCATTTCTATTGGTTGCTTTCAAGGTTTCATTTTTGTTGTTGTTATTTAGTTGCTAAGTAGTGTCCAACTGTTTGCAACCCCATGAACTGCAGCATGCCAGGCTCCCCTGTCCTTCACTATCTCCTGAAGCTTGCTGAAATTTATGTCCACTGAGTCGGTGACACTATCTAACAATCTTATCCTCTCCTGCCCTCTTCTTTTGCCTTCCATCTTTCCCAGCATCAGGGTCTTTTCCAAGGAGTTGGCTGTTTGTATTACGTGGCCAAAGTCTGGAACTTCAGCTACAGCATTAGTCCAGTGAATATTCAGGGTTGATTTCCTTTAGGATTGACTGGTTTGATCTTCTTGCAGTTCAAGGGACTCTCAAGTGGCTTCTCCAGTATCACAATTCCAAATCATCAGTTGTTCAGTGCTCAGCCTTCTTTTTGGTCCAACTCTCACGTCCATCCATACATGACTACTGGAAAACCAGAACTTTGACTATATGGACCTTTATCAGCAAAGTGATGCCTTTGCTTTTTAATATTCTATCTAGGTTTTTTGTAGCTTTCCTTCCAAGAAGCAAGTATCATTTAATATCATGGCTGCAGTCACCATCTGCAGTGATTTTGGAGCTCAAGAAAATAAAATCTTTCACTGCTTTCACTTTTTCCCATTATATTAGCCATGAAGTGATGGCCATAATCTTAGGTTTCTTTATTTTTGTTTTATATTGAATTTTAAGACAGATTTTCACTCTCATCTTTCCCCCTCATCAAGAGACTCCTTAGTTCCTTTTCACTTTTTCCATTAGAGTGGTATCATCTGTATAGCTCTTCTAAAATCCTTCCATAATCTTACTTCATTTGTGTTGGTTGCTTTCTATGCTTCACTTTTATTACTCTGTGATTTCCTTTCATTGATCTTCTGAGCTATATTCACTGTCTTCTGAATCCCATGCCTTTTCTTTCTTGCTTCAATTTCTTCTCTTATTATGTAACAGCCTTCAGTAGCTCATTTAGAAAACATGAGACCTTGACTGTCTAAAAATTGCTTCAGTTTGCCCATACATTTAATCAATAGTTTTGTTGTGCAAAAAATCCCATTGCCTCTAGAATATAGAGTTGCAGCTTCCATTCTTACTCTTGTCATTTTGAATTATTTTTTCTTTCAGAATCATTGATTTCTTTTGTCTATTTGTTTGTTGGTTGGTTTGTTTGTTTTTTGGTCTTTGAGAGTCTATAGTCGAGATAATGTATAGAGTTGGCAGAATTTTTAAAATTTATTCTGCTTGGCACTCAACTTGAAGAATTGTGAATCTTTGGCTCTGGAATTTTTTCTCTTTCTTATTATGTTAATAATTTTCTCCTGTTGGTTTTCTGTTGCCCCTTTTGTGATCTTTAGGATGTGAGTATTAGATCGTCAGAATTGGTTTTTCTCGTGTTCTGAAAGAATTCTCAGCTTCATCATTATTTTTGCTTCAACAATTATATTTTCAGTTTTCTAGACATCTTTCTTATTTTCCGTTCTTTTTTACATACCTCACTCTCTCACATTATATAAGAACAAGTTTTGTTTGACCATGCTGCTCTCATTCCTAATAGTGAAGATGATACTTGGCACTCAATAAACATTAATTAATTGAATAAGAGAGAAAATAGAAAATAGATTTTATATTTTTCTAACTTATCATCTTGTATAAATTAAAATTTGTTGTTGTTTTGGACTTTTAATTTTTATTTTAAGATTTTCTCTTTGAATCATCAACGTCATCTAGGTTCCTTTTATTCATATATTTGTCTGATCCTCTTTCCATCACATTAGTGACTTGACTCACATGACTGGTTGGCCATTGTTCTTTGTTCTTGTTACAAAATGAAGTTCCACAAAAATGAGCTGTAATTCTGCATACATGGGTAGAGCCAGCTTGTCAGTGGTATGTTTTTGCTCTAGGGTGATCTATAAGAACGGCTTGAAATATCAGATATTTTCCATAGGATAGAGTATTCCTTATATACTTTTGCTAAACTGAATAAATCTTTGTACAATTTTTTATGGTGAGAGAAAATTTTCAAATCTATTTTATAGTTAAGAGAATTGAGTTTATTTGAAAGAATATAACAGCTTTAGAATGTGACTAACCTAAGTTAAAGGTAGATTCTATCATTGATCAGTTATAAATTTAATATTTGGTTATCAACTTTTTGGTTTATGAAATTTGCATCATAAAATTCAAATGAGATTACATTTAAATTTATTTCTTTCAAATTTAAATGAAAGAATCTCACACAGTGCCCAGCTTATCTTAAACATTCAGCAGCTCCCTTGTTTCCTTCCTTCCTTCTATCTTTCCTTCCTTGTTTTCATCTTTCTTTCCTTTTTTTCCCCTCTTATTTCCTTACTTATGTTTATAGAGGAAATCATGGCCAAGATGACCCTAGGAAAACACTCTCTCAAGTATTCTTTTAATATTTGAGAAATCAATCCAGACAAGTATCAAGGAAAGGCAGTAAATCATTTACTTCAAGGAAAGTATAAAAATCATTTGCAATTGGTTCATATTTACCATTTTGGATAATTTTTATTATGGTACTCTTTATACAAAAATGGCCATGAGCTCACACCCACTTACATAGTGTTATCCAATTGCTAAAATGCTTAATAATCACCCAAACAGACAATTGTTCAAGTTTTCTGGCATATGAGAAAATAATATCTTTGACATCACAGTACTTTTGTAAAATATATGTTATACTGATAAGTAAAGAAAGCTTTGCCATCCAAGTTGCTGATACAAGTTATTAGCCCTAAAGTTTCAGCAGTCATGTTTATGAATAGCAAAATCATTGAGTTAAGAGGACAGTATTTTTAAAGTAATTTGTTAGAGCTAATGTATGACAAAGTAACCTACCTGTCACATTGTTAATTTAAGCAAAATATATATGTGAGCAACACTGCAATATACCTTTGAGTAGAGATATGCTCCAACTTGCCACTTTGTCAGTGTTAGTCTGAGAATAATTATATTTGAATTTATATACTGGGGCATGGGTCTATCATTGCTTGGGCCTGAAATACTCTCACAACTTCCACAATATGCATTAATGTGCTTAAAAATATCTTGTAAATCTTCTTTTCTTTAAACTTCTTTATGGTTCATAATTGAACTGTGATCCTTACATGTGAGCTGTGTCATGATTTAATATTAGCCAAAATTAATAGCCAACCTTAAGCTGCTTTATCTTGGCCTATAAGCTTCCTGGTTCCTCTGCATTTATAGTTCCCAGGCAGTTTCTGTTATTTAAAGGCTCTTGGGAGCAAATGTGTTCATAATAGAGTACCACATAGCTAGCTTTTGTTCAATAATAAAATACAGGTCACCATGAAAGATGGCAAATGTTGAGGAAAAAAGTGCACCTGGCTAGCAGGTTAAGCCCATGTCTTTTAAAACCCTGTTATCCAGAGAGGAAATGATCCTGATATTATGAGATATTAAAAGCAAAATAACTCCAGAGCAACAAGAGAGAAATGAGGTCCAGAAATGGGAGCAAATTAGGTAAGGGGGAAAAGAATGAGCCAGAGTAATGAATTGGTTTCCCTGTGGTTCAAGAACTTATTTTCTTATGGAGGGAGAACTTTTCACACAGAATTCATTAGAATATATTATTTGAGATGGTGACTTGCATATACTTGATTTTTAGTATCTACAAAATGATATTATCAGTAATTTCCTGCTATAAACTACTATATTTTGTATATTTGCAGGTAATAATATTTTTCTACTATTCTCTTTTTTTCTTCCTTTAAATAATATTACTAACATTTGAGTCGAGTCCTCAAGATCTCTATTTTTTGGATAAAAGAAAGTTCCGGATAATATCAGCCTTTAGCTCTAAAGCTGACTGTATTTCTAGTAATATAAAATGAATAAGACCCAATTGATTTGAAAGTAGCATATTGGCATTTTGTTGTTAGCCAATGGCCTCTAAAGCCCATATTAATTCTTGTCCTGGCAGAAGATGTTGGTTTTAGCCATTCCATGGACTATTTATCATTAAAAGATTGCCCAGTGTTTTGGCATAGCTTAAAGAGTTAGTCTAATCTTGGTGCCAGTTCGAAATATTGTTTTTAAGCCTTCCAGTTTGAGGACTGACAAGTTTTCATAAAGTAAGAAGAAATTAGCATGAGCACCAGTAAGGAAACAGTACCAGGTAGAGGCAGGTTTTGTTTTGTAATAAACTGTGTTTTAAGCATACTCTGTGCTCTAACTCCAATTGTATGTGTTTGTGCATATGTGTTTGGACATGTTTGCATGTGTGTGTAGATCGTGTACAGGATAAGAAGCCTCTCCTCCCATCCCTGCCATTGCACCAGCCCAAGTTTATTTGCTCTCTGAACCATATCCTCAACTAGTTGCAGATGACCAAAAGTCAGGCAATGTGATTATTTCCTTCCTGGGTCAAAAGGCTGCTGTGCAGCCCTCTGGAGAGGTGGTCTATGACCGCTCAGTCCTCTAATCACATCCTAAATCTTTCCTCCATGAAACCACCTGAAGAGAAGAAAAAGATGCAGGGCTCTCGTCGGTGTTCACAGGAGTCCCTCTTTTAAAGGTTAGCATTTATTATTGATGCCCTGCTGTTCTCCAGCAGGAGTTCTCATACCCCACAGTTCCCTCATGACTCCTAAACCCCGCTCCCAGGCAGTGGAAGAGTCTTCATCCCAACTCTTGTTAGCTTTTCAGGACTTCGGTAGACTGTGCAGACTGCATCCAAAACCAGTGCTGGTACTTTACCTTCTCCTTCATAGTTTTTGTAATTCTGTTGTTGAAAATACATTGATTTCATTTTGTAGGGGGATGGATCATTGAGGGAGAGGAAACCAGAGTTTGAATAATTTGAACAAATGTGTGAATAAATGCTTCATATGTAGTGAGATGAATTCAGTTTTTCATAGTGCTTGGAAAAGGAGGTACTCATGGTATGACTTGGATTCAAGAGTCCATTTTATGTATGTATGTTGACTCTGCCTCTAGAGATGGTACATTTCAGAGCTCTGCCAACCAGTTTCTCCTCATGAGGGTCCAAATATTCCCATTCACATTCAGCAGATGTGTGGATGGCTACGAGCATAGGAAATGTTACCATCAATAATTCATTTTGACATATCTTAACATGAAAATAGGCTTCCCTGGTGGCTCAGTGGTACAGAATCTGCCTGCAGTTGCAGGAGTCGTGGGTTTGATACCTGAGTCGGGAAGATCCCCTGGAGTAGGAAATGACAGTCCACTCCAATATTCTTGCATGAGAAATCCCATGGACAAAGGAGTCTGGTGGGCCAGAGTTCATGGTGTCACAAAGAGGAGGACAATGACTTAGTGAGTAAACAACAACAGCAAAGATTAATATAGTGCTCTTTTTATTTCCTTCAGCATCACTGACAGTGTGGCCCTCTTAAATTCATGTCTATTATAAATCAGAAATGTTCCACAAGTTCCCAACATACAGGAAAAAAAGAACTGTATCATTTTACTGGGGGAGGGGAGGACAAATATAAAAATATCTCTCTTTTCCAATATAAAAATATCTCTTTTGACTTGCTACCCTATCTGATTAGTGACATTGAAATTTGACCAGCCTCTGTAAAATTTAATCATCAGAAAAATAACTCTGTGTCACAAAAATACTACTCCAGCATATTCGATTTTTCTCTGGGAAAGAGGCAAGAGGCCATATCAGAATTTGGATAATCATAATTGGTGGTCTGTCAGTGTTAGTCACACTGCAATATGAGGAGGTATTATCTCCCAACTTTCCTTTGAAATTGACTATGTTGCTTTAAGTGTGTTTTATCAAAGCATTTTCTGGGGCAACAGATCTGAAAACATAAACTTTATGTAGCATTGTTCCTCCTTAGATATTTCCCTTTAATATGTCCTTTCTTTTTGAAGATAAAATAAAAGTACATAAAAGAGTTCTGGGAATAGGCAGCTATATGTCATAAATACCCTTCACTCCCCCTTGCCCAGGGCCCCCAGAGCCCCCAAAATTTGGAAGTAATTTGATTGAAGTGATGACTGCCTTGATCTTGCTTGAATACTCCTCCTTCTTCATTGTCTTTTCTCTATGGGAGGCAACAGTCCTGTCATGGAGTCAGTCATTCCTGGGAGAGAAAGAGGTATTTCAAGCAACCATATTTTCCAAACACAAAATTGAGACACATGGCCTGACAATGACATAATATTTGAAATTGAGACCGTGCTCAAAGATCCAGAACATATGGTTGAAAGAGTTTTCTTATAAAAAGCAACTATTAAGACACTTTCTGTATTCTTATTCACAAAGGGCACATTCCTCCATCCCTTTTATTCTCATGTTAAAATTATTACCCATACATGGGAAAACTAGACCACTTTTCCCTCAAATGTGTTGCCTTGGCAGTGCAAGAAGCACCCTGTTGACTAAAAAGTTAAATGCACAGCCTTCAAGGAAGCAATGCAAACAAGACTGCCAAACATATTATGAATATATTGCTCTTCTTAAAAATGCTAGTTGGTTTTTCGTACTGGAGTATTGACTAACTGTCTGCGTTTGATGTATGGTTTACCAGCCTGATGTCGACTTATGGTTAGAGCTTAACTTGTTAGTTCTGCTTTTGCAGCCAATTCAGAATAACTACAGATGCCTTGAGATATTAAAATTGACTGCTCAAATGGACTCAGTGTGGGAGTTTCATTGGTTTTAAATTGATAACAGCTGAAAGAGTGAATGATTAAAGTGTACATGGGCATAGGACACAGCTCTTTCACAGGCACTCTTGTGAACAAACTCCCTAAGTGTGGGAATATTTTCTGTCTTTTTATATCATAGTTGTGCCTAAGCAATCTTGGGTTAAATTTTAAAATTGCAGAGAAAAATTCAGAAGCCTACAGGAGAAATAATTCCTGAGAAACAGAGATAAATTTTGATGAAGTAGGCTTCTATTCTATAGGGAACGTTTAAAGTTAAGTGGCATTCCATAAGGTGGTAATTGTGTCGATTTCCCAGGCATTTGCATTACATAAGCTGTATAGGAAGCATAAACTGTCATAATAGAAGGGCTTGGAAGTGTTGTGTACATCTCTTTTTCAACTCACGAAAACTGAAGCACAAAAGTGCCTTATCACAGATAAGTCAAACACAGCCTTCTCTTTGCTTTCTTATTCTCCTGGGAATAGTTATTATTGTTTTCATTATTTAAAAAGATGATCGAAACACTTTCTTCTTACACAATAAAGAAAACATATAAGAGAAATAAGAAAATTTTTCTCTCCCTCATCAAATCAACAGCATTTATGTAATAAAAATGATTTTATGAAAATGTACTTTCACAGTTTAACAGTAGGTTAGGGGAAAAGCCCAGTAAAGAAAAGAATATAGAGTCATTTAAAGAAGTTTATAAGAAACAATGATGATGGTGACGGACAGGGATGATAATGGTGATATCCTGATGATGGACAGGGAGGCCTAGCGTGCTACAGTCCATGGGGCAGCAAAGAGTTGGACACGACTGAGCAACTGAACTGAACTGATAAGAAACGAATATTTGTTTATACATGTCTTCTTCAACTTACATTTTTTTCAAGAGTTCAGTGATTATTACTGTTGAGTGTTGTGATCTAACTCCATTTTATATTTTCAATTGTCTCTAGCATTTTTTTTACCTTTGATAATATGTTTAAAAAATACTTGGAATACTTTGCATAGCTAACTGATACTGAGCATCAACCTATAATAATAAAGTTGTGTGTGTGTTAGTCTCTCAGTCATGTCCAGTTCTTTGCAGCCCCATGGACTGTATTCCTCCAGGCTCCGCTGTCGTGGGGATTCTCTAGGCAAGAATACTGGAGTAGGTTGCCATTCTCTTCTCCAGGGGATTTTCCCGACCCAGAGATGGAACCCAGGTCTCCTGCATCATAGGGAAATTCTTTACCACCTGAGCCACGAGGGAGGACAGTAATGAAGTTGGGATTATTAAACAAATATAAACCCAATATTATGTACCCATCTCATCTATACATTTTTTAAAGAAAATGAAAACATTGTGTCCAGCTAGCATATCCAAAATATGTAGCAAATATCAAGTATTAATTAAAATTAGTAGAATAAGATATTTAAATATATTTCACAATAATATTAGTAGATACATATATATGTTCAGACATGTAAGATAATCAAATTATAAAGAATGCTATAATTTTAAAGCAAAGTAAGTCATAAATATTTAGCCAATATTTATAAGAAAATTTGCTATATATTTATTGCTGAAATTTTGCCCCAAATTATAACTTATGTACCTAGGGTAAATCCTAAAATTGCCTAACTTGATGCCTTCCTGAGATGCATACAGCCATTGAATTGTGCTTGGTGTTGTGAAGGATAACTTGGGCAGATAGCTATCTAAGAGGCAATTACAAGGATTGACATCTTTACCAGATTTAATTCCCTTAGAAATGTAAGAGCAAAGGAAAGAAATTTTCATTCTCTTTCAACAGTTGTTGAGTTCCAATTTTTTAATGATTTTCTTATCTACCCATATTAGACAGGAGGGAGATTTTAGAGGAGATGTAATCCAAGTTAAACACATGTGAGGGTCATTAACTTGAATATATCACTCCTAACTTATCCCTTTGAACTTGGAACTCAAACTCATAGGAGGGAAAAAAATGATGGAGGCGGAAGAGGACTGGCCTCGGTTAACCTCACAATGAAGGAATCTATCAAGCACTAGAAGCTGAGAAATAAGAAAACAGATGGTCTGAAAATAATATCTTGAGGATGTCTTAGCATCTTGATATTCCAAATAATCTAAATTTCAGAAAAGCCATTATTCCCCCAGACTCCTTCATCATTTGTACCACCTCATACATTCCTTCTCTGAACAGTATAATATTATGTTTACATCTTTTGTGACTGTACATTTCAAATGTTCTGGGGCCTTGAGCATGGCACAATTTTTTTTATCTTAAAAATGTAATTAGCATAGGATAAATTCAATATTATGTAAAGAATTTGACAGAACCTCACTTAATGTTTTTTAGAAACAATTAACATGTCAGAAGAGGAAGTGAGAGCACTTTTTGGTCATAAATCTGTTTACATAATTACCAGTTGAAGAAATCAAACATTTTAGGAGGAAAAAAAATGCAAGGTTAGACCCTCCTTTCATCAAAAGCAGTATTCCCAATGATGTCACATATCTCAAATTCTCTAACATTAGGTTTTTTATTCATGTATACACTTGTGTGCATACCCCTTTAATCAGAAAGATCACGTATTAAAAGTATGATTGAATAATCTTTGAAGAAAAGTAATATTGGTTAGAAATACACTGTCCATTACACACAAGCAAAGACAATTACTTACATTTGTGTGGGAAGTTATGTTCAACTCAAGATGCCACAGCAATATGAAGAAAGTATTTCAAGGGTGGCTATGTAGTGTAGATATTAATATATAAGCTTTCCAAATATGACCATATGGGGCCACATCCCAGGTCACTTTATCAGTAGAGGTGCCTGTCCCATACTGCATCATGGAGGACAGACTGGGAAGCAGAAAACCTGGCCAGGGAACTGTGGCCTCAGAAGGGATTGATAGGCGGGAGGTAGATGGTGGGGGGAAAACAAGGTCACAACCCTGCACTAAGACCACGCAGAGAATAAATAGCATATTGGAGACAGTTGGGGAGGTGGAACATCTTATCTGAGGAATTCTGGAGAGGTAGTAAGTACTTTTGGGTAAAGTTCTAGTGGAAAACATTTCCCTGTGATAATCCAAAGCCATCTGTCCCTACCATCAGTTATTATAGTATGAACACTACCAAATGCCTAGAGAAAGCTTCTGTCTCCCAGATGCAGTTCTCTAACTCAAGAGTCTGAGAAGCTGCCATGTATATGTGTGTTGAGCTTCAGTTTCACCTGCCGAGCTGGATGGTAGACATTCAACTGAGACCCACTGCATGGAGTCTGTGCTAATCCATTTGCCATACCATCTGGTGGTTAGGGGTGGTGGAAGCATCCTTTGCTGGAGAAGGTCCCAGCCTGTTGCCTCCATTATCACCAGCCTAGACTCCTAGACTCCCAGAATATCTAACAAGTAATGCAGCAGTGCTGTGCATCCTTGGGGAAAAAGAGGTGCTTGAACACAAAACTGTACTTAGCTTTGTATGATATTTAAGTACATAAAGAACGCTTGAAATAATGAAATATTTGAAAGACTATTTTCCCCATTGGGAATGGGGGCATGTGGTGTGAAGTGATGAGATGATAATGACCAGGTCTCCCTGTGCTTTTTGAAAGAGCTGTATGTAATCTACTTTACTCAGGGAAACAATGTATTGCAGTCATTAAGCCACAAAGATGGCGGACTTTTGAAGTAGATTTGAAGTCTGTCTTGGCTCTGCTACTTATTTCTTGTGAATTAGGGCAAAGTAATGAAATTTGCCACTTTCCAGACATTACCTCTTAGGATTGTTGGTACTGTATAAAGAACAATCAGCATAGCAAGTAATAGCTATTCATTTTTATACTCCTAATTCTTCTCTTACTATCTCAGAGCATATTGTATGTGCTTTTTCTCCTGGAGGCAGAGTAGATATTCTGAAATTTTCAAAACAGATAAAATACGATGAGATTTTTGTGAGACTGCATTAATAAAACCAACTTGTGGAGCATCCTGTCCACCTTGTGCTGTGGTATCCAGCAACAAGACTAAGGAACTCTGCTTGCATTTCTTTGTGCTTTGAAGATTATTCACATTGCCTACTCATACAAACTCGTAAATCACTATTTTCTAAAAGGATACAAAGTTTCATAAAGCAGAATCCCCCAAGAAATGAGTGAGGGAGGAAAATGTACAGCAAATATGGCATAATACATCAAATGTCAATTGTTTCAAGGGGCATTCAGGTCATAGATTTGGGGAAATTACAAGTGGGAAAAGAGTGGGAAAGATTACTGTTTTTTTTACTCTTTGGCCCTTAAACTGAACCTTAAAGCATTTGGATATGAAAGGAAATGAGTAAGACATGCAAGGTACATGAAATACAAAGGGTTTAATAAGTCATGGTGGCAGGTGCTTTGCATAGGGCCAGGCTAAGGACCTTGTACTTCATTTTATGAGCAATGTTATTCTTCACTCAGTACCATTACATATTTTTTATTTATTTGGTGAACATATGTTGAGGACCTACCATGTGGTAAGTGATAGACTGGATGTTGGGCCCACCAAGATGTGTAAGGTGAGATTCCTTTCTTGAAAATTAGACACTGCCTAGAAAGAAGTATTCTATATTAAAATTATGTCCATATCTCATCAACTTGGCTCCATTTGAAAAGTCCAGTGGAAAGATATAATAGTTATCACTTACTATCCACAAAAGACTGATGCAAAATTTGAGGGTGCTACAGTCCTGTGTATGAAATGCCTGTGTATAAAATACAGTCATTCCTCTGTATTTGCCAGTTCTGCATCCCTGTATATGTGAGGGACTGATTGTATTAGAAAGCTGCATTATGAAATTAATTTTACTTAATTCCTATTTAACCTCAATGGCCCATGTCCCAGCAACCTGTTACTGTGAATGAAGTAACAATGACACAAAGGTAGCAAGTCTTCATAGGTAGCAAATAGCGCAAGTCTTGACTCCCACCTGTATCATCATAACAATTCAGCCTTTCTGTTTCCAGTGTCTCCCTAGCTATTTCTGGAGGAGAACTGCTCTCTTCATTATTCCTCTTCTTTGATACCCCATTGCCTACAAACTGGCCACGGACCATGAAGGCAGTTCTCCATGGCCACGGACAGCCAGCATCTTCTGATCAGTCACTGCTTCAGTGACTATTTACTGTCCAGAAGTTTCCAAACCTACAAAACCTTTCCAGGGCTGCAATCCCTCTGGTTCCACTGCATTTCTGGCTTCACTCTGCCTCCAGAGCAATCAGGAAGACTGCCCTTCTCCCAGACGACTACATGGTTCATTTGATTTTTTTTTTTTAGGGCCTGAAGCAAAAGTGCACAGGCTTTGAATCTCACAAAGTGAGGAAATAGCTTCTTTCCATTCTCTCTGAGGCCCTCTCCTCAACAGAACTCAGATTGGCTGGAATACATGAACCATTCTTCCATCTCTCAGAATTCCCACTGATTCCACAAGCTCAAAATCCTTCTCAAGCCACTTCTCAAACACTGTTGGTGTTTTCACCAACAAATATTAACACGTGCAATTAGACATCTGGGTAGTGACCATCACTCTGCCAATTCAGTTGGTAGAGCCAACCATTTCATCTTCAAGTATGCCTGTCCCCCCATGAGAGGCCCTGTTAGCTGGAAAAGTAATGTGAAGTATATGAAATAAACCCAGAAAACGTACTGTATGCAAAGTGCACCTCCCAGTGAAAGTGAAGTGTTAGTCACTCAGTTGTGTTCAGCTCTGTGACCCCATGGACTGTAGCCAGCCAGGCTCCTCTGTCCATGGGATTCTCCAGGCATGAATACTGGAGCCATTCCCTTCTCCAGGGGATCTTCCCAACCCAGGGATCGAACCTGGGTCTCCTGCATTGCAGGCAGATTCTTTACCATCTGAGTTACCAAGGAAGCCCATCTCTCAGTGAGATGTCTATTTATTCAACTCTGTGGACAGCACCGGGACAGGATAAGCTGTTTTAGAAATGTTGGTGCAAAGTCACTTTCTACAGTAAGGGCTGAGAAAGAAATACACACCATGTTTGACTGGAAGCCCCGAAAGAGACAACATGTTTTCGGAAATGTGTGCATCATGGCCTACTAATTTGGGCTCATAATCCCTTCTCTCCAATTACATTCCTGGAAATGTTTTTCAGTTACTTTGCATAAAATAATTAGTGGACGACAGGGAGCAGGCCACCCTGTGCAGGGTGTACACCACACCTCCACGGAGCTAGCCAGCACTTCCACAGAACCACACTGTTCCCCAGCTCCTAATATGGGTTATTATAAAAATCCTTTACCTGCCTCAAAGCACTTTTCATCAAAGCTGCTTTTAAGCCGAAGCTGAGGACCAAAGAATGCCTTTAACAGAATCCTGAAATAGCTTTTAACCCAAGGCTGAGAAGAGAAAGTGCTTCTGACCTAAAGTGCCTTCCTCTTAGGTACTTCAGCATATACCTAGCACTCAGCATTAGTAGCTCTGAGAACACCCTTAAGACCCAAATGAAAGAGACTCCATTATAGATATTCAAACCCATTTTATTAATATATTACAAGTAATATTTGATATCATTAAGCAGTTTTACTCCAACTAAATTTAAATCTTTTCTTATTGAACTATGCATTCATGCAAATAAATTGAAGTCTTACCACCTGGGATTCTAACAAATCTATGCTGATATTAAGGAGAGTACAGTGTTATTTCCTAGATTTTACTTAATCCAGAGTGAGTCACAATTTCCACACCTTCTCCACCCTAAAAGAAACTTTCAACTTTTATCAATCACTGAATGACGGTTACCAGCTTTAGTCCCTGTTAGTATGTGCTAAAAGGTAATTTTATTAAATCATTTAGATTTAATTCAATCAAATATCTGAATAAATTTCATATATAAAGTTTTCTTCTTATCCTCATCACTCAAGCAGAAATAAAAGTACTGATTGCATAGTAATTTTAACCTCAGTGAAGTTCCTTCTAAGTAAAGTAAGTAGACAACTTAATATATAAAAGTTTTAACTTCAGAGTAATTCAAATAAGTTATATGCTTGAGCAGTTAAGCTCCATGGACAATTTTCTAATTTAAAAACATAAATTGTACATAAATAGGGGTAAAGTAGCAAAGTTTGACATCTTTAAATTTTATTCCCTTTTCCTCTGGTAGACCCCTCAGTAATGCTAATAAAATGAGGATAGGCGAAGGAAAAACAGAAAATATTGTCAACCCAAAATGTAAATAACCAGCCTTTGCTAAACAAAATTTGGTCATGTCAATCATCCAAAGTGCATTAATGCAAACTAAACTGAAATGCATTTCTTTCATACTCAAGTTATTATGAAACAGTCTTTACATAAAAGTAACTTTCCTTTATACATTGTCTTCTCTTACTCATGTATTCATTCATTCACTCATTCATGTGTGTGAATACTTGGCATCTAGAAGGGAATGAAATAGGAGTCAATAGAAATACATCTATTTCTCTAGGAAAGAGGAAAAATTATGTCTATCTTGTTCTATTGTATAAAGCTTCCTTTACCTTGAACATTCTTTTCCAGCTTCCTCTTCCTAGTAAGCTTCTATTCATTTTTAGTCTTCCAGCTCAAAGTTACCAACTCCATAAAGTCATTTCTGTCTTTCTCATTTTGAATCAGTTTTCTTTTTTGTTTATCCCCACACTATAATTTCATTGTTTGAGCATTTTAATAACTTCCAAGGAGACCATTAATTGTCTCTGGTGGACTAAAGAGCATCTTCACTCCGCTTTAAAGGGAGTAGGAAAGAAGGGATGGAGGGCATGAAATCTTTCAGTGGTTTTAGAATTCCTATTTATTTACAATTTCTCATTCCTTCTTGTGGAAACTGTTATGCCACTGGGTGCTTCTTTAGTGAAGACTGACCAGCCTCCAGATGTTGGGCTACTCCTGTGTTAAGTCTTTGGACTTCTCTTTTCCTTTTCCTTGTTAGACTACTAAGCACTCTTCAAATATTCCAGGGCTGAAATATTCCAGCCCTGTGGTTTCAAATTCCTTCGATAGGCTTTCTAAATGTAGTACTTCAAACTCCAGACCCTTGAAACTCCAGACTTGCATATTCAAACATCTATTTGACATCTCCTTGGATGTTTGGTAAGACATCTCACAGTTTTCTAGAGCAACCCTTGCCTCCCAAGCTGCCATGTATTCTCAACTCCAGGAAATGCCTCTGCTATTTGCTGGCTGGGGTCTCTCTCCGTGCTATTATGTCCCATCTACACTCAACAACAAATCCTACCTTAAAAAATATTCTCAATTCAACCCCTTTTAGTTATTTCCATTGTTACTACCCTATCTGAGACCATACTCTCTCCCTGAAGTATCTCACCAGCTCTCTAGCTGACCTCTCTGCTTCTTTTCCTGACCCTCTTAAATACAGTCTGTACATAGCAACTAGAAAGATTATTTAAAAACTTAAATCACTTTACATAACTTCCCTGCTCAATAACTTCCAATTACTTAGAATCAAATCATACTTAAAGTCATATCTATTTTTCTTCCTGTGACCTATAGGGTTCCACCTCTCTTGTCCACCAGGCTACATTTTCAGTTTCATCCTCAACCATACTTCCTGTTTATTATTTCACTTCAGTCACACCAGCCTTCTTGCTGCTCCTCCAAGTTACCCCCACTTACTCACTTGCTACTCCTCTGATTAAATGTTCTACCTATGTATTGCTATGGCTCATGCCTTCACTTCTTGGCTCTCTGCTCAGTGCCATTACCTCTAAAAAGTCTTCTCTGATAACACTTCTCTATCTCCCTGGTATGCTTTATTTTCTCATAGCATCTATCACCATCTGATATATTAATGTGCTTATGTGCTTGTTTCCTCCATTTACATACAGAGTGTGTAAAGACAGAGAGCGTTCTCTTCATTATTCCATCCTCTTCAGGCACTGAAAAATACTCAAGGATGGATTGATTGAATGGATGAATACAAAAATGCAGTAATGTCCACTTGGTCAAGCCATTCTCTGTGTTGTTTTAATCCTGTGCACACATGTGTGGGGGAGTGTGTGTGTGTGTATGTGTAATTGATATGTTGTGCTGCTTTAGGTAAGCACAGAAAAGAAGATGTATAAGACAAAGATTGGCCTAAGGAAGACAGATATAGAAAAAAGGTATACTCATTGTTATATTTGGATTAATAAACTCTTCATTTAAGATAAAGATGTCTTTCTGGCTGGTGGACCTGTCAATATGTACATTGCATTACTTGAATCAAATGGAGTTGAGATCTAGTTTTAATAAGAGTTTGGAAGCTTAAAAGGAGGGGCCAAAGGATGCTTTACAGAAGTCCTGTTTGAGTTTGAGGGTGGAACTGTGAAAGGTGGAGACTACTGAAAGCCTGAAAAGAGAAGGAGGAGGAAACATGGAAAGGACTGGGGAAGGACTCTCCATACTGTCTGGATGGCAGCCAGTCTGTCTCTGGCCCTCATCTTTTGCTGATCTTGTCAAAGGGTGCTACCCCTGAAGCAACTGTCCAGTGTTGACTGAAAGCTCCAGATCCCAGCCTTCCTTTGTTGGGGGAGATCTTCACCCTAGAGCCTAGATCAGCCTCCTCCAGGCCAGTCTTTCCAGGGTAGACATTATCATTTTCCACCAGCAACTTTAAAGTCTGTTAGATCAGATGAGATACAAAAATATGAATAAACATGTGGGAAGAACTATACACAGAAGTGTATATACTTACAATTCCTATTTATTTAGATTCCAAACTACTTGAAAGTTAAAATAATTAAGTTTTTTCCTGGACTTGCCACTTATGAGGGGGAAAAAAAAAATCACAAGTAAACAAGGCAATGATGGAGATTTACTTCCAGTGTATATTAAGAGATTCAGCAGAGAATCAGTGCAACTTTTGATATCTGTGTAACAAAAAGCAAGAGCTGATATTTTTAATCAAAGCCCTGAGATATTATAAGATAATTCAGTATCTTCTGAAGCTCTTACACATATATTAAATTCAGTGCTAATGTTTCAGCATTAAACATATTTCTCTGCATCTTAGTTCAAAGACATAAGCCATCAGTAAACTACAGTACTTAATTTAAATCACATTTATTTCTTCAAAAATTCTCAGTAAAGTTGTAGGAGAGTTATATGGCGGGGACTTATATAGTGAGTATTTTAAAGGTAAGAAAAAGAAAAATGCAAGAATGGAAGTAGAGAAAGTATAAGAATAGAGATAGTATTCCTTGGTAAGTAATCTAAAAGTTTTGGTCTGGAAACCTACTCGCAAAGGGAAACTACATGTTGCTTACAGTTTAAAGTCAAATGATGAAATCACCTAAATTGCTGAAATTACCCATCTTGAGAATATTATTTTTGCCCTCCATCAGCCACTGCCCTGTCCTTATAGCAACCTATTGGGAAATGATCTACCTGTGTCTGTAGCATTTTAGAGGGAGAAAATTTCCTAGTGAATGCTACCTACTAAGGAAGTTACAAGGGTTGTATTTTTTTCTCATTCCAACCCATTTCTTAGACAAAATCTCATTCACTTGGACATCCTCTATGAGAACTTCAAATCTTGAGTAACTGATGAACAGAAGTCATTAGGACATTAGTGGTGGTGTGGTTGACAATGCAAATAGCATCTCGTCCCTCTCAAAGTCACAAGACAGCAAAACAGTTGCTGTATTTCCTTTTTCTTAACTTCTTGGCTCTCCTGAGAATTTTGGATTAAGCCTTTCTAAGACTGATCCCTCACCTGCAGTAATTACTTTGAGGAATTAATAAATTACTTTTATTTTTTAATCTAACATTTTTATTTTATTTTGGAATATAGTTGATGACTATTCTAAAGAGCCTCTTGAGGGTGAAAGAACTAAAGAGTTTCTTGATGAGGGTGAAGGAGGAGAATGAAAGAGCTGCCTTAAAGCTATTAAAAACAAAACTAAGACCACGACATCTGGCCCCATTACTTCATGGCAAACAAAAGGGAAAAAGGCAGAAGTAGGGACAGATTTCCTCTTCTTGGGCTCTAAAATCACTCAGATGGTGACTGCAGCCATGAAATCAGAAGATGATTGCTTCTCAGCAGGAAAGCTATGGCAAACCTAGACTGTGTTGAAGAGCAGAGACATTCGTCTGCTAACAAAGGTCTGTATAGTCAAGGCTATGGTCTTTCCAGTGGTCACATAATGGTTGTGAGAGCTGGACTATAAAGAAGAAGATAGAGCACCAAAGAATTGATATCTTCTGACTGTGGAGCTGGAGAAGACTCCTGAAAATCCCTTGGACAGCAAGGAGATCAAACCAGTCAATCTTAAGGGCAATCAACCCTGAATGCTTTTGGAAGGACTGATGCTGAAGCTGAAGTTCCAGTATTTTGGTCACTGATGCGAACAGCTGACTCACTGGAAGTGTCCCTGATGCTGGGAAAAATTGAGGGCAGAAGAAGAGGGCATCAGAGGATGAGATGGCTGGATGGCATCACCGATACAATGGGCATGAACTTGGGTAAACTCTAGGAGATGGTGAGGGACAGGGGGCCTGGTGTGTCTCAGTCCATGGGATTGTAAAGAGTCAGACATGACTGGATGACTGAACAGCAACATTGTTGATTAACAACATTATGCTAGTTTCAAATATACAGCAAAATGATTCAGTTATAAATTACTTTTGTTGTTGTTGTTCAGTTGCCCAAGTTCATGTCCATTGCATCGGTGATGCCATCCAGCCATCTCATCCTCTGACACCCTCTTCTCCTTCTTCCCTCAGTCTTTCCCAGCATTAGCGACTCTTACTGTGAGTCAACTGTTTGCATCAGGTGACCAAAATACTGAAGTTTCAGCTTCAACATCAGTCCTTGCAATGAGCATTGAGGGTTGATTTCCCTTAATATTGACTGGTCTGATCTCCTTGCTGTCCAAAGGACTCTCGGGAGTCTTCTCCAGTTTGAAGGCATCAATTCTTTGGCACTTCACCTTCTTTACTACTTTTTACTCTTTATTATTCTGCCTTCTAAAATTACTTCTGATTCCCAGTAAATTCTTCGAGTTTCCTCCTATCCCCATCCTTTGACATCATTTGAATAAGTTTTTCTTTGCTTAAGATAACCACAGTGCTTTTTTTTTCTATTGTAGCCAAAATCTTCAATGAATATGTCTCATTACCAAAATAAGTGTCCCATGTGTGTATGTGTGTGTGTGAGTGTTTGAACAATTCAGCTTTTTATTACTGTTTTCTCTTCCTCTCTTTATTTCTTCATGTGTATAGTTCTATGGGCTTTGTTTTCCTGCTTTAAAATTTACTAGAATAGGTGCAATGAGCCTCTCTCCTGATAGCAGAATAACATCATTTTGAAAAGCATGTGGAGACTGTCTCCCTGCATAAATGATGATAACACCATCACATTATTTGAACATTTAACTGCTTCTATTGAGTAGTTTTCCTCGTAGTTTTGATTCATTTGGAATCTAACTGACAAAGATCCCATTACTGGCTGTTCTTTCCATAATTTGTCAAAAAATATATAGCAGAGATGAGGGAGAATGAAGCTAATTTGTAATCTGGGAGACTTAACCTGGTTATGCTGATGAACTAACTAAATCGGTCAAAAGTTTGAGTGCTTAAAGATTAAAAACCACCATTCTCTAGTTAAACTCTAATTCATTATGTAAACAACATGCTTTATAAGTGCAGTCATGTGGAAGGTCTATTTGTTTTTCTCACCAAAAGATGCTTTCAAAGAAAAATTACAGAAAATGGATTTTCTCCAACCAATGTGTTGCCTGCCACCCCTGGTACAGGCGCTGAAGCAGGAGAACAAAGATGTAATGATCACACCAGCCAAGGCCATAGGCTTGTGCAGAACATTCCAAAAATATTGGCACCCCTAGCAAGAGGTGTTTTCTAAATACAAAAAGTTGTTAAGAGAGGAAGAAAGGATTACCAGTGAGCCTACAGATGGAACTATAGGTGGGGAGCTGGAAACTCAGGGTTCCAGGACTGCTCCCTTTTTTGGAATGCCATAGAAGGGGAAAAGCAGAAATAATCCTTAAAGCTATGCCAAGATAGCAGGCATGGATGTTTAGGAGGCAAAAGCTAGGTCATCAGTTCTTGACAGGAAAACAAAGCACCTCCTTTCTCCCTCCCCCTTTCCTTACACAGTTTTAAGATAGAAGGTTCTGTGGTTCAAACATGTTCCTATAATTTAATGGCCTTCCTTATTGTATCAAACTCTGAAATCTGTATCAGATTTACAGATTGGTGGCAATCCTACAATAGCCCCTAAACTGTACAATGATGTCTTAGCTAAATCGCTATGATTTACTTCCTTAGCACTTTTGATTTTACAAAGTCATTTCATGTGTATCATCATCTCCTCCACGTTATATACTTCACCATGTAATGTTAAAAGCTCATGTTGTAGTCGTTTGTTTTTTTTTTTAGTTGTAATTTATAGAAACTTTTCCAAACTGCAAACGTAAGAATGGAATTTATTGGACTACTTGCCTGAAAAGTCCAAGAGACGAGGATAGCTTCAACCATGACTGGACCTGTGGGCACAAAATGCTGTCAAATCTTTATTTCCTCCATCCTTCAGTTCTCTTTTTCATTCTGTTAGCTTAATTCTCCAGTATGTCTTCCCAGAAGCTGGCAGTATAACTTCTAGAAGCTCAGACTCATATCCTCAGAGTTTACTAATTCCTGCAGAAAGAGGGCTCCTTTATCCCAGTAGCACTTAAAAAAAAAAAAAGCCCTCAGGATTTGTGAGACCAGATCCACTTGGATCATGTATTCATATCTGAACACATGTTCATATCCCTGTGGCCAAGGGAAGAAGTGCATGTTTATTGCTAGAGCTGGAGCTGGTGGGGTCAGCACTACTCAGAACAAATGGCAGCAATATGAGGAAGTATCATCCCCATAGGAAAACCAGAGTGCTCTTACTGGAGGGTACAAGAATAGTTCCAAGGCCAGCAAAATCAGTAGACATGCAACAAACTCATCCTAACCAGCGTCACCTGTAACACTGGGTCTCACTGAGTTATTTCCAGTCCTGGCACCTTCTCCTCTGATTGTAAGCCCTCTTTTGGAATGTTGTGGACAGTGCTATGTCCATGTTCTTGCCAAATTTGTTTGGCTGCATTAAACTGAAAGTGTTAGCAATAGTCACTCAGTCATGTCCGATTCTTTGTGGCCCCGTGGAATGTAGCCCGTCAGGCTCCTCTGTCCATGGGATTTTCCAGGCAAGAATACTAGAGTAGGTAGCCATTCCCTTCTCCAAGGGATATCCTTGACTCAAGGGTTGAACCCAGGTCTCCTGCATTACTGGCACATTCTTCACTGTCTGAGCCACCAAGGAAGCTCAGAGCCTTCTAGTTTCCAAAGTACCCCATGGCAACCATATATGGTGCATCATATATATGGTATATATATGGCATCATATATATGGTGCCATATAGAAGTATCAGGAAGTGAGGAGCTGAGGTGTCTCTGTCTCATTCACCTCTCTCTCTGCACATTAGTTTCTGTGTACACTTACTCATTGCACATAGCCATCTCCCCAAATGGCTCCCCTTGCCCCTCAGTGTCTAAATCTAGACAGACTTACAGTTCAAGTCCCTGGAGCAGATAATATCTCTGATACCACCTCAGTCTGTAGCGTCCCAATTCTAAAACTTTTGGAGGGAGAATTGCACTGCCCCAGCTTGGACCACATGACAAACTTTAATTTAATCAGGTTTACCCAGAAGGTATGGGCTCCCCTGGTGGCTCAAATGGTAAAGAATCTGCCTGCAATGCAAGAGACCCGGGTTTGATCCCTGGGTCAGGAAGATCCCTTGGAAAAGGGAATGTCTACCCACTCCAGTATTCTTGCCCAGAGAATTCCAAGGACAGAGGAGCCTGGTGGGCTACCATCCATGGGGTCACAAAGAGTGGGACTGGATTGAGTGACTAACACTTTCACTTTTTGTTTTAACCTGGAAGGCTAGGTACAGAGCCATACCATACTGGGTGAGTGTACTGACTTTAAAGTCAGGACATAAATGAGGTGACTTTTTTTTTTTTTTTACCTTTCTGGTAACCAGTGAAAGCAAACATTTCCCTTCTATCTAATGAAGTTCAACATATATGAACTCTTTTTCCCCCAGGGCGCTATTGGCAATCTGGGAAGGGTTGTTTTCTCTCCCCATGAGGGATTGCCTGCACTTACCTGGACCACCCAGTAAGTGGCAGTAATGCACCTCCCCCACCTCTGGCCTCAGAACAACTGAAAGTAGCCAGAAGTGCCCCTCACCCTCTCTAGAGCATTCTGGCAATGAAAAAATCAAAAATACCCTGCAATTGAAATTTTCTGCTCTCCACCCCACTAAAATCCTTCCCCAAATCCTGGCTTTCCTTAGAATTAGTGAAACCTCATCACTAACCTGCTAAAAAGAAGTCTATTTGCTGTCTCTACTTCTCACCTTTCCTTCAAATCTTGACCACAAGCCTCTGCTTTTCCATTTCATTCTACAAAAGCCATTTTCCTATGATCACCAATAACCTCTTAATTTCACCTTGATTTCTCATCAACATTCTGTGCTGAAATACCTATGCTAACTCCTAGATATCAATCTCTCTATTCTTTTCCAAACCTTCGGGTTTCTGCATCTTAGTCTCCTTTAACCAAGCAAAACACCTAAAGCCTCTTTGCCTAATGAGTTAGCTCACCTCCTGCATCCTGTCTGCAAATCCAGAGAATCGCTGCATCTCTCAGGTGTCTCAGTTAGGTCCTTATCTTTTTTTTTTTTTTTTTTTTCATCTAGAGCCCGATGTTTTGTAACTATGGGCAAATGACTCAATATCTTTGTGCCTCAGTTTCCACTCCTATAAAATCAGGATGACAATAGTGTCTACGCCAAAGTGTTACAATTACTCTGAAGATTAAGTAAGTTAGAATAAAATACTTTGAACTTTGCCTGGCTGAATGTAATAAGTCTTTGCTCTTATTATTAAACACCCTTTTAATAGCACTAATTGCATCATATTATAATTGTGAGAGCTATTCTTCCCTCCATACTGTAGGAGATCATGCTTCATGCATCACTGCATCTTCAGGATGGAGTGCAATGTCTAGACTACAGTGGGTATGTAATAGTTATGAATGAATGTCAATCTTCGAATTCTTTACAGTGCTCAGCATATGGTAGGTGCTCATGAAATATTCACTGAATTGAATTAAATAGATTTGAATTGATCTGTAGAGAATACATAATAAGAAGTGCCATAATACAACATAAAACATAATGACTTTAAATTTTAAGGTAAGAGAAATTTCCTTTGAGTCTCTTCCTTAGGATTGACTTTAAATGGATGTGTAATTCCACATTCTAACCAAATTTAGAATTTTTTCTCTATTTATTTGCTCCCTAGTTTTGGTTTCCATGTCCTATCAAGTCTCTTTGTTTTCATTCTCACAGTATAGCTTAGATCACCAAAACTCCAGACTCCTGTTATCATTCCTTATCAGTAAGCTGTTGGTGCCTAACAAACAAACATAGAATCTCAGTTGCAGACAGCGAAAAGCGCTTATTTTTCATGTGTCCGTGGCTTGCATGGACAGCTCTGCTTTACATTGTAGATTTGACTGGACTTGTCTCCTCAGTGAAGGTCAGCCTCAGTTCTGTGCTGTTTGTATTTACTCTGGAGCCCAGGAAACTCTTGTTTCAGCAGTAACAGAGAAGCAAGCATAGAAATCTGTAGCATGTCCAAAGACCTAGGTCTTGAATTGAAACATAGTCATTTCTACACAGGCTACATTGTCCAAAGTAAATCATATGGGCCAGGCCTCTATCAATGAAATGAAGGAAATAAACGTCACGCACTCTAGTGAGTTTTAATACAGTCGCATGGCAAAGGTGGTGAAAGTATAAATCTAATTCAGAGAAGAGGAGAAGAATTATCAATGATGACTAAATTTACCACAAACCTATCCTGATTCTGGTCTTCATAATGTCTGCATATGTAACCACATTAGCTTCACAACAGATCTTTTGTGTTCAGTCTTCACCACGATCTGTGCCCCCTCCCACCATTTGGTTATGAATATTTTGGTTACAGGTGATAGAATGTCCAGTTAAAAGCTGTTTATATTATCTCATATAATAAGAAGTATAGAGAAAGTGTTTTAGGACAGATTTAGAAACTCAGCAATATCACTAGGTCTCAGGTCTTTGTAGCTTCTTTCTTCCAATCATGTTTAGCTTTGGCTTGCAAACTTCTTGTTCCATGGTGACAAGATTGCAGTCGTAGCTCCGGGCATTGCAAAGTTGCACATTGATGTTCATGAAGGAAAAAAGAATCTCTTCATGTACCCCTCTCCTTTCATCAGGAAAAAAAAATAATATTTTTTAGTTCCCCAAGTCATATCTCCTTGCATTTTACCAACCAGAACTCCCTAATTTTAAAATAACTAAATCTACATGATTGAAGGCAGGAGGAGAAGGGACAATAGAGGATGAGATGGTTGGATGGTGTCACCAACTCAATGGACATGCGTTTGAGCAAGTTCTGGGAGTTGGTGATGGACAGGGAAGCCTGGTGTGCGGCAGTCCATGGGGTCATATAGAGTTGGACATGACTGAGGTACTGAACTGAACTGAACT
Source organism: Antilocapra americana (assembly GCA_007570785.1). NCBI lineage: Eukaryota > Metazoa > Chordata > Mammalia > Artiodactyla > Antilocapridae > Antilocapra > Antilocapra americana. Next base: position 20,303,596 of record ML660200.1, read on the forward strand.
GAAAGCTACAAAAGAAGCAGAAGTCAATGGAGACCATTTGAACATCAGAATCTGTCTTGTAAGTGAACTCTAAAACAAGAAAGAAGTTGGGAGGGAAATGGCATATATATAACAAATCAGTCACATTTTCATGCTCTCAGATAATTGCCTACTTGACTTAATAATTAAGACTCCTCATAACACAAACTTTATCTCCTCTTAAAGCTTCATGCATGAAGGTTTCTCTAGATAAGAAAAAGTGTATGTTTCCCTTTGTACAATCACACCAAGATGATTCTTCTCATCACTCTCTCATCACTGATTGTTTACCTCTCCTTCATTCTCCCCAAATGCCCTTTTTGTTCTCTTCCTTACATCTCCAAGCTAAGTCTTACTTAACCTTTAGGACTCAGATCTTCTCTGGAAGTCTTCCATGAGTGCTCAAGGCTGTTCAGATGCTCCTCCTAACATGTTCCCATTGGGTCTGTGCTTCCCTGGGAATAGTATAATTCATGATGACATGTTCTTGCTTATTTACTTATATGGTGTCACCACTAGACAAGAAACTTTTAGAGCATTGGAAAGGAACCTTTATTATTGTCCTATCAGTGCCTTTCCTAGCTCTTGACACAGAGCAGGCACTTAGGATTTATTTTAAATAACAATGAGTGAAGGAGTAAATACACTAGGATATCTTCATCTTTTTCATTTTCTTGTATCTACCTATAAGACAAAAAAAAAAAAGAAAGAAATAACCCAGACTTTAGCATCATCTTCATTCAAGAATCTATCTTTCTCGAATAATCTCCATCTCATAAATCTCCCCTTAACCTCCCCCTTTCCACATACCACTTTTGCACTAAATGACAGAAAAGAAAAACCTTATACTTTAGAACATCTTTCTTTGCACTAAATACTTTTTATGATACCTGCTATATATTCTATTTACTATATTGCAATGTATTATTTATTAACAGAATATTTCTGTTAGCCCTACAATATTATAAGCTTCTTGATATCTTTATCACAACCTATTATGCCTACTCATTGCTACAACTATAAAGGATACTCAGTACATATTTCTGAAATTCATTTGAATCATGACAATCATTAAAAGATTTTATTCTGTATGATAATTCTTCCTTTCTGTAATCTCTGACCAGTTTAAATGATCAAATCTGAAGTTCTGGATTATTTTTCTTATATAATATTTAATGTCATTCTTTCTTATGTTGGTGACTTACTGTTTCTGAATGAATCTTTGTTACTAGACTAGATATTCAAAGCAAAATATTCATAATTATTTCCCACTTATCTACACTATGTTGATGTGTGTTTTGAGCTTGTCTTCTATCTCTTGGACAAAGACACACATTTCCACATTAAACTGCATTATTATTAGTGCTCTAGCCTTAACTTTTTCCATCCTTGTTGAGTCATTCTCAACTCAAGGCATCACCTTTCCTAAGAAATTGATGAAAATCGTGATTTCCTTGAAGCCTCACCACAATCTGTGTTGACTGTCCCTTTGAATAACATATCACTTACCATTCTATTATGATGCATCTTATATTTTCCCCCACTTGTGCTAAAAATAGAGAGAGAGAAATACCAGACCACCTTACTTGCCTCCTGAAAAAACCTGTATGCAGGTTAAGAAGCAACAGTTAGAACCAGACATGGAATAACAGACTGGTTCAAAATTGGTAAAGGAGTTCATCAAAGCTGTATATTGTCACCTTGCTTATTTAACTTAAATGCAGATTACATCATGAGAAATTCTGGGCTGGATACAGCAGAAGCTGGAATCAAGATGGCCAAGAGAAATATCAATAACCTCAGATATGTAGATGACACCACCCTTATGGCAGAAAGCAGAGAGTAACTAAAGAGCCTCTTGATGAAAGGGAGAGAGGAGAATGAAAAGGCTGGCTTAAAACTCAGCATTCAAAAGATGAAGATCATTTCATCTGGTCCCATCACTTCATGGCAAATAGATGGGGAAACAATGGAAACAGTGACAGGTTTTATTTTCTTGGGCTCCAAAATCAGTGCAGATGGTGACTGTAGCCATGAAATTAAAAGAGGCTTACTCCTTGGAAGAAAAGCTATGGCAAACCTAGACAGCATGTTAAAAAGCAGAGACATTACTTTGCTGACAAAGGTCCATATAGTCAAAGGTATGGTTTTTCCAGTAATCATGTATAGGTGTGAGAGTTGGACCATAAAGAAGGCTGAGCAGCAAAGAATTGATGCTTTTTAACTGTAGTGTTGGAGAAGACTCTTGAGAATCCCTTGAACTGCAAGGAGATCAAACCAGTTAATCCTAAAGGAAATCAATCCTGAATATTCATTGTAAGGACTGATGCTGAAGCTGAAGCTCCAATACTTTGCTCCAATACTAATGTGAAGAACTGATTCATTAGAAAAGATCCTGATGCTGGGAAAGATTGAAGGCAGGGGGAGAAGGAAATGACAGAAGATTGAATGGCATCACTGACTCAATGGACATGAGTTGGTGTAAATTCCAGGAAATGGTGAAGGACAGGGAAGCCTGGCATGCTCTAGTCCATGGGGTCACAAAGAGTCGGACACGATCGAGGGACTGAACAACAGCAACTGTGCTATAAAATATGTTTTACATTTTTGAAAACTTCCACTGATGAAAAAGATGATGTCTTATAGTCAATAATTCAATAAATATTAATTGAACTTCTGTTATTTGCCATAGAGTGTCAAGTTACTGGGAATTCAGTAATAAAGAAAATAGGAATAGTCCTTGCTCTCTTGGGTTTTGCATTCTAAGCAAGGAAAGCAACTAACCAGTAAACATATCAATCTAATATGTCAGATGGAGTAAAGTGCTCTAAGAAAAGTAAGCTGCGGGCAGCATGGAGATTTGCTATCAGCAGAGGTTGCCAGTTTTTTAAAAGGTGGATAGGAAAGGCTACAATAAGAGGGTGACATTTGATCACCTGGGTAATTGATTTCCACACAGAGGAAGTAATAAGTTCAAAGTCCCTGAGGCAGAAGTGTGCTTGGCATGGACAAGAATCAGTGATGTAGACAGAGTGGCAGCAGCAAGTGATGAGCAGGAGAGAGGAGAGAGGAAGCAAATGAAGTCAGTTAATTGGTGGAAGGTCAGGTCGTTTACTGCCTTGGAAATGATGTCAAGGAATTAGATTTCATTGCGTGTGAGATGGGAAGCCCCTGAACCTACTAAATATTTGTTTCCTTGTCAATAATCAACATCTCTGCTGTTTGAAAAGATTCCAGAAACGGATGGTGGTGAGAGTTGCACAACAGTGCACATATACTTAATGCCACTAAACTGGACACATAAAAGTGGTTAAAATGGTAAATTTTATGTTATATATATTTTAGCGCAATTTTTAAAAAGTCCTTGAGTGAACACCGTGGACCCAAAACTGTGCTTGACCGAAAGAACAGTGTAAGCAGTGCAGCACTCAGAATCTGCTTTGAGAAAATAGATTCCATATATTATAAGCGAAAATACACAATGCAAGGTAGCATAAATCATGTTCCAAATGAGAGAGCTAGGCTAGAATTTCACACAGTGTTCTCGGAAACATTAGTCTGCAGAGATGCCCTTTGAAATAAAAGGATCTTACTCAAATAAGTTTGGGAACTACTGCATCCTTCAGTCCTGCCTGGAGATTCCCAGTGCACGTTGGCATAACATTGGCTCTGAAAGTAAGTACACATGAAAGAAACCTGTTTAACTTTGTTTAACCCAGTGTTGCTAAATCATTTTGATTACAGGCTTTCCCCCTCAAATCACCTATTAACATCCTGAGAAACTAGTATTCCAAAGAACCTAGGAGACATAAAGCTGAGATAGAAATTCTGGAGAGAGTTTGTGGAGAAAGAGCCATCTGAGCTGAGCCCTAAAAGAAAGGGGATTCTTAGATTAGAGGAAGGGCAAACTCAAGGCAAGAGAAATGTGAAAACATTCACTTCAAAGTAAATCTTCTGGAACTTGCTTTTTTCAAATATCGTTGTGCCACTGAATAAATCTAAACACACTAACAACATCATAATTTTGATGATGTTGATAAACTTCTTCTCGAACACTGAAACACCAATTCACTAAGATTCATTAATTTGTCGAAGTTTTCTTAATTCCTAGTCATTATTTTATAGACAGTGAAATTAAGCCCAGAGAGACTATAACTTACTCAGTCATCCCTACCTAATCGATGGCAGAGTGTTCATTTTCTTTCTCTAGGGCCAGAGTCCTGTTCCATAAAGGAGGGAGCTATGGTCCTTGCATGTCTGCAACAGACACTTTGGAATTAAAGCAAAGAAATTGATTCCAGTGCAAGATGCAGATTTCATCATTCAGTGGATATGGAAACAGAATCAAATTAAAGAACAACGCAAGCTTGGATTTTAATGAAGCTCATCTTTGTTTCTTTTGCAGATCAAATTTTTGGCTCTCATCTGCACACACTCTGTGAACGTGAAAATTCCACAGTTCCACGGTTTGTAAAGCAGTGCATTGAAGCTGTCGAAAAAAGAGGTGGGTAACTGAATGTACAGCCATTTCCCCCAAACTGCACCCTCTACACAACCAATGCTCACATTAACAGCACCACTTGATTTGTCTGGAAAGCCATGCAATTAAAACCTGACTGTTGCTAATCAGTTAAGAGGATCAAGTTTCTTATTAACTTCAGTTTGTTTTCACAGTAGAGACATCAATAATTCCCACTAATGTTCTTTTTTTTAATATTTTGCTGTCTGACATGTTGTTGATTCAATTGCAAACTTCTTGTTTTCCCGCCAGTGATAAAACATTCATAAAATATCAGTACTCACAGTATTAGAACCCTCCTAAAATTCATGCTGGTAGACGTTGTGCCGGAACAAATTTTGGTAAGCCCCCGTTAACCAGTGAAACAAATAGTGCTCCTGCTTGCAAACGGTGATGTCCCATCTTCCATGTGTATCTGTTCAGCACAGAATATGCCTAACTAGTTTTAGGGATGACTTTTGATTCCTATATTTCAGCATTCTAATTTTCTTCTGAAATTATCTCATCTTACTGAGGGGAACAAAGCAAAACCCAATTGACTCATTATTTCTATGGTAGTCTATCTGTAGGGTGTTTTTCCTTCAGACTCTGATTTCATTCATTCAAGGTCATTTTCCCTGGAAGATACATACAGTAGATGCAGAATCTCAAAAACTATACTGTATAAAAATGTGAAGCTTCATCACCATCTGTTACAAGTTTACAACATGTTCCCAGGATCTAGGGGGATATATATCATGTAAAAGATAGAGGTGTTTTCAGAAAAAGAATTGGTGAATCTATTCCCCTTTTCAGCTCCCAGTCTCTTAAAACAATAGAACCAAGGGAAGAAATCTTTACCAAGTTATCTGCTAGGAAAAAGCCATTTTAATTCTCTCAGTGTTACCTGGCTTTATTATAGAAACATAATAAAAATGGTCTGCAATTTCCAACTCCTGGAAATTCATACTTTAATTATACTGTAAGGACAGCCTTGGGATCCTATTATTCCCATATCAGTAGGGAATGAGAGAATAACAAGAAGGGGACAAGTGGGTAGAGAGAGTGAATAAAGTGAGAAGCTTTGGGGAAAAGCATATCAATACATCAGAGAGAAGAGCTGAGAGTTCAGAGAGAGAATCAAAAATAGTAAAAGCAGAATAAACACAAGGAGAGGTATCTGTGAAGAGTGGAATCAATTGGAGTTTAGAGAGAAAAGTCCTTTTATTGCATGTTAGAATCTCATTTAATTGTGTAAGTACATATTTTAGGAATAAATATTATTTAATAAATACTTAGAGCCAAATGGATTACTGAAAATGTTATAATGTTATCATTGCCAATAGTTAAGCTATCATCATTTTCTGGAAATCTTCACTCACTTATAAATACTCAGTACTGACAGTGTAAGCATTGTCATATTAGAACAAAAATCCAAATAGGACTTTGGGGGAAGCTGTGCATAATAAAATGTGTGCATATTTAAAAAAGGATTTTATACCTCTCTATTTCTGAATATACCCCAGGCAAAATGAAAATTCTGCTAGACACAGCCTTGTGGCACACAGATACTATGGTATTGTAGAACTGAAAATGCCTATAGATAGAAACTGCATGTTTCGTTCATGGCATTTTATTGGTGATTTTTAGTAAAATAAGACCATATTTTTGCTGACAGGGGCAATCATATTTGGCCTTATGTTTCACTGTCCCAATGTTTTCTCTTAAAATGAATTTGTAGATTCAGTACTAGATAGGCACTAATCACATATAATGATTATTAATATAATTCCTAAATGTTTTAATGAAACTCGAAGACTACAATTCCATAAAGCAGTAGATAATTCAAAGCATTTTGGCAATATCAGCTTAAAGGAGCTCTATGGAAATGTTCAACAAAAACTCAGAGGCACCTCTCACATCGCTACAAGATTTACAAGTGTGTGCTGTTGATTATATTTTTCTATGATCATTTTGTTGGATTAATATTCTTACATTTATATGCCAATTCTGTTTACTCAAAGTGCTGTTTTTGCTCAATGCTGGCATAAAGCACCTCAGTACAGAAGTAATTTATGTGAATATAAGTCCACTGTTTATGCAGCCTTCCAATGGCATTCTGTGCCGGGGTTGGTATTAGGAAGTAACATTCATAAAGATGCCAAGTCTCCCAGCATGGCTGGACTCAGCCTATCTAGAGCCTTCGTTCTAAAGGCCAGATCCTCTTCCAGCCAAGATGCTCAACTGCAGAGTCATGGGAAATGCTTATGGACCTGTTATGGGAAAGGCATGTTTAATGAAAACTGTGTGTTTATTCTCTCACGCAGGAAAATGGTCTCAATCCTCACTACAGCAGCACATCCGCTGTTACATAAAAACTTCTTGTTTCCTTTCTTTTATCCCAAGATTATTTTCCCCACCTTAAAGGAATCATTTACAAACTGCAGTAATATTTTTTAAATGCTTCTGTGCTGTGCTTAGTTGCTCAGTCATGCCCGACTCTTCGCGACCCTGTGGACTGTAACCCACCAGGCTCCTCTGTCCATGGGGGTTCTCCAAGCAAGAATACTGGTGTGGGTTGCCATACCCTCCTCAGGGGATCTTCCCAACCCAGGGATCAAACCCAGGTCTCCCACATTGCATGCAAAATCTTTACCATCTGAGCTACCAGGGAAGCCCAAGAATACTGGAGTGGGTGGCCTATCCCTTTTCCAGGGGATCTTCCCAACCCAGGAATTGAACTGGGGTCTCCTGCATTGCAGGCAGACTCTTTACCAGTTGATCTACCAGGGAAGCCCTGAATGCTTCTAACATTCTTGATTACAGATGAAGCAACATCAGGAGGGCATCTCTCACCATTTATTCATTCATTCCTCTATTCATCCATTCATTCAGTTAGTTACTTACACTTGGCAGAACCAATTTGCCCATGCTTCCCTAGTCTCCCCCAGGGATATCCTACCCAGTCCTTGGCACAAAATGTATTCTTTATCCATCCTTGGCAAAGTGTTATTCAGTTCAGTTTAGTCGCTCAGTCGTGTCCAAGTCTTTGGGACCCCAGAACTGTAGCACACCAGGTCTCCCTATCCATCACCAACTCCCGCAGTCCACCCAAACCCATGGCCATTGAGTCAGTGATGCCATCCAGCCATCTCATCCTCTGTCATCCCCTTCTTCTCCTGCCCTCAATCTTTCCCAGCATCAGGGTCTTTTCAAATGTCTCAGTTCATCGCATCAGGTGGCCAAAGTATCAGAGTTTCAGCTTCAAAATCAGTCCTTCCAAAGAACACCCAGGACTGATCTCCTTTAGGATGGACTGGTTGGATCTCCTTGCAGTCCAAGGGACTCTCAAGAGTCTTCTCCAACACCACAGTTCAAAAGTATCAATTCTTCAGCACTAGCTTTCTTCACCATCCAACTCTCACATCCATACAGGACCACTGGAAAAACCATAGCCTTGATGAGACGGACCTTTGTTGGCAAAGTAATGCCTCTGCTTTTCAATATGCTGTCTAGGTTGGTCATAACTTTCCTTCCAAGGAGTAAGCGTCTTTTAATTTCATGGCTGCAATCACCATCTGCGGTGATTTTGGAGCCCAGAAAAATAAAGTCAGCCACTGTTTCCACTGTTTCCCCATCTATTTGTCATGAAGTGATGGGATCGGATGTGATGATCTTAGTTTTCTGAATGTTGAGCTTTAAGCCAACTTTTTCACTCTCCTCTTTCATTTTCATCAAGAGGCTCTTTAGTTCTTCTTCACTTTCTGCCTTAAGGGTATTAGTTGCATTTTAAAGTTTGAATCTCTTGGACATGCCTAGAAGAAAATCTCTTAGTGAGCCGAATGTAAACCAATTTAGCGAATCACTTGCTTAGTATGTTTCCTTATCTTGATTTGGATTTCCTTTATCCCTCTAAACCACCAGAGCATTCGCCTCCTTACCAACTATTGTAACTAGATTAAAGTTATTTCTGTGGTTTCTGATATTGTCTGCTCAACCCAGGAAATGTACACAGAACTTGGAGGGCCAACTGTGAATGAGTGTGTTAGTCTTTAAAACTTTTCCAAGTGGTTCATTCTCCTTTGCCTTGCCTTTACAGTTTTGGACTATGTGTGTGTGTGTGTGTGTGTGTGTGTGTGTGTGTGTGTGAAATTGTAAATAACCAGTGAGAAATTGAATTTATGCTTCTAAAATTATGCAGAAATGTTGACTTACTATTCAGCTAATGCTCAATAGACATGGTAAACTGATCAAAAGCAGGAGAGCATCTGACAATTTTTTTAAGGCCTGGAGCAACAAGCATGTAGGGGTGACATTGTGACATACTGGTGGTATGTAGATCTAAACAGAGAGAAGTTCAGTTTTCAGTGTTTTGTGAAATGCTTTCTGTAGTTTACGATGATCTAAGAGGTATATGGAAATTGCTTTCTTAAAAGTAGACTCACCTGTATCACTTAGAGACAAGGACCTAGAGATATGAACTAAAAAAAGTATTTCATCTAAACTGGTATAATTAGTACCAAAACCTTAATCCATAGGGGTTTTTTTTAGTATGAAAAGTCTGTAACTGACTATTATTCTTTGTGAAGGCGGGTCATTTGGAAAGAGCCCCACATAGTATGTGACACATTGTAAACACTCAGTAATATTGGCTGAATGAAGTAACAGAACTCGTGTTACTGCACTTCTGCAACAGGGAGTTAGCTGCCCAGATACCTATTCTGCATCATTGCCCATACTACCATCTGAGAATATGGAGGAGATACACACTAAAGAAACTGTGATAAGTCCTATGAAAGAAAAGAATAGATATTGTGCTGGAAGAAAGAATAACCACTACAATAATAATTAAAAAAAAATAGAAGTTTGCTTAAAATTTGCATGATAGGGGGTGGGGTAAGTGGAAAGATCTTGATCAAAGGTATTAAGTTGAAGTTATGCAGGATGAAAAAGTCTAGAGACCTATGACATAAGCATGATAGCCAGAGTTTACAATATTGTGTTGAATACTGAAAAAAGCTAAGAGTAAATTTTGGATGCTCTCAACACAGAGAAAAATTGGTAGTTATGTAAGGAGATATGTTAATTAGTTTGTCATTTTGCTATGTCTCTGTATATCATGTTGTACACCTTAAATATATATATATAGTTTTCATTTAGAATATATTTTAAATGACATAATAAGCCCTGAATAATAAACACATACTCTTCTGGTTTTAGCCTCCTGATACAGACCAGAAGTTTAAGACACCCTATTTCCCAGGTTATTTTCTTGACATATTGTAACAGCATAACACAAGGAGTTACTTGGTGTGAAATACCCAAAAGAACATGCCATGAATGATGAATCAGCCCTTTTTCCATGCAACAATGCCATACACCGCCAAAGACTTTTGTTATATAATAATGGAGTTAACTAAACGAATGAACATGTTTCTACACTAAATATACTTTTATGCATCCAATATATTTTTGCTCATCAGGGAATAGGGCTGGTTTTAAAACAATTTTTAAGTTGCATTTGGATCGGCACTTATCCTTTGGAATATGTTTAACAACTCATTCTTCCTCCTTGATTCCCAGTTCAGGTTACTATGCCCCGAACTATATAACAAATTTAAGATAATATCTAGAGATCTGTTGCAAACAATGTGAACACAGCACTACTTAACTGTACACGTAAAATGGTAAATTTTATATTATATGTTTTTCTTTGCCACAATTAAAAATAAATGATACTAGGTCTTCCAAATTTGATGATTCCAGCTATAAGCTACTTTGCAGAATGCCTCAGCAGTTGCTAACCAACAATTTTGTCCTCTCTCTCTTTTTTCTGGAACACAAAATACTATGACAGGAATGATACACAAAATTACATATTTGACTTTGTGCCTAAAAGCCACCCTGGGATCCATAACCTTGCTTAAAGATTTAAGAAAGACCTTTAGTCTACTTCTGAGAAGGTCCTTAGCCCCGAAAACTTTATCTCTCCCCCTGACTTCTTAGCAGCTGTTATATTTTTTTGCTGTCGTTTGTTTGACAGGATCCAGTTATAGGTTCCGATGTCTGTTTAAAGAAACAAGGAGGCTGTTGGCTTTAAAATTCCCTCATTGCTTGTGTGATCAGCATTTTCCCAGGCTTTTCTACATAGTTTGCCAAGCAAAGGGACTGACCTTTTGTAGCAAACACTTTTTCATTTCAAAATGCTCACTTTGATTTTTGTCCCATTTTATGCTCATTCCAAACTGTTTACAACCCACTAAAAATGACTGTGAATTATATGTTTGTGTAATGGATTCCTTTTGTGGTCAGAGTGGAATGTTTACTTTGAACAATTAGTTATCTTTGGGTAGATTATAGCAACTTGGAAAAAGAATGACTAAAATTATTATTATACCTTAACTGTTTCTTTTTGGTAGTTCCCCTGTTGTTACGTGAAGTTTGAGAAAAAGGCAGATTAAGAATTCCATGACATTACAGACCAAACCTACTTCTCTTATTGTGTCAATATTTATTTGGACGTACTTATTAATGTCACAAGAAGGTATGGTTATACACTTATAACTTGCTGGATATACTTACTGAATCATAAAAATTCAGAACAAGGATTATACAGAAATACAAGGCTATTTACTATTATATATAGTGCATGCTTCCTTAACATGTATTTGCAAGTTAAGTAAGGCATGCACGTGTATGTACTTATTATAAAAAGAACAGACCTGATTATATGCATCATATGCTATGATGCACCAGATCCAGTGCACCAGTCTGACATGGTCTTGAGCTCCTACCAAGTGTTCACTGGCAAAAATAAAACTCCATAGTCTTTTCCCATTGCCCGGTGATCTAGGCCCCTGAAGGGCCGATCATAATGCCTTCCCTAGGCAAATTCTGCTCCCAGTTCTGCTAATTTTGCACTGTTCATTCTTTCCCACTTTGGGATAATCTATTATAGTTGGATCCAGGCACGCACCAAAGGCTGATACTTCCATGAAGAATGTGCAATTTGTACTGTTTAGTTGGTGACGAGATTCTTGAAAACTTTTATGATTATATCTTGTTCCAGAGAGACTTCTGCTTGCTAGTTTTATAAGCAGCGAGTGAAAAAATAAAAAGTAATGAAAACAAAACAAACTGATAAAAATTACATGCTCAAAAAATAAAATCAAGAGTTCAAGATAAGCACTATTCCCTTTTCCCTAGAGAATATTTGTGGGACTGAACAAAAATGTTTCTCAGGGCACTGACCTATGTCTTCCTTTTTTTTTTTTTTTAAATGCTTGCTTTTTATGCCTAAAGTTAGGCATCCGCATGCGTTTACAACAGCACTGATCCTCAAAGAACCTCCGTGAAAGTTTACAGCAAATTTTCTTTAGTTTTTACTTCTGAGTTAAAACTAAGTCCAGTTAAGTGGGTTTTTTGTTTGTTTGTTTGTTTTGGTGTTTTGTGTTTTATTTTGTTTTGTTTTAATGCAACCCAGTGACTGCCACCTTCCTGACAGAAGTCGTGTTGTGCTGGGTCCAAGTTGGAATTGGCCCTTTGGGGTAGTCATGCTGGGGCCTCTGTGTCTGTAAGAAAGCCACATTCAGGGCTAGAGGGGAAGACAAAATCAAAAAAAGAGTAAACAGGAAACAGCCCGCCAGAGTATAAAAGAGAAACTGGGAAAAGACAACCAAAAGAAATCAGAGATGACAAGGTGGAGAGAAAGAAAAAAGCTGTGTTTTGCAATTATGAAAACAAATGTGGATAAAAGGGCATGCTTGTGAGGTCTGTAATGAAGAGAAGACAGACTGCTGAACCAGCTACCATCTCTGCCGTAGTTACCTGATACCTACTCCCTGTTCCAGAGAAATGTACTCTCGCTGTAGAAAATGCTTGTCAGTTGAATCTTGCCATGAATGTTCACAAATTCTAAATGTTCACAATTTCTGTACATAGATGTGGCTACTAATTAATTCTCTGTACTTAGTAGTGCCTTTTAATGGCATTTATCTGTGCTGAGCAATACACAGCAGTCTTATTATCAAAAAAAAGAAACTAGAGGGAGTTCACTATAACAGAAGTTAATAGAGAAATGAGTGTGCAGTTCAATAACCGGAAAGGCTATCTAACAGATCCAGCAGCATAGCCCTGGTCAAGTCGGTCAGAGGATATTCCCACACTTTTGAGTCCAGAATGCACACGAATAAATAATGTCTGTTCCTAGATAAAGCCTGTCTAATTTCCAACCTCCGCCCCCACTCCCACTCCCCTTTCTAAAGTTTAGGTTCTTAACATACATTTCCCTTGGAGTTAGTTGTAAGGAAACAGAGCCAAAATTAATACCCTAGGAAATTAGCCTCTTGTTGTGGATGGAGGATTTAAATAAGGCAACACCTCAACATGTCAAGAAGTAATACTCTAAATTATCCTTTAGTGGTGTCATTTATATGATGGGAGTTCTGGGTCTGGAAGTTTTTCCCATTATAAACCCTCATATTCAGAAGTTAATAGTTCAACCATAAAAATAATCTTGGCTGAAAATTGGCAGGATGTTTAAGCCTGAAAGCAAATGTTTACAAAATTTGAAGAAAAAAATATCACATGCATTTGGAAAGCTTTTATGTTTTTAGAAATTGAGTGTAGTAGTAATAATAATAATGATATCAATAAGGCAGTTAGAGATTTTCAAATATTTGTTGCCTTTAGATCCAAAAATGGATTTGTAGTTTTTAAATATTTTTATTCTTGTTGCGTAATGTGAACCCATTGATTAAAAAATAAGTCATCAACACTTTCACATGTGTCACTTTGTTTTTTGAATTAATCTGTCCTTTATTAGTTGAACAAGAATCTATACATCATATTTTTATAGGCATTTCCCTAGAGCTTAAAAATGTATAATCATTGAGAAGCCTTAAGTTAATTTAGGAAGTTATGAATAAGACCAAAATATTATGCTCTTTTGTGGGTTTCCTAATGAATAGCATTCCCCTTCTAAATGTCTAGAAAAAATTGCCCTTCCCAAGGAATTTTCACACTTTCAGATGAAGTGTGTTCAATTTGAACATTAATCATTAATCTGCAGATACAGTAAAGGATACATACAGATTCCAGGAGGAATGATTGCATCAGTCTACATAATTGAACATGGCATATTTTCCTCCATAGGATCTTTTAAAGTAATTTACCCATCTCCTTAGTAGATTCATCTCTTGGAGTTTCTTCTAAATTCTATGAGAGGTTATCTTATAGTCTAACAAGCTATCAAGTTAGAAAATGTTTTTCCTGAGTTCAAATAATCTTTGCTAGTTTTATTCCTTTTTGCTAAATTTTATACTCTTCAAGCCACTTTCTATCTTCAGTTCAGAAAAAAACAAACGACAACAACAAAAAAAAAATCAAGGGCAGGACACTTTGAAAAGAAAAACTAACCATGCAAAACCAAAATAGCTCTGAAATGATACTGCTGGAAGAATTCTTGAGGTTTAGTATCCTGTAGACCCAAAGTGTAAAGTCATACTGTTTTTAAAGAAACAAGAATGCCCTGAGATATAGGGTGAAAGCACCATGTATCAAAGAAAAAATATTTAAAATATTTCCTTTAGTATATTTGTGTCCTCCTTGTAGGGAGAGTGGACTCATTTTTAATTCTTCACTCAGTGCCTAGCACATGATACATTCTCAATAAATAATAAAAAGTGGGTAGATTATTTTCAACGTTGTTTAAATCTTCATTGGAAAGTTGCACACCATTGCTACACCTGCACATGCTTGAAACTAAAAAGATGCATAACCAGCAGTTATTGGTTGAAGGCAGCTACAGGATGTGCAGAGAATAGTGTGGTTTGCATTTGTTTTAAACATTTAAACCATTTCTGAAGATATTATATTATTCTAAATGACATCATTCTTTCCCATGGACACTCAGCTATGCTAAACATTCACAGTTATGTTTACTTAAAGATTCTGTGCCCATCAATTTTTGGAAACTACATTTAAATTCAGCAGCTAATAGAACATCCATTCTCTGCTCATTTCATCAGAGGAAGTCATAACCCATTAGGCATTATTTCAACACCAATAGCCTGCTGTTCTTAATTAAGTGATTGAATGGCAACTATGACTTGTAAGTGACATGTATGTGAATGGCCAGGCAAAGGCTCCGGTCCCATAACCCCACAGAAAGTTAAGCACCACGTCTTTCCCTTTAATTCAGACTTGGAATACCATTTCAGTGCTCCTCTGTGTTAGTTTACTTTCCTGTAAACATCTCATCGTCCTGATTTAGTGTTTCTTTTCTGTGTAGATCTCAGGGATTTCTTAGTTTTGTGATAGGTTTTTTTTTTTTTTTGAGTTTAAAGAATCTGTCAAAGAATTTGAAATAAGAAAGATGCAGTCAACTACACAGACCTATCAATTTGAAACTAATGAACAAAGGATAGCAGTACTCTAAATTCTGACATAGTTTTGCTATTGGACATTGATTTCATTTTCTCAAAATTACTTCACAGCGTAAAAATGTTAAATTCTGCTGATGCTATCAAAAGCTACATAAAGACTTTAAATACACCAGTGTCATTAAAAATGAGACTATTGTCTTCCTTTTTAAAAAAAAATATGTTCTTCTTGTTATGTTTTGCATTTTTGATAGCTTGGGCTAACTTAACCCATAAGTCTCCTTACAGAGTGGTGGGACACCTAACAGAAATTATTGTAATCACAGTATTGTAAGCTTTCTTTACTTTTGTCTTGAAAGTGGGCAGTTGGCATGTAAGTAAAACTGCATAGCATAATATTGGATATATTATGTGCTTTGCCTAGAGTTTGACAGCATAAAAAGAAAATATGCATTTCCTTTGGATTTAATTCTTGACTGACATTTCATGCTACTATTTCTCTCAGTGTGATCTCAGTTCAGTTCACTCAGTCATGTCTGACTCTTTGAAACCCCATGGACTGCAGCATGCCAGGCCTCCCTGTCCGTCACCAACTCCCAGAGTTAACTCAAACTCATGTCCATTGAGTCGGTGATGCCATCCAACCATCTCATCCTCTATCATCCCCTTGTCCTCCCACCTTCAGTCTTTCTCAGCATCAGGGTCTTTTCAAATGAGTCAGTTCTTCAGTGTGATCTCAGTGACCCTAAAACGTCAGTGATTCCTTCAATGATTTTAAAGTTCTGATATAGGCATGACTTCTCAAGCTAGATTTTTATACTCAGATCTGAGATCTAGTTACAATCTTTTTTGAATTTTTTTTTCTGGCATCACAAATTCAACATTTTCAAACTGAGCTTATACCTTTCCTCCAAAAACCTGCTCTTCCTCTTTGTCCTTACCTCAGCTATTTTGCCCATTGCCCTAAAAAGAAATTCATCAGATTATCTTAGACTCTTCTCTTTCATTATGAACAACACCTTTCATCAAGTCTCATGAACTCTACTGTTTTAAAAAAATTTTTAAAGTCTTTACCGAGTTTGTTACAGTATTATTTCTCTCTTATGTTTTTGGTCTTTTGGCCATGAGGCATGTGAGATCTTCACTCCCTGACCAGGGTTCAAACCTGCACCCTCTGCATTGGAAAGGTAAGTCTTAACCACTGGACTGCCAGGAAAGTCCCAATCTCTACTTTTTTACTGTCTCTTAAATCTGATTCTTCCTCTCACATCCCATGGCCTTAATTGTGCTTCAATAATTTCTTTTGATATAAACCCTCTAATTGATATCATTGACTTTGTTCTTATTTCTGCCCAGGTCATTCTTCTCAATGCTGCCAAAATTATCCCTCAAAATTATAAATAGGATCATATTATCCCTTCTGAGAACCTTCCATCAGGATAAACAAAATTCCACACTAGTTATTACCATAAAAAGGATAAGCATATGACCTCTGTCTGTTGTCCAGCTTTATAACCTCATAAACAATTTCCTATGCACCACCTACATGAAGTTTTCCAAAGGCTGATATTCTGTCCATGAACGGTTTTCTCTCCTTAAAGACCCTTTCCGTATCCATTTATCTGCCAAATTTGCATTCATCCTCTTGGGCATAGTACAAGCTTCCCCCTCACAGATGAATGTTCTCTAACTCCTATCTTCAGTCACCTCTCTGTAGTCTCTTGAACATTATTAGCACTCTTCCCTCCACAGTATTCCAGGAAGAGCATTGCTTTCCCCAATACCACCCTACTGCATGGGACCATGGTGGCTAGTTTCATACCTGTTTCCCCATCTAGAATGTGAGTCCTGGAGTCTAGGGTTTGTCTGGCTCCTCTCTGCCTCCTCACTGCTCAGCACACCAGAGCTGGCATATGGTAGGGATTCAAGTCATCAGGGGTGATTGAATGGATAAATAGATACTATTTCAAGATTTCATTCATCGATCCATGTATACATCCTTAAAGAACCAACTTGTATACTGAAGATTCATTGACCTGCTAGAAGAAAGAGTCATTAAATGTCTCTTGGAACACAGAGTAAAGTTATATGATCCGGAAATGTGAAACTGTCTTAAAAGAGTTGTTTCGTTTTACATTTGTATCATGGTATGGTATATATGTATATCCATATCAATATCTATATTGATATCATACATATATATGATGACATATATCTATGTCATATCTATGTGACACACCATATTAGCAATAGTTTATAATAGGATAAAACAGCACCAAAATAGAGCAGTGACTCTGGTGTTCAGGACAGGCTTCAGACAAAACTAACTTTCTCATCCTTAAGAGGGAAAAATTTCTCTCTCAACAAATAGTGTTAAATGTTTCATAAACCTGAGAGATTCAATCAACTAAAAACAAATTTGATGCTTTTGAGATCTGTCACAGTCATAAATGTAGAACTACCATGTTTCTGGTTCAAAACCTGCTTTTTATATATCAACTTCCAGGCTCTGTGCCCACTTCCCTGTAAGTTTGTATGTAATTTTTCCCATTATCACCCCCAGGTCTCTTTCACCATCACCACTTTCCAGGCATCTACCATCTACTGAATAGCCATGTTTCTGATTATCTTTTCCCAAATGTATTAGCTTGCATTATTTAAGGCTGAATCTCATTTTATTATTTCCTGCTCGTATTTTTAAACTCCTTAAGTCCATTTGTATGATTCTTTTGTCTTCACAGATGTCCACAGTTCCTCCCAATTTAGTATCATCAGCAAATTTAATTAATGCTCTGTTTACCTCTTCTTCTAATGAAACCAGTCCCTTGTTTCATTTCATCATACAAAGTAAAAATGTATTGGCAATAAAACAGTCCAAAGAAATGTTCCCTCACTGTAGGAGGGGAAGTTAAGGATACAGCAAAGAATCATGTGGCGAGGAGTGGACAGGGCAGCAGGGTGGTGAGCTAGTTTGCTATTGCCCTAAAGCAAAACCTTTTTCACAGCAACCACACTTTGGCAGATTGCCTGGGTTGTTGCTGGGTGTGTGTGTGTGTGTGTATGTGTGTGTGTGTGTGTGTGTGTGTGTGTGTGTGTGTGTTCTGGAAGGCAGCTATATTACCCCAACTGAGGACTTTTTCCTCAAAATATTTATTGATAAACAAAAAGCACATTTTAAAGTATAAATACAAATACAAATGTAAGCTAGTAACATTTAATCTGTAGTGTAGCCACTAACCTAGATATACAGACAGGCTCACAATTATTTTCAAGAGACTTTTCCAAACATTCACTACTGTTTAAGTTTTTATCTAATTTGATAAATGCTTTAAACTCAAATTACCTATTGAGTTTAAGTCAAATTCTTTATAACTAGTGGATTTATAAAATAAAGTCAGATAATTTTTCAGTTGTATCCAACAGGCAAATGTTAGTAAAAACAATTTAACATACAGAATGAACAGGCTGAAAAATTGAACTTGATCAGAGAGATGTTACTTGTTAACTTTAAGGTAGGCAAGTTTACTTGCAAAGAATTACACCGTTAGTCTTTAAAGTTGTCATACAGACAAGGTATTATTTATGTAAGAAAACAAAGATGACATTTATTAAGCACCTACTATGTGCCACAGATAATGCTAATGCTTTCCAACATGAGTCAGTACAATACATTTAAAGCATATATCATTTACTACCTGGTACCCCAAACAGTATTCTTAACTTCAGTAAATCTCTTAAACATTTGGCAGGTAGTATATGAAAAGTCACTCTTCAGAATATGGGAAAATTATTATAAATTCATTGACTCCACAGGAAAAAAATCTTTCTAGTGATTAGGACAGACAGATGGTAGACCAGCATCTCTATTGTTATATACAGAAGATGATGCACATTTGCCATGTTGAAATTAAAGCTGATATATACTTTACATATAGCACAGGGTCACCAAAGGTGTCATCACTGAAGGATGGTGTTAGCAAAATAGTGACTGGGAATATGGTGAAGCAGTTACAGCCTTGTATTGTTTTTGCAGTGAGAAAAATTTGATGCACGATGCATTCTTATGAGAGAATTTTCTCAGATGCCAGGACTTTACAGGCATAACTTCCATAAGCTTTAATGGGAGTTTCCTGCCAGCACCTGTTACAGTGCAGAGTTCTTACTTTTCACACATAATCCAAAATGGGCTTGGAATACTAACTTGGAAAAACTAATATAGTGAAACCTTCTTGAAATGTTTCCTCACGTATAATGTTCATCTTTTAATCCTTGGTCTGATATATGTATGACCATGTTTTCCTTTCAAATTCTTTTCCCACCAGAAAAGAAGAACCAGACTTCTTTTCACAAACTGTCTATGAGTAGGAGCAGATAAAATAATTATTTGTAGTGGGTAAGTTAAAAGAAAAGTTATTCATCTAGAAATTAGATTAATGGTAGAAACCAACTTTTCTTAACTGAAAATAGCTCTAGAGTTAGATTGTAGATTCCTGAGGAGCCAACAGAAACAATTAGAGTTCCATGTGCGAAAAGCAATACCAGTATCTCTAAAAGAAGATCACAGATTAAAATAATATAGTTTGGCCATATTTTCCCATATCTTTACAGACCAAAGTATAGGGACTTTTAATATTTGAAGGATATCACATTTAATCCCATGGATTAATTAGCAAGATAATGTTTTGTGTAGAGAAGAGTTTAATGAATTCTTAAAATTCCGTATTTTAAAATTGCCATAAATTCTTATTACCAAAACTAAAACAAAAATAAACAAAACAAAAAAAAATGTTACAGCACTTCTGTTTCACTAAAATTGTTGAAGATTGTACAGAAATACTATTCTATGAACAATAACATGTTTGAAATCTCTCATCCAATGTTTCTAATGCACGTGGCATGTAAGAGTGAGGACAGACCTTCATACTTCAAGTCCTAAATCATTTATTGTCATTTTCCTGTTTAACAGCATGGTGAATAGGCGAAATGTTTTTTGCTCATTAAACATCGTGAAATATTAAACTTTTAACTCATGTTTATTACAGGATTTTATAGCTAATATTGTTAGGTTACAGAGTTAAAGTTGTAACAAGTCTGAAACCCTGAAACCATAAGAAGACAATTATAAACCAAATAATGAAATTTCTCATGGGGCAAAATGTGGGTTCTGAACAAGTATAACTCCAGGGTGGTGCCTGTGTATTTTGGGTACTCATTTACCCTCTTCTTTGTTTTTCTTTGCTATATGGCTGCATTGCTCCATACTGTCCCCTTCAGCACTATGTCTGACCTCTAGTACCCTTTTCTTGGCAAACCTGCCTCAAGAACAGCATTTACAGTTTCAGCCTGAAGTTCAGACACCCTTGTGATTGAGTATTACCTTGAGTACAGTTGTTCTGTAAGGTAGCAGCTATTAAGTGGCATCAAATGGCTCTGTCTCCTAATAGGTACCATGGAAGGAATTTTGTTTTGTTTTGTTTGATAAGGCAAAGAGGGAAAGGGAATCATATTGACCTCTCTGGGAGCAGGCTGTGTTCCCAGGGTTAGTACCTTCCTCCTGTCTAGGGCTTTTGCTTGTAGTACACTTTGCTCTAAACCTGGGCAAAATAAAGTCATCATTTTCTTTTTATATTCCAGCCAGTGGGTTGGTAGAAATGCATTTGTTGCTGTGTATAGTCGTTTTTGTTCAGGTTAGTTTGAAAACTTGAAATTAGGTTGGGAATCAAGGACCTCATGAATCTCGACACACTGTTCAATGTCACGTGATCTCCAGTGGACACTGAGGAGTTTTAGGCTAAGTTACAGAGGAGACTGAAAGGCAGGGGAAAGGAGAGGTGTCTGATGGAGCTAGATGTTTGTAAACAGAAAGCAGTGTGCATGCAGGGTTTATGCACAGAGATGCAGTTTTGGTGCAGAAAAATGATGCAGTGGGAGAAGTCTCCAAGAATGTTCTCTGCAGGCCCTACCCAGAAAGGAGAGAGGACTGTGTGATTCATTATTCCAAGGAACAACGTGTCTCTTCACAACATTTCAATCTGTAGAGCAAAGCCCTATATGGACTTATATACGCTCAGCTTCTGAGTCTCAGTTTAGAGCACTACACTCACCCAAAAGGAAAAGGTTCATATAAGTTGTCCCAGAAGAAAGACAGATCCTTTATTATGCTTCCCATATAATGCAAAATTATTATGATAATAAAAATAAATCATATTTAAGAATAAATTATATTTAGTCAAGTGGAAAAATGTGCCTCTCCTCCCCCAAATCTTTAAATACAGTAAGAACATGCCATTTTCATGTAACTGTTGTATCTGAAAATAGAAGGGTGGGCATTTGGATAATAGAAACCACCCCTTTGGATTAGCCTACATGGTACCCCCACTTCCTTTTCTGTCTTCTCCCATTATTTATTACACTAGTCTTATCCTTCATCTCTTCTTGTCCCACATCCTCCACAAGTGAAGTCTTTTGCTGTATTTGCCTTCTTTTAGCTAAATTTTTCTCTCAGGACAACATCGAATAGATTGATCAGTAAAGTTTGATGTGAAATCCCTCCATGGGATTTAAAAACAAAGGAATAAAATTCTAATTACAGAATTTTGGACATAAACAATGAATATGTAAAAGAAATATTATAAGATGAAATTATCTTCCCAAAACTTTAAGAAGATATTGTAAATATAGCCTCTATAATTAATGTTAAGACTAACCTTGGGGACCAACAAAGAAAATCCAGGTCTTCAAATTGATAGTCTTTTATTTCTGTCTTCCATAGCACTAATAGTCAGATGTAGTAACTGATTATGGGTTTTCTAATATTATTTTCAAAATTCAAAATCAAACAGACCTTCCTTGATAGAATTAAGAAAATTAAGATACTCTTTACTTAAATTTAAGACAGGGAAAAACATGAAATGCATTTGTAACTTGGTTTCTTACCACTTAGAAAAATCACATATGGAAGAGACACTCAGTAAATAGTGTATTAATGAACATCAGCATATGTAACACATCTTTGTTTAATATACCTTCTTTTCATGACAACAGATCACAGAGAAGTGATAGATAGATATCTAGTAATAGATACTAAATATGTATGTATATGGCTTCCTCCGTGGCTCAGCAATAAAGAATCCACCTGCAATGCAGTAGACACAGGAGATCCAAGTTCAATCCCTGGGTTATGAAGATCTCCTGGAGGAGGAAATGACAACCCAGTCCATATTCTTGCCTGGAAAATTCCATGTACAGAGGAGCCTGGCAGGCTCCAGTGGGTAGGGTCACAAAGAGTCAGACATGACTGAGCAACGAAGTACACATGTACACATACACATATAGGCACAAATTTTTTTTTGAGCTTTTATATTCGAGTTTATTCTTCATTTAACTCTTAAACACTACTATAGTTGAATATTAAAACAAAAACAAGTAGTGAGCATATTATGATTACAGTCCTTCACTCAATCATTACAGCAAATAAAACACCAGCAGTGAGTGTTATTCACAGGCCCTACTAAGAGGTCTGACACTGAACACCACCCGGAGGATGATGTTCATCATCCTCACATGCTTCTCCATTGTAATGGTGCCGTCTTTCCTGATTTGGATCAAAGTCCACTAATTCTACCTGGTCCATTTCATCAGTCTCTTCTACTTCCTTCCTCTCAGGCAGAAGTTTTTCCAGCAAAGTTTATCAGGAGAGAGTAAGCCATTCTCAGGAAAGTTTACCTTAAATTCAAAGATTAGGCGATCCTTTTCATATGGCCTACGTTAAATTGGCATGCCTTCATTTAGCACACACTTGATATCTCCGTGCTTGGCAATCTGACCTGGATGAGAAGTGATTACTATGGTTTGGTTGTCAAAAGTAGATATTGGCTTCTGGAAGTCACACAATGCCTCACCCAGCTGTATGTCCACACACATGAAAAGGTCTTCTCCTCGTCGAGTAAAAACAGCATGGTCCTTCTGATCTGAAACAATGATCATATCTCCTGGCTCCAGTCCTGGTTCTTGGTCTCCTTCACCATGGAATGTTATCTTCTGGCCATCTTTCATGCCTTTGTCAATATGAACTTCTAGAATTTTCTCTTCTCTAACTATCTTCCTTCTGCTGCAGCTTTTACATCTATCTTTAGGACTGATCCTCTCCCCATGGCCCTGGCACTCCATGCAGACAGACTGAATTTGCTGAACCATTCCAGGTCCTATCTGATGAATTCTTATTTGCATTCCAGTACCTCGGCAATTGGGGCAGCATTCTACCGCTCCTTTCTTACCGCCTCGGCCTTCACATTGATCAAAACTGACATTCTTTTGCAGAGCGAGTTTTCTTGTTGCACCATTATATAAATCTTCGAAGGTTACTGTAAGTTGATGCACAACAATTTTACCTCTCCTCTCTCTCTGCATCCTGCCTCCTCGTCCGAAAAACATATCAAAGACGTCCATGGGGGAGCCAAAACCAGCACCTGCTCCACCTTCTTTAATTGCCTGTTCTCCTCCTTTGTCATATGATTCCCTTTTCTTTGCATCAGAGGGCACTTCGTAAACTTGAGAAATCTGTTTAAACTTCTCGCCTTCATTTGGATTCTTACCAGGGTGGTACTTCAAGGCCAGTTTCCTGTAAGCCTTGTTCAGTTCTTCTTGGGTGGCATCGGGTTTGACCCCCAAAACATCATAGTAAGTGGTTTCTTTCACTATTTTCTACAGCCGGTGAGCCAGCGGATGCTGGTGTCAGGGTGCGGGAAGGAGCGCGTTGCTGTGCGCAGCTCGGGCAGCCGCCGCTCCTCCACCTCTCACCGAGCGTTCTGGAAAGTTCCTGACACAAATATTTTAGTAAGACTTTTGATATAGAGCCAAGTGACAAAATCATTCAGAAACAAGAAATCTGTTTGTATTACACTAGCGTCAATAAGTTTGAGAAGAGAACTATCAGAAGTGGAATGCTTTTTTTTTAAGACAACAAGTAAAGTTTTGAGTAACTAGAGTGTGTGCAATTGATTAACAGTCCTAAAGTAGTAAAAAAATGAAGCTGAGAATATTGCCCTCCCTTATACCACTAAAGGAAGTCTTCCTCTAATCTTTCTCCTTATAGTATGATAATAGAAATTAAGAAAGACAACTTCAATGCTAGTTCTAAGCACTTATCTATATATTTCTCTTTGTAGGAATCTTAAAATCATGAATTACAGTGGTTTAAATTGTCCAGGTATGGTTAGAGCTTCTAATTAGGGGAAATGATTGTCTTTTTATCTCTATTCCACTGACTTATATCTCCAAAACTGGGTATGATTTGTCCAGTATCTTGTGAAATATTTAAATTTTGAAGTTTTTACTGTGTCGCCTAGAGATTTGGAATCTGATATAATGCATCTTAAAGCATCTTGCAGCCAAACTAGAGATACAAGACAGAATATTCAAGGAAATAGTAGATTTATGATAATCTCCCAGTCTTTTTCAAATGAACCCTTAGGAACACACAACTGTATTATAAAAAAGAAATGTAATCCATGGCAATACTTTGGTAATAAAGGAAATATCATTATAGTCATTTGTTCACAGAAGTCAAATACACACACACATATATATACATATATACACACACACATATGAAACTTAACTGCTTCAGAATATAATGTGAAATTGAATATATATCATGGTGGTGTTTTCTTCTAAAGTTGACTACCACCCTGTGTATATTGCGTTGATGTGTCATATGTGTAAAAATATAATGTATGACCAATGCATGTCATGAATGCATTGTTGCTTCAGAAGATGATGATGCTGTGGCTCCATGGCATCTGAGATGTGTACTCTTTGTTCTTTGCTGTGTCCCTAGTGCCTCGGACACTTTTGCTGTACAGTGAGCACTTAGTTGATACTTGTTAAATTGCATAGAGAGTTAGAGTTTACTAACTCCTGACTTTCTGTCTAGAATATATTGGAATTTCTCTGTCCTTCCATTTAACCACAATTTAGCACGGATCCTTGGCCAGACATGAGTATTATGCACTAGCCCCATGTTTCTGTTTAGCAGAAGTATTAACAATACCATTCTCAATAGTTTATCTCTCGTATTCTCAAAAAGAGAACAGTAATCTTATTTATGTTTCTTGAGAGAAGGAAGTTCAGTTTTTTTAGCCTCATCCATTTGTCATGGTCAGGAGCATCTTCTTTGACAGGGAAAGAGTCAAATGACAAGAATTTTTCTGAAATTTGGGTGAGTATCAAGAAGTTGCAAAGAACCATCTTGTCTGTGATCTAAACAGGACTTGGGGTCCTGATATGCTTACACAGTCTTGTAAGTATTGTTCCTTTGTGTCTGGAATTTGGCTTCCCTGATCCACTGTAGAAGCAGCAGCCAGAATGGGCTGTCTCTCACCTGAACGCTAAGCAGAGCCAAACCATCAAAACCCTCCAGGAAGTGGCTAGCCAAAGGGTCTGAATTAGAGGCACCTCCCCAAAGAAGATCAAAAGTTATGCTGCACCAACACAGAGACACTGAGAAATGGTTGAATGTGTTCTAAATTAAACTGCCCTGGTGGTGAGCAGAGATCTGCCAAAATCTTTCAATTAATCACTTTTACCTTCAGGGCAGAGTTAGGCCTAAGAGTATTTCAATAGGTTTTTATTGGAACAGGGTTATTTCAGATATTAAACTATGTTGCACAAAGTAAAAATAATGTTATTTTTAAGTTGCTACTCTTGTTAAATAAAAGTTGGCAAGCATTCTTGGGGCCTGTATTGTGTCTGTGTATTTGTGTATGTGTGTGGCTTTTGCCTGTGCCATGAGCCTCATTGATTTAGAAAAGTGAACAGCCATGAATTAGGTGGTAAATATATTCATATAATCATTTTCATTAATAAGATGTTATAAATAAGGGAAGAAAAATTTTAAGTGTCTAATTCTTTACAATACAATTGAGTTATTTTTTCCTATGTCTTCAGCAGTAAGTTAATTAGAATCACCTGCATTTCCTTGGGTGGACACCAAATGGATTGCAAACAAAAACAGATTAAAATAGCTGCTGGAACTCATGTCATACAGATGACAAGATTCACAAAAAGGACAACAAGGCACTGAAAATGTTCGCTTTTCAACCCGTTTTAGAGGAAATTGAGCTCTTGCAACTTCTCTGTAAAAGCTGCTTGTAAGTGTTTTGCTGAAAGGCTAGAATGGCTTTGTTTCTGATCCCTTGATGAGTGAGAGAAATGTTTAAGAAAGATCACTTTACAGAGAGATTCAGGCTGAAATGTGATGACTGTGATTCAAGCCAAGCCAAAAATTACAGTTCAGAATGAAAGGGGAGGGACGTGGTTTGGGAATCCATTTTCCCACATTCCTGAATCTCAATCATCCCAGCCAATGTTTAAAAAAAAAGTCCAATGGAAAACAATGAGGTCACTTTGTTTAGATGTTTAAAAAAATATAGATGGAAGGATTGAAAAAAATGAGGGCAAATATATAAATTTCAGATCAATATCCATTTCAAGTATGATGGGATCAAAGGCTAGACTTTATATAACTATAATTACTTCATCACAGAAGGAGCCGTTTTTCAGTGTTTTCTTCTTGTTTGTGTTGGTAAGCCTTTTATTGCATATCTTTAACTTATAAGAAAGTTTATTGCTAGAATTTTAAAAAGGAAAAAAGGATACATGGGCACAGTTTACAGGTTACTCTTCCGTAGCCCCCAAGCTTTCCTTAGAAATGGCATTTTCAGGCAGCTTGTTTTCTATTCATAAGCCTGCTGTGGTCATGTACTCCTGTCTGGACCTGAAGTTATGTTGGCATAGTGAAGTGAAGTGAAAGTCGCTCAGTCGTGTCTGACTCTTTGTGATCCCATGGACTATACAGTCCATGGAATTCTCCAGGCCAGAGTACTGGAGTGGTTAGCCATTCCCTTCTTCATGGGATCTTCCCAACCCAGGGATCGAACCCCAGTCTCCCACATTGCAGGCGGATTCTTTACCAGCTGAGCCACCAGGGATGCAAACTACCAGAGGATAATGGCTGACCATGTTAGACTGATTTATTTTAAAGAAATACTCTCAGTCACAATACCAAAGGAATGATTTATTTACATCAGCATTATCACAGCATAACATAACAATAGAACTCAGACCTACAAGAAACTCAGAGGACGATGAGATGAGCCAAATACCAATTTCAATCTCTATATCTTCCAGACACAAGAGATTTTCCTTGAAGACAAATGCTCTCAGTTAATAATATCACAACTCAGAATCATTGGCCAATATTTGTCTTCAAAACTAAGATTTTTTAAAAAAATAAGCATCTAAGAGAATTTATTAAAGACTATTTCTAGGTACTTTGTTTTCTACATTCTAAAAATCATTTCAGGTAGTTATCTTTAGCCTTATCAAATCAGAGATTAGAATTCCTAGTGAAATTTCACAAGCCTACTCAAGCTCTCTTAAGGTTCTTCTTACTTTGAGTTTATTTCCAATATTATTCAGGTCATAAGAGTGGTATAATTCTGTAAGTTATTTAGTTATACCATCCTTCAGGCTCATACTCATAGAACTCTCAAATTCTCAGCTGACTTTAAAAAGATACATGAGACTTAATGAGTAAAAATGAGGGACCACCCTTGGGACAGCATTCTTAAACTGGCATTTCATTTTACCCAGATATTAAAAAGGGCATACAAATGGCTTCCATCTATGTCACACTAACCATACTGAAACTTTTTCCCCATGTCTTTTCCATTATTTACTTATATTTAATAGTTAAAATAGTTTTTAAAAAAACTATATTTAATAGTTAAAAGGTGGACTTCCTGATGGCTCAGATGGCAAAGAACCCACCTGCAATGTGGGATACCTGGGTTTGACCCCTGGGTAGGGACGATCCCCTGGAGGAGGGTATGGCAACTCACTCTAGTATTCTTGCCTAGAGAATCCCCGTGGACAGAGGAGCCTGGCAAGCTACCGTCCACAGGGTCGCAAAGAGTCAGACATAATTGAGCAACTAAGCACACACACACACAAGTTAAAAAGTATGATTTTAAAAGCAACTGGTCCAGTAGTAAGTCTGAATGGAATATGAGTTGCATTAAATGTACGGAGGTAAAATGCAAAAACAAGCCTAATGCATAAAAGGAATCAGAGCAAATGGAAACCAGAACCTAGCCCTCAGTACTCATGTTAGTTTCACAGGACTTTTCATAAACTACTGTCTATGTTTCTAGTTGACAATGCTATGCATGTGTCTGTGTGTGTATGTTCAGTCATTCAGCTGTGTCTGACTGTTTGCGACCCCATGGACTGTAGCCTGCCAGGCTCCTTTGTCCATGGAATTTTCCACACAAGGACACTGAAGTGGATTGCCATTTCCTACTCCAGGGAATCTTCCTGACCCAGGGATTGAACCCATCTCTTTCATCTCCTGCATTGGCAGGGAGATTCTGTACCACTACTGCCAACTGGGAAGCCCATACATGTGCATTTGCAATTATGAGACAATTAGTGAAATACTATGGCAAGAAGCATAAATACATTTAAAGAATTCATTGTGATTCTTCTCTACATGTTGAAGTATTCAGTATCCTACCTTAAAAGAATTGACTACAGAGGAAATAAATGGTTTTCCCAATTTTCTTCAGCAACATAACTCTTTACAAGAATACTTAATAAGTAGGACAGCTAGCTCTTCCTTCTATATACAATCCCTAAGTATTAACACTGCAGATCTTTTCAAGGCATAAGTGGTACAATATAGAATGATGTGATAAATGACATGATAAAAAAATACAGATAGATAGAAAAATTATAGGTAAATGATTGATAGTAAAAGAATTTTTTGCTGGTAAAGACCCAGCTTGGCAATTAAGGAGATGCAAGTTCGATCCCTGATTGGCAAAGACCTCCTAGAGAAGGAAATGGCAACCCACTCCAGTATTATTGCCTGGGAAATTCCATGGACAGAGGAGACTGGCAATTTACAGTCTATGGTGTCACAAAAGAGACAGACATGACTTAGCGAATAAACAACAATAACAACATAGGCTACAAAAACAATATAAAATAATATTTTATTTATTATCATCACAGTATCTAAACAGTCTTTTCAAGAGAAAAAAAAACACCCTTCTTTTGGTGACCTCTCTTCAGTCTAACATGTTTTTTAATTTATCAACAAATACTGTCTCTTTCATATCATAGGAAGACAAAATTATTCTTTTGCATATGAATCCATAAAATATCTGGTAGATGAAAAACTTATTTCATTCATAAATAAGTAACCTAAAATGGACTGCTACCAAAACCATACAAACAAAAAAGTAAAGGAAAATTGATAATAAGTATTTTGTCATGATATTAAAAAGAAAAACAAAAATTTATTGCAACAATTGTCTTTATGAAACAAAAATTTATTTCAGAGATACAAGGAAGGTAGGAAAAAATCAAACTAAGATAAAAGTTTAAAGGAAAAAGGGTTCAAACATGAAGAAGAATGAAATAATGTCATTTGTAGCAACATGAATGGACCTAGAGATTGTCATACTGAGTAAATTAAGTCAGACAGAGAAAGACAAATATCATATGATATCGCTTATGTATGGAATCTTCAGTTCAGTTGAGTTACTTAGTCTAGTCTAACTCTTTGCAACCCCACGGACTGCAGCACGCCAGGTCTCCCTGTCCATCACCAACTCCTGGAGTTCACTCAAACTCACGTCCATAGAGTCAGTGATGCCATCCAACCATCTCATCCTCTGTAATCCCCTTGTCCTCCCACCTTCAATCTTTCCCAGCATTAGGATCTTTTCAAATGAGTCAGGTTTTTGCATCAGGTAGCCAAAGTATTGGAGTTTCAACTTCAGCATCAGTCCTTCCAATGAACATTCAGGACTGATTTCCTTTAGGATGGACTGGTTGGATCTCCTTGCAGTCCAAGGGACTCTCAAGAGTCTTCTCCAATACCACAGTTCAAAACCATCAGTTCTTCGGCACTCAGCTTTCTTTATAGGCCAACTCTCACATCCGTTTTTGACTACTAGAAAAACCATAGCTTTGACTAGATGGACCTTTGTTGGCAAAGTAATATCTCTGCTTTGTAATATGCTGTCTAGATTGGTCATACCTTTTCTTCCAAGGAGCAAGAATCTTTTAATTTCATGGCTGCAGTCACCATCTGCAGTGACTTTAGAGCCCCCCTCAAATAAAGTCTCTCACTGTTGGCATTGTTTCCCCATCTATTAGCCATGAAGTAATGGAACCAGATGCCATGATCTTAGTTTTCTGAATGTTGAGTTTTAACGTGAAATCTTAAAAAATGGTTATTTACAAAACAACAAAAAGCACTCATGAAACAAATGAAAGAGAAAAATACACCAAATAAAGCAATCTCAGATAAAAGGAACATTGTGAAAACCATAAATGACAGTAGAAACTTCTGATGACAAAGAAAAATACAGGAGTGAGAAAAAGATAAGGGGTAATCTGATCCTGGACCCTGTAATAACATATTCTGCCAGCATTATATTACACATAATAAGTGTTTTAAATATTCTTAATTTTTTCACACATCCATCATTTAGATTATTATTGAAAAGAAAATTGTTATATGGCAGTATCTTTGCAATCTAGTGAAACTTTTGTTTTCAACATTAAAAAATCTCTCTGTGATAAATAACTCAGGCCCCCATTCAAATTGGCAGACCAAGAAATCATGTCTGAATTCTCCTTCCTCAAAGATCATCCCAGTGAAATAAGACAAAATATATGTTGGAAAAGAAAAAACAAAACAAAACAAGTGTTGCTGAAAAGAGAAAAAGTGCCATCAGCAGACAAGAAATAAGAATTCCAGGAAGACAGAAAGCAGATGGGATCAAATAAGGGAACATATTAGAACAAAAGAAGCATTATTCCCAGACACCATTATTAGGTACAGTTCTTGCCAGGGAGGTCCTAGAAAATATCCAACCTTAGAGCTGACCAAAAAAGAAAAAATTAGAGGAACAACTGGCAAGAGGGCAGTAAGTAAAGTAATGCATAAAATATTGGATCTAACATGTCAAAAGCTGAGTCCCTCTTCATTTTATTTGCACCAAGGAAGAGAACAGGCTCAACTGAGAACAGGTTCTACAAGGACAAATGAGAGGATGCTGGCATCTGAGAAGGAAGGCAGTGGAAAATGAAGTGTCTCAGGTCTTCTACAGCAGACACAGAATTAGAGAACTTTGCTCAGAAGCAAAATTGTACAAGTGCTCCATACCCCCATATAAGTCCTCACTTGGTAGCTGAAAACCTCTAGCCTGTTATCTGTGTTGTGTTGTGCTTAGTCACTCAGTTGTGCTTGACTCTTTGTGACCCCAGGGACTGTAACCCGCCAGGCTCCTCTGTCCATGGGGCTTCTCCAGGTAAGAATACTGGAGATGCCCTCTCCAAGGGATCTTCACAACCCAGGGATCAAACCCAGGTCTCCTGCATTGCAGGCAGATTCTTTACCAGCTGAGCTACCAGGGAAGCTCAGCCTACTATCTACTCACCACTGGTTCATCCTCACTCAGCCTGACAATTTAAGATTGGAGCCTGTTGTGGGTAAAAAATAATAGTAATAGTGTACAAACACAGAAGTACCCATGTCCATCATTTATTCTAGTTAATTCGGTCTTTTGTCAGAGGAGTATTCTGATATTTGAATATCCATCTTAAAGAAGTTCTAGATAGAAAAGAAAGAGTAGGAGGAAGAATATATAATGCAAATTATAAGAAAATGTTTTCTGATTGAAGGTCTTAGATGTAGACACATCTGAGTGAAATTTTACTTCTACAAGTTAAAGAGAAAATTGTTCTTAAAACCCTGAAGGTAAAAGAAATTTACCTGCAAAGCATCAAGAATGAACTTGATATCAACCATAACAGCAGAGATGCTAGAAGATATGGAACATTACTTTTCAAAGTTAGAAAAATTTAAAAATTATAAAACTCAAATAAATACTTAAATTAACAATTAAATATTAAGCAGTCTTTTTAAAAAAAATGCTTGATTTGTAATGTTGCATTACTTTCTTCTGTATAGCAAAGTGACTCAGTGGCACTACTGGTACAGAACCTTGTGACACTAGTGGTAAAGAATCACTAATGCAGGAGACAGGCTAATGCAGGAGACATGGAGATGCAGGTTCAATTCCTGGGTCAGGAAGATTCCATGGAGGAGGACAGAGCAACCCATTCCAGTATTCTTGCCTGGAAAATCTGTTGGACAGAGGAGCTTGGTGGACTACAGTCCATAGAGTCGCAAAGAGTCAGACACAACTGAGTGACTAAGTATGCATGCCCACATACATTTCTATATACATATATATGTATATATAATGAATATATACATATTCTTTTTCATATTTTTCCATTATTATTTATCACTATATACTGAATATAATTACCTGTGCTATAGATTATGACATTATTTTTATCAAAACAGTCACTGAGATGAAAGAAATAAGAAAATTTACCAACCACACACTTCTGCAAAAAAAAAAAAAAACGTAACTCTTAAAAAAGAAATCCAAGAAGAAATAATAGTAGAATACAAGAGAAGAGTAGTAGTTGACTCTGACATAGAGCTGCACCATCTAATATGGTGGTCATAGACCACATGTGGTTGAGTTATTTAAAATAAGATAAATAAAAATTAAATTATTCAGTTGCATTAACACATTTCAAGTGTTCAGCAGACAGCCTTATGTGGCCAGTGGCTGCTGCTCTAGATAGTTAATATATAGAATATTTCCATAATCATAAAAAGTTATGTTGGACAGTGCTTAATTGAAGAAATAAAGAGGCCTACAATGAAAGAAAACATGTAAGACTCTGACTTTGATGAGATCTCCTTTGTGAAAAAAAGGTCAGTGTGGGACCCAATCATAGTCGCTTTTTTATAAATAGTGACTAATATTAACCCGTAGATAAGCCACAAAATATTTATAGAGAATAAAACAAAATGTTGTAAACTTCAAGAGAGTAAGCAATAATAACAAAGAATAAAATTGGAAGTTATGAGGAAGAAGAGAAGGGTAAGAAAAAGTAGAATGCAAAAAGTTCCTTATTTTCTTATACCAGAGCTAATTCGGTATATTAGGATATAGAAATAGACAAATATAATTAACAATAACAAAGAGAGGGTACATAGATAAGTGGTAGAAACTATAGACTCTTTATCTTTAATAATAAGGAGTGAATAAATACCATTCAAAGTTAATAAATTAATAAACAGAAATGTGATACATTAACATAAAATGAGTAACAACAAAAGAACTAAAACAGAACTGGTAACAGTGACTGTCTTTGGACACAGGATGAGGTATTTACTTAGGTTTCATTATATTAATCTTGTGTGGGTTAATTTTCATTTTTACCAAGGAAGTATACTGCCTCTATAGTAAAAAAAAAAAAAAAAAAAAACTTTAATGGTTATTATAAAGTCAAAAGTTTTTCATATAAGATAAAATTATTCTTGTTTGAAAATCATAATTGTGTCAACTATTTTCTAAGGTAGTCATTCTTGAAGGGTGTGTATCTCACAAGAAATTAGTAATAAATAAAGCCAGCAAAAGATACAGGATAAATACAAGCCATTGAGACAGAGTAGAAATTAAATTTAGAAAGAGTTTCCAATTATATCCTGTATTCTCAGTCACTGAATTTAAAGTGTGTGATCAGATCAGTTAGCAATATAAAGTTGGAAACACTTCAATTTAGAGGAGGAAATATGTGCCATTCAAAATGGTACAAAACCACTCCTCATATACATCTCTGAAACCAAGCAGGATCTTTAGAAGGATAGAAAAAGAAATGGGCAGCACTCTTTGGGGGCAGTCTGGGTGTTCCTGTGCTCAGTTGCTCTTGCCAGAGGGAGAAGCCAGCAGACCAAAGTATTGCGAGAATGACTCTTTTTGCGGTAGCTCTGGCCTCCTAGGAATTAGGAAGTGCCATAAATCTCAGGAGAGAGACTCTGCAGAATTCCCAGCCCATATTTCAGACTTCAGAGATTCAGATGCATTGTGTTATATTCCAGAAAAACAAGCAGGCTTCTTGAGCCTACCTCTCAACCAGGCTCAAACTCTACATCTTCGTGGTTTGTCCATGTTTGAGCTACCGAGAATGCTACCTAATCCACAGTCTGCAGCTATTTTTAACAGGCTCATCTGCATTGTTAAAAACTACCCATATTTTGGCAGATAAGTCAGTCAACTCTGGAAACAGTATTGGTCTCTTAGATTTCCTTTTGGAAAGTGTCTAAGATTTATGGTGGGAATTACTCATGACAGCTGCATTCTTTCCACTGGGTTTAGACCACCATTTGGTCTAATAACTCCTAATTGTGTGTCTATCCTAGTCTAAGCCTCTTCAAAAAATAAAAAAAAAAAAGTGGAGGAGGAGGAGGACTTTAAAATCCCCTGCAGCGATACCCAGTGATTTCTGTCAGCAGTAAACACTGTTTTGAAATTTGAGAGTGTCAGCTGATGAGGAACAAATAAAAACCATTTCAATGAATGTGGATTTTTTAAGAGAATTTTTTGTCAACATTACATTAATGCTGGTCTGATAAAAATAAGCATACAATGTTTTAGTTTCATTGTGTTCCCAAAGTATTTTTAGTATAACAGGCAAAATTCCTGTCAGCATTTTCAGCAATTTCAGGGTATTTTCTTGAAAGAAGTACCTCATAAAGTGATTTTTCTTCAAACTTCACCAAGGCAAAACATGTGTACCTTGAAGATATTGCTCATTTAAAAATCATAAGAGGTCTAATTATATTTCCAAAATAAGTAGCTTCCAATCCAGCAAGGATAATGTGGTCATGAAAAGGATGTCCAAATCCACCAATTTACATTGGTTTGGTTTGGCATGACTTTCAAAGTTCTTGGAGCAAAACGAGGATGGCACGTGAAACTTCGTAATTTGGGTTCAATTTACAGGACTTAGGGTTTGCCATTCCATGAGCCATTCAGGGAAGAGCTAATCAATTACAAGACTGTACCTACGTAATTTATAACTGCTAAAACTCACTGATGTGTTCCAGATTATTTTGCAAAATGTAATACTCTCCTTTTTAATATCTGCTTTGTCATTTTCACTCTATTTATGTAATTTAAAAAGTATGATAGCAGGGGAGCATGAGCCAGTCAAAGCAGGAGCCACAAATGTCAGAGATTGTTATCCTTCATAAGATATATGGTGTTGATATATCTGAATCTAAAGGGCTTGGAAGTTCTGTCAAGTTGGATTCAAACTGCATCTAATGTGTTTTGCTTTACTCCTTTATACTTTCTGGTTTCTATCGTGAGCCACAGAGCAGTTTCTCTGCTGTGACTTAGGTCTGCAACCGCAGTGGCTGCGCTAGTCTGAATTATCCTCCCTGTCTCCACTCCCAGCACTCCCTTCTTTTATTCCAGAAGAAAACTGGCTTATTAATTTAGGATGAAGGTGCTTTGTTTGAACAGTATAGTGCCTTCCAATTGCTCATATGTAATATATTCAACCCATACTGTTCTTTCAAATGTTTTTGATTACTGGAGTTAAAAAAAAAAAAAAACTTCCACTGAAATTTACTTCCTATGTAGTAACATCAAATTTCTACAAGAGAAAAAGTTTTTTAGGTAGTAGGGAATTTCATTAATTGAAATCCAGTTTAAAACTCTAGACAGCAGATGCAATTCAATAATATTTAAAATAATATTAGAAAAGAAAAATTTCTAACTTCAAAAAAAGTGTACTTGATTTTATACCAATAGAGACATATTGATTAAAATGAGGCTTAGTTAAGGTTTTTATTTGCAAAACAATTGTTGGAATTCAAATAATTGTATTTACTATTGACCCTGGATAAAGGTCCACCTCAGTTCAGTTCAGTCGCCCAGTCGTGTCCTACTCTTTGTGACCCCCTGAAACGCAGCATGCCAGGCCTCCCTATCTATCACCAACTCCCTGAGTCCACCCAAACCCATGGCCAACGAGTCAGTGATGCCATCCAGCTATCTCATCCTCTATCATCCCTTTCTCCTCCTGCCCTCAATCTTTCCCAGCATCAGGGTCTTTTCCAATGAGTCAACTCTTCGCATGAGGCGGCCAAAGTATTGGAGTTTCAGCTTCAATATCAGTCCCTCCAGTGAACACCCAGGACTGATCTCCTTTAGGATGGACTGGTTGGATCTCCTTGCAGTCCAAGAGACTCTCAAGAGTCTTTTCCAACATCACAGTTCAAAAGCATCAATTCTTCAGCTCTCAACCTTCTTTATAGTCCAACTCTCACATCCATG
Organism: Antilocapra americana; assembly: GCA_007570785.1. Lineage (NCBI taxonomy): Eukaryota > Metazoa > Chordata > Mammalia > Artiodactyla > Antilocapridae > Antilocapra > Antilocapra americana. The sequence continues at coordinate 20,339,784 of ML660200.1, forward strand.
CATTTTTCACTTTATTGTAATTGTTGTTAATTGACATTTCATTTTTAATCATTATTTTAAATAGGGCTAATTTGATTAAGATTTCTCATTTGGGAAATGTAGATCTGCATATCCCCTCAATATTTCTATTTTGCAAGCTAATTTTTTTTCTCAGCTTCCTTCAGAGCAACTGATAACTCATGGGAAAAAATCAAGATAATTTTCATTTAGGGAAATTTTGTTATGACAAGCAGATGACCTCATTCACCATTCATGGTTCTGAATGACCTTTGACTATTTCCAAACCAAAAAACTATCACCAAAGGGCCCAAATTTGCCATTAATAAACATTTCTCTATAGACAATATGGAGCTACTGAAGGTCATTTTAGAGAATAGCTTCAAAATATTTTTTGTAATGGCTACTTGTTCAGAAATATTACAGATACCCCCAATAGGGACAAATCTGAAAGGGAGACACTCACTTGAATGCATAAGTTTTAATATTTTAAAAAACTATAACATTTTTAAAAAACATAGAAGTTAAAGTTAAGTCAGAAAGACCGTCTACATGACAAAGCAAAGAAGAAAATGGTATAAAATTACAAAGTTCCAAGCACACATACATAAACTGAAGACCAACATAGTCCAGTGCAAAAACTAAAAATCAAATGTTGGAAAAGTTTCAATTGACTATCACATTTAAGTTGTCAAGTGCATGTTGTACTTAAAAACAAACTGGAATGCACTTTGATTAATGGAGCTATTTTATACATCAGGAAAACAAGAACACATTTGATTTTTATAAATGTATGTGTCTTAGACATTTTCACCACATACTAATAGGTGTTCCACCTCATCTAAATTCCTCATAAATTCTTAGTTCTCGGGAAGGGACAGAGGCTTGCTAATTTATTATTAGACTATTCTAGAACTATAAAACTTCACACCAATTAATACATTTGTTAACAGCCATTCAGTTTTATTGAAATTGTATGCAAGTTATTACATGGAAGAATAAAGCCATAGTGTGGACTAGTAGGTGGGGCACAGAGGACTTTTCAGGCAGTGAAAATACTCTGTATGATGCTTTAATGATGGATACATGTCATTATCCATTGTCATTATGGGGACTTCCTAGGTGGCGCTAATGGTAAAGAACCTACTTGCCAATGCAGGAGACATAAAAGACTTGGGTTCAACCCCTAGGTTCCAAGATCCCCTGGAGAAGGACATGGCAACTCACTCCAGTATTGCTCTCTGAAGAATCCCATGAACAGAGGAGCCTGGCAGTTACAGTCCAAAGGGTTGCACATAGTCAGAAACAACTAAAGTGACTTAGCATGCACACACATGCCATTATACATTTGTCCAAACCAATAGACTGTATAACACCATGGCTGAACCGTAATGTCAACTATGGACTTTAGATGTATTGGTAGTGTTTCCTCAGTTTTAACAAATGTATCACTCTGGTAGGAGATGTTGACAACGGGAGAGGCTATACATATGCAAGGGCCAGGGTTAGGTAGGAAATCGTTGTACCTTTCCTTCAAATTTTGATGTAAAATGAAAGTTGCTCTAAAAATAATGCCTTAAAACTGAGTGAATAATGGCTTTGATTTATGCCATTAGTACTAGTATTACACATTATGTCAGTCTGTCCTAAGTTACTGATGATATATTTTGCACAACAGCAGAAATGTTCTTACTATAAAGTACATTAAAATAGAGATTGTAAAACAGTGAAGGAATTCATTTCATGTCAGTGAAGACTTTAAAAAGACTTTATTCTGTTATATCATGACAGTAATTTCTATCAATTTATGTAATACTAACTATTGTGAATGACAATGTTTTAACAATGGTGCTATATCACCTCCTTAGAGAAACTGCTGAGGTGCTGACCTCTACATTAACTGGTAATCTCATCTAAGTCTCTTTGAGGGCCTGGACACATCAAGGAATATGCCATCTTGACATTAAAATTATGTTATCAACATTTCTTGTTGACAATAATAGTGTCTGAATAAGTGTTTCTCTTTTCATTTTCCTGTTTCTCCATCTTTTTCATAACTGAGTCATGGAAATAACCAGATGAATATAGATATAAATAAATATGTGGAAAACAAGTAGTTGATTATCCAAGCCTGCTGCCAGGATAAATTATTTTGAATTATAGATGATTAGTTTTAAAATAATCTGAAACTAATGTCACCATCTTGTCAAGGATTTCTTTTTATGTTTCCCCTCTGTAATGGAGTTTCCCATTACCTACAGCACACTAGAGACTATCAAAGTAGTTATACATCGAGAGTAGAATTTTCATTCTGTAGTTTCAAATTATCAGATCAATACATGTTATGTCATAGGGACTGCATGAAAAAGAAAATGAAACCAAATGGAAATGAATTGGAATCCTTAGGAATAGAATAAAATGAATAGAATAGAACAGAACAGAATAAGAATAGAATATGAATAGGAGAAAGGGAAGAAAAGGAGGGAGTAAGAAGACAAGTGAGAAAGCAGTCAAGGGGAGAGAAGGAAGGAAGAATCGTTAAGGAAGGGAAACTTCACAAACACCTTACTTTATCTTTCCAACAAGGGTCAATAATATACATATACATGAAGGTTCTTCTGCCTACTCCACCCTCAGGGTGACTTCTGTCTTTGGAAATGAATCCTGACTATACTGTGAAATTCCATGCTACCTACTGCTCTTTTGTGTTTCAACTGCAATCAAATTTGTCCATGGTTAGCTGTTACTGGACTCAACAATTAGTTTATTCGGATTAAAATATTGAAGACTACTTGCTTTAGGAAAAATAAATTTGTTTTCTCTGCGAGGAAGAGATAATTATTATTTCTCTTTGATCATCTCAGTCTTAAATTAGTGAATATAAACCACGCCCTTCTGTTTTCAGGTCTAGATGTTGATGGGATATATCGAGTTAGCGGCAATCTGGCAACAATACAGAAGTTAAGATTTATTGTCAACCAAGGTAAGTGATTTCTTTATTTCAGACCTTTATTCAAATAGTTTTATCTTTAACAATATTTCACACGCTCTGCTGTGTGAATTATGAATATAGTTTATTTGAAGATGAGTACAAAAAAAAAAGGGACTAGTGACTACATTGTGTGAAATAAATAACAAGTGAAATATGACAAACTAAAAATGCAGAGAATAATGAGTAAAAAAATAAACTCGCTTTGAAAAATGTTGCTGACCTATAATATACATTTAATATATGTTGACGATTGAATAAATACATGAATAGTGAAAATGTAAGAGTCAAAATCACAGATGTTAGAAAATATATAATAGGTTAAGTAAAATAATAAAACTTATGAAATATACATATCATCAAACGATTACAAATTAAGAACAACAATGAATTACTACTACAAGCCTATTAGAATAGATAAAATTTAAAACACTGACAGCACCAAATGCTGACAGAATGTGGAGCAACAGGAATTCTCATTCATATTAGAAATGAGAAATGAAAAATAATACAACTAACTCAGAAAATACCTCAGCAGTTTATTATGAAAATAAACTTATTCTTACCTTATTACCCAACAGTTTTACTCCTTGGTATTTACCCAAATGAGTTCACATTTGTCCAAACACACAAAAACTGCACAAAATATTTTCATTAATTTTATTCATAATTAGTAAAATTTTAAGGCATCCAAGATGTCCTTCAATAGGTGAATAGATAAACAAACCATGAAACATCCCTATAATGGAATATTATTTACTGATAAAAAGAAATGGACTATCAAGTCATGAAAAGGCTTGGAGAAAACAACTGAATGTTGCTAGGTGAAGGAAGCCAGTCTGAAAATGCTATTAGTCAGTTAGTCAGTAGGTTCAGTCGCTCAATCGTGTCTGACTCTTTGTGATCCCATGAATTGCAGCACGCCAGGCCTCCCTGTCCATCACCAACTCCCAGAGTCTATCCAAACCTATGTCCATCGAGTTGATGATGCCATCCAGCCATCTCATACTCTGTCGTCCCCTTCTCCTGCTGTCCCCAATCCTTCCCAAATGAGTCAGTTCTTTGCATCAGGTGGCCAAAGTATAGGAGTTTCAGTTTCAAAATCACTCCCTCCAATGAACACCTAGGACTGATCTCCTTTAGGATGGACTGGTTGGATCTCCTTGCAGTCCAAGGGACTCTCAAGAGTCTTCTCCAACACCACAGTTCAAAAGCATCAATTCTTTTCTCCCATTCTGAAGGCTGTCTTTTCACCTTGCTTATAGTTTCCTTTGTTGTGCAGAAGCTTTTAATTTTAATTAGGTCCCATTTGTTTATTCGTGCTTTTATATATATATAATAGCCAATGAAGCAACGGACAAACAATTAATCTCAAAAATATACAAGCAACTCCTGCAGCTCCATTCTAGAAAAATAAACGACCCAATCAAAAAGTGGGCCAAAGAACTTAACAGACATTTCTCCAAAGAAGACATAAAAATGGCTAACAAACACATGAAAAGATGCTCAACATCACTCATTATCAGAGAAATGCAAATCAAAACCACAATGAAGTACCACTTTACACCAGTCAGAATGGCTGCCATCCAAAAATCTACAAGCAATAAATGCTGGAGAGGATGTGGAGAAAAGGGAACCCTCTTACACTGTTGGTGGGAATGCAAACTAGTACAGCCACTATGGAAAACAATGTGGAGATTCCTTAAACAACTGCAAATAGACCTGCCATATGACCCAGCAATCCCACTGCTGGGCATACACACCGAGGAAACCAGAATTGAAAGAGACACGTGTACCCCAGTGTTCATCGCCGCATTGTTTACAATAGCCAGGACATGGAAGCAACCTAGATGCCCATCAACTGACGAATGGATAAGAAAGCTGTGGTACATATACACAATGGAATATTACTCAGCATTAAAAAAAATTCATTTGAATCAGTTCTACTAAGGTAGACGGAACTGGAGCCTATTATCCAGAGTGAAGTAAGCCAGAAGGAAAAACAACAATACAGTATACTAACGCATATGTATGGAATTTAGAAAGATGGCAGCGAGAACCCTGCATGCGAGACAGCAAAAGGAACACAGATGTATAGAACAGACTCGTGGACTCTGTGGATGAGGGCAAGGGTGGGATGATATGGGAGAATGGCATTGAAACATGTTAATTATCATATGTGAAATCAATCGCCAGCCCAGGATTGATGCTCGGGGCTGGTGCACCGAGATCTCCCAGGGGGAGGGAATCGAGAGGGAGGAGGGAGGGGGGTTCTGGAGGGGGAGCATATGTAAACCCATGGCGGTTTCATGTCAATGTATGGCAAAACCAACACAATAAAGTAAAGAAAATTTAAAAAAAAAAAAAAGCATCAATTCTTCGGCACTCAGCTTTCTTCACTGTCTAGTTCTCACATCCATACATGACCACTGGAAAAACCATAGCTTTGACTAGATGGACCTTTGTTGGCAAAGTAATGTCTCTGCTTTTAAATATACTATATCATCTCAGCTATGTGACATTTTGGAAAAGGCAAAACTATGGAGATTGTAAAAGATCAGTGATAATAAAGGATTTGAGGGGAGAGAGAGGTGAATGAGTGAGCATGGGGGATTTTTAGGGCCATGAAAGTATTCTGTTTGATATTGTATAGGTGGATACATGTCATTACACGTTTGTCAAAATCTAAATAATATATAAACCTAAGAGTGAACCTTAAAGAAAACTGTGGACTTTAGTTAATAATAGCTTATAAATATTGGCTCATCAGTTGTAATATATGTATTACATTAATGCAAGATCCTGCTAATGAGGGAAATGGTGGGGGAGTGGACAAGTATAAGGGGGCTATATTGGAAATTATAGTTTCTGTTAAGCTTTCCTGTAAACCTAAACTTTCTCTAAAAAAGACGGGAATTTAAAAAATGATAATTAGGAAATGGTGAAGAAAATAAAAGATTGAAACATCTTGAGATGTTCTTACAGATAGCTCATAGGTTTAGAATTATACGTGTGGGATAAAAACAAGACACTCTCTCCTTGTGTCCTTGGCATCTATTTAATTCTCCTATGCTCTGTTTTTTATCAGTAAAAACAGGAAGGAGGTGCCTTGGCAATACTTGTGAGAATGAAATGAGATAAGACCTGGTATTCCCTTAGTAACATAACCGACTCATGGTAGTTGCTCAGTACATCTAAGTTTCCCTTTCACTTAAAAAGTCAATAGTGTCTCATTGCCTTCAGGAGAATTTATACAGTCTTCATAATCTGGCTTCCCACCTACTTCTAGCCAGATGCAGGCCCTCAGAATTTCTTTCACAATACATTCATAACTGTACTTTCTTATTTAATGCTGTTGTATTTCTTAATGCTTTTGCATACACTCTTTCATCTACTTTCAGTATCCTCCTATCTTTTCCTTCCTATCCCACATACAAAAACTTCCTGTCTCATTAGATTTATCCTTATTTTTCAAGGCTCAGATTATAAATCATTTTCTCCAGGGAGCTTGCAACATTCCTTCAGTCGGATTTCTTCTCTGGGTGCCCATTATGCTGGGTAGTTAAATTTGCATTCGTACAAGCATATCTAACTTCTAAAATTCCATCTATTGTAAGACCCAGATATTTAATGCCATTCTTTTAAAGAGAATTTTATCAAATGTATTCAGTGATTATATTTCAGAAGTACTACAATTTGAAAGTCTTGGAAGAAAAAAAAAGAGAGTACTAGTTGAAATATCTATCTCCTCCCTGAATCTCTATATACCTAAAGAGGTAGGATTTAGATCAGTCTTTTATCTACCCTTGTTAACCACCAGTAGCTCTTGAAGCCTCCATGCAGGGAGCTCTTAATATCTGCTGTATAGTATCTGTGTGTGTGTATTGCAAATAAGAGAAGTATTAATACTAAGAAGCATTAACCTCTCCAGCAGTTTAGCTTGGGTTGAACCATGCTTTTAAGTGCTAACTACAATGCTTTTGGCCAGTGGCCATGTGCTTCTTATTTCTGAGCATCTCTGTAACTTCCCCTGTGAATCAGCTGGCAAACAATCTGCCTGCAGTGTGGGAGGCCTGGGTTCTATCCCTGGGTTGGGAAGATCACCTGAAGAAAGGAAAGGCTACCTACTCCAGTATTCTGGCCTGGAGAATTCCATGTACTGTACAGTCCATGAGGTCGCAAAGAGTTGTACACGACTGAGCGACTTTCACTTACACTGCAGCTAAGAATCTGTTTGCTCACTAATATGTACCTTTATCTTTCAGAATTACTGTCCTTCATGGGCAGAAAGCAGAACTGAACGTTACCTTATGTATTCATATTGGTCCCATTGGCCTGAACCAGAATACCCCCTCTGTGGATAAAAATTGGATAAAATAGCCCCAGCTTTTTCTAACTATTCCTGTTTATAATCAGCTAAAATCATTCTTGTAATATATTTCATACAGAAACCGTATCCTGATTGGGATTCTAGACAGCTGGGCAACACATTTCTTCTACAAAGAAGAAATCTCAAAACAGAAGCCATGCTAGAAACAAACACCAGTTGCATTTCCTGCCTTTAAAAAAATTATGCTCAGCAGTTTGAAAAGGCAAAAAAAAAATCTGCAATGAAAATATGAAATCTGTCCATCTCATCTTTTGCAAAACTTGAGCATCCTCTGGGGCTGTGTAACTGCTCATGTTTCCATGAGAGCTGACAATGTAAAGCTGGACAGAGGCCTGAGTTGGTATCTGGTAGCACAGAATTGTCAGTAAACTGTCTCCCTGGTTTATAGCACTGTCAGAATGCAATACACTCAGCACAAATTATGCTGTATTAGAACCTTTGATACTAATGATTTTGTCCAAGCTGTGTTGTGTTCTTTTTTTTTTTTTTTGGATTAGATGATAAAAGATATGCCAGTCTCCCTCAAATTTTACTAATCAGATTATCTTGTGAATGAAATTACACAAGTGGAGCTGTAACATTTGTTCTAACACCATACCTTCCCCTTCTACATGCTGGTTGCTGACAACAGAGCTGACATAGGAGGGAATCAGTGCTGGATACAAAGAGATTGAATGTGTACATCATTGTGATTTCCTCTGTGTGTGTGTATATATGTGAGTGACTATGTGTGTGTGTGTGTGTGTGTGTGTGTGTGTGTGTGTGTGTGTGTATGCATGCATGTGCAAGGCAATAAAGTGGCAGTCCAGTGATAATTCCTTGAAAAGCAAAACGGGTTATGTGAATGCAATGCATTCTTTTTTGTATTTTAAGATAGAATATAGCTGGTTTTGGCATACCCTCTCTGTATTAACACCTTTTATCTCCTCCATGTTCACATTCCACAATGTTTCCTTTTCAGAAGGTTCTAAATGTATATTTTTTGAATGAATAAGCCCTACCCACCATTAGACTAGACAAATGAAAACTGATTTTGGTGATTTTCAAGAACAGTTTAATTGCAATTTATGTATTTCACTAACTTTCTTGAATGCTATAATCATCAGCAATTCTAAATACACCAGTTGAATGATTCAATTTGTTTTGGTTTTCTGTTTGACTCACTAAATCAGTAGGAACTGGATACCCTTATTATACTTCCAGATCAGATGGCACACAAGTTAAATTCAAAGTGATCACTTTTGGAAAGCATTTCCTAATTGTAACTAGTAATGATGAGAATGATAATAATTATTATTATAATAGTAGCTAACATATTTTCATAATTTATTATGTGCCAGGCAGTCTACCAAGTTTTTTACTTATTTAATTTAGTCCTACCATTCCATAGCATGTGGGTTATTACTGTTTCCATTTTAAAATTGAGGAAACTGAGACCCAGAAATGTTAAATAATGTCCTAAGGTCATAAAGCAAGTGAGTGAGAGGGCTCGGACTAGATCCCGCATCTCTGTGTCTCAGAGCCAGTGCCGAAAACCACTGCTGGGTTTGACTTTGCCCATTCATTGATTGTTTATTACCTCCTTACAAAAGTGAAGATCAGTCTCTTCATGTTTTACCCCCTTCTTAGTGGCTTTCTATGTTATGGTATTTGTAAGTGACAAGTACTGTCGTAGGAGTTTGACTGAAACTTTTCAAGAAAGAGAAATGCCTGGGAAAACACCGAAAGCTACAGTTAGGAAGAAGTCTGATGCCTGACGCTACCATTCTCAGTAGAGCTTCATGTATCTGTGTTTGGAATAAGAAACTACCACAATATTCTGTTACAACCCCTCACACAGAGTCATGAGAGACCCCAGATTCACTGGCTGTTGATGCATTAGTGAGCCGTGCTCTGCAGTGTTTGTTATATTTGGTGACAGCTTTCAGTGACATTTTGCTGATGCTTCTCCTCCATCTACAAGGGCAGCCCCCAAAGACACTAGTCTATGATCTTAGATGTCAACTTATCATCAGCCAGTGACACTGTGTTGATTCTTTAGAATGATCTGTGATGCGACTTGTGTGGGGGTCCTTTTACAAAGGACAGACTTTAGCACTGAGGATGCTGCATCACTGCCTTGAGAACTTCTGAAAGTGGGTTTTAGAAATCCCACCAGTCTGAACTCCCCCTCCTTTGACACCAGGATTCTGGTTTGAGCTGCCCATCGGGCTTATTGGTCAAACTCTAAATTCAGTCCAGACTCCCTTTTATATTACTTAGATGCTCTCTTTCACCCTTTAAAAAAAAAAGGGACAAGGAAGACTGGCATACTTTTTGGAAAATATTAACTGTAAAACTGCCCAAGCCCGTGAGACAATAGAGGACTGTGAGGCACTGGGAGAACTGATTGGGAGTTTTCCAAACTGGTGTTTCTTGGTACACAATAACAAATCTTCCCTCTAAGCACTTCTCTGAACTGGAGGAAGTTACTTCTTACCAGAATTTTAGACATGCTTTCCATATATAGAAAAATAATTTAAAGGAACATTCTCAGGGACACCCTCCTTCACTTTTTCACACCCAGAGGAACAAAATATATAAATGCCATAAATCTCCATGGCCAAGAATCTTAATTGGGTATGTGGGTGTGTGTATGTGTGTGTGTGCATACGATTGTGTGTGTGTTATTTTAAAATGGAAGAGGATTTTTTCCCATTAATTTACAGTCTTATACTTTGCATATCTTTATTCACCCAGATCTTACTGGCATAATAATCCAAATTAAATATTGGCTTAAAGAGATGAACTTGCTTATTTTGATCATGCTAAGAATAAGCTCCATTGAAAATAAACTATTAGAGGAACAATTTTGTGTTGCCAGCTGTATCTAAACTACTTTTATATAGATTTGTACTGCAAAGCAAAAGAAAGCAAAGCATTAACTTTTAGTAGCTATCCTGGTGCTTTTCATATTATTTGCAGCATCAAAAATTGAATAAGAGAAGAGGAAAGCGAGAAAGAATGTGAACAATTGGCAGTTTCACCATGAAATAAGCAATTGGATGAAACAGGAAAAAATCTGGAAAAGGATTTCAAAACTTCTAGTTCTGTTCTCATAAAATAGCCCTTGTATCAAGTCCATTCATTTTTCTATTAAGAGAGTTTATATTGCCCTCTTATTATTTTTAAAACGAGGTATTTCCTTAAGCCTATTCCCCTCTCACCACCAACCACAGCAACAACAAAACAAACTGTGTTATTTGCTTTGTCCATTCCACGGGGCGGTTTTTTGGTAAGTTGAATCATTGATATTGCACCTTTCTGGCTTCCATATGACAAGATTATCTTTTAACAATGATTTATTTTTCCCATTAAAGCTGAAAAGATCACTTGATCATAAAAGGGCCAGACTCTAACATCATTCAGGGCTTTGGAAACTTTCTCAGACCTCATTTTTCAGCTACATTGAGTCAGAGGGCTCAAAGACTACTGATGCCAAGGCTTGTATTGCTTCCTAGCTGCTTAAGAAAGTGTATTTGTCATTAGAAAGTAACACTAAACACAGAGGTTGAAACAATAAGATCTTCACATGCACATATATTTATATAGTTTCTAGTTTCACGTAATATTTGAATAACTTTCAAATATGTTTAGTCTTTAAAGGAAACAAATTCTACCTACTTATTTTAAAACAAATGACACCATTCATTTATTGTGAACTATATTTTATAATTCATTATATACCAAGCAATAAGGAACTAACTTAACTCTGTGGTGAAACAAAGACAGAGACCTCTAGTCAGGAAAGAGCACTGGGGTCAGCATCGATGAAACTGCCTCCTTATCTTCATTCTGAGCTATTTGTTAGCCTAATCGAAACTACGTTAACCCCTTCAAATCACAGACTCTTCATTTCCAAAATGGGAATAATAATGAAAATGTAAGGACTTTAAAAACTCTGAATCAAGCAATGATAATCAGTATTAGATTTAATTAAGATGACAAGTGATTACTTGAAATCAAATCAATATTACTTGTCTTAATAATAACATGATACTAAATATTAATAATCAAATATGGCTTTTGGCTTCCACATGATTGAGTTTTCTTTGATGATAATAATATTATTTTTCTTTAGAGACTATCCAATGATTTGTCTCATTCCTAGCCAGATTCATAGGAAGTCTGGGTTAGCTTTATCTCATCCAAAGGCTTTTGGGAAATTCCAGATTCCAAAAGAATAGCCTCATGTTCACCAGAGAGGAGGAGTCAAGTCTACTGAAATTGTCGGGCCTACTTTAGTTGTGCCTTTTCCATTGGGTCAAAAAATTGAGTCCAGAAATTAGACCAGTCAGAGATGTGCAACTACCAGTCTTCAAGGAAACCTCTATGGATGTTTATAAAAATCCATCATCATCATGTATCATTATTATTAGAATTAATGCATAGTCATTAAAAATTAATAAAAGAACACATTAAACTTACTTCTATTCTAAACAAAGTCTAAAGCATTGGTTCCCAGCCCTGAATATATTTCAAAATTGTACTGGTTGTCTACTGCTGGGTAACAATGTTACCAGCAACTTAGCTGCTTAAGCAACACACATTTATAATTTCCCAGTTTTTGTGAGTCAGAGGTAGATTAGCCAAATCCTGCATAAGACTGCAGTCAAAGTGTCAGCCAGGCATGGGCCCTGATCTGGAAGCTCAAGTGGGGACAGGTCTGCTTCCAAGCTTGTTGGCAGGATTTAGTTCCTTATGGGTTGTTGAACTTAGGCCTCAACAATAGTGGCTGTTGGTCAAAGACCTTGTGGACCTCCCCATATACCATCTCACAACATGGCAGCTTTCTTCATCAGAGCAGTTAGGGAGAGAGACCAGTGGCTAAAGCAAAGTTATAATCTTTTGTAAGATATCAAAAAGATTATAACTCAACACCTTTGGTGCATACTGTTGGTTAGAAGCAAGTTGTGGTTCCTATCCATACCTTAGAGGAGGGAATTAGAGAAGGCATGAGCACAAGGAGGAAGAGAAAATCAGGGATTATTGTAAAGTCTGTCTGCCACAAGAACCAAGTAGTGGGGCTTTTTACATTTTTTTATTTTATTTATTTTTTACAGATCATGGCCACTGTTTATTTATTTTTAAAGTAGTGTATAGTTGCTTTACAATGTTGTGTTTCTGCTGTGCAACAAAGTGAATCAGCTATATGTGTGTATATATATCCCCACCTTCTTGAGCCTCCCTCCCTCCCACCTATCATCCCACTCCTCTAGGCCATCACAGAGCACCAGGCTGAACTCCCTGTCTTTTACAGCAACTTCCCACTAGCTATCTGTTTTACACATGGTAATGTATATATTTCAATGCTGCTCTCTAAATTTGTCCCCCACTCTCCTTCCCCCGCTGTGTCCACAAGTCCATTTTCTATGTCTGCATCTCTATTCTTGCCCTGCATATTTGATTTTTGAAGTTCAGTCATAAAAACTCCGATGAAAAAGGCTGAGGTTAGAACCATAAATATTCATTTTCAAAGGAAAACTTTCCAGCCGAGTCAAGTGCATAGCCAGGTTTGGGAACCCTTGTGCAATGTCCAACTAGTTTTATTCTGACTATTTAGAGAAAACATGACCTACAAACCATAAGACATGTGAGATGTATTTTTAAGAAAAGCAGAAATAGACTGTGAACCTTTTTTTGTTAACCAATTTTCTAATGATAAACGGTTTTCTCTTTGACTATTGATTGATATAATAATGTTAACTAACTTTTATGAAGTCTGAGTCATGATTTAGAATGTAACTAAGAAATTAATGTCATGAATGTAACATGTATATTATTCATACGATTAAATTTGCTGACATTTTTCATAACTGTCATCCTTTTCCAATGTTGTAGATTCTGGAATAAATAAAAAGGAAAATTGTTGTGCCTAAGGATTTGCTAACAAAACTAAAGGGTAAATAATATTTTGAAATGTACCAGAATAACACTAATGCTGATGATAGCCAGTGCTTAATTGAGAATCTACTACATGGTAGGTATGCAAAGTCAGAATTATCTCTAATCCATATAGAATTTTGCTAGGTAGATAAACTTTATTATCCACATTATGCATACATGAAAATCATGGTTCATAAAGATTAAGTAACTTTTCTAAGACCACAAGGGTAATATGTTTTAAAGCCAGACAATGAACCCACTTTAAACTTACTCCAAAGAATATGTCACTGGTTGCTGGATTCAATTTACTGTAGGGGAGGGAAGAGAGAGACATTTTCTTTTTAACATCAAAGAACCAAAACCACTTCTTATTATGCTACTGTACTTTCTTGATGTCCAGTCTGTGGGACTCTTATAAAAGGAGACCTTATTTTAAAGTGTTCTTTCAATAAATAATCCTTAACTGCCTGTGACTTCATGGAGGGTAGTAAGTTTGATTCATTTTTGTATCCCCAGCACAACAAAGTGCACAATACTCTTTATGGGTTGAATAAAGATTTAGTGCAATAAAATAAGAGAATGATGAACTTCTGATAAACTCCTATCAAATGATATCATGAGTACATTGTGTTAGGTTCTACTTCTTAGGTGTCTCAGTAAAGGACCTTCAAGTGATATTTCACATTTGTTTTCTCCCAGACAACTATAAATTAATGCTTAATTTAGATTGGATAAAACAATCATGGGACACAAATAAAGAGTGAAAAAAACCCAAATTCCCATTCTCTGCCTCAGTGAGAAAAACTTTGAGGAGAAATGATTTACGGCATGTCATTGGCTATTGGGCAAGCCAGGCATGCCATAGGAAATAGTGGTGTTGCTTCACTTGCCATCTTGGCTCCAGAATGTTGGAAATGACAAAGTAGAGAGAAAATCAGAATTGACCAAATGGGGATGAAATTAATTGTATTACTCTTGTTAAGTGCATGCACTGAATTTTGAATTCTGAAAGTATGCTTTGGTTTTTGTTTTCACACAGGAAAGTCCCTGTTGCCGATAATTTTGGCTTCAGTGACTCACATATGGCACCTCTTTTTCAAGGCACTCCATGTAGTTGAAAAGCATTTCCTAACAAAAGTATGCTATAGGAAAAAAAAAAAAGTATTCTCATTACTTCAAAGTTGCTTCTAGAAAGAAAAAGTAGCAAGTATAGAGGCAGGAAGGAACTTTTTCAGGTCCCCATGAACTTCCTGAAGAGAAGCATCTAAAGTTTAGGGGCATCTAAGTTAGGGGTGAAGCAATGATCAGATGAAAATCTGAGTGACTTAGAATCACGCAGACTTCAAAATTATCCTCGTGATATGCCCTCACATTCATGGCCTACTGGAGATGGAGTGGTAGGTATGCCTGTCCACTTTTCTCTTCTCTGAGGGTCCTGAGACATCAGAATTTATACAGAAGTGAGAAGTGAGCTTCATAAAATAAGATTTTGGCTTTTACATCATTTGTTCATTGAGAGATACTTAAAACTTCCTTACTATGTGCCAGACAACATGGAGGATGCTGGAAATATAGCAGTGAATACAGCAAATGACATTCTCATTGACATGGAGCCTATATTTCCATAAATATTCAAATCTAATAGCCAAGAAACCTGTTGGTCTATTCAATGTAAATTAATAAGAAACTCCTAGGATCTGCAGGCCCCACAGATTCTTATTCCTTCCTGTCCCTCTGGTCTTACTGTGTCCCTGTCTCTCATCTTACTATTCTCCAACCACCCTGGCTTCCTTCCTTCCTTCCTCAGACACATGACGCTCGTTTCCTTCCCAAGGCTCTGGATTCTGCGCCTGTGTACCTGAAACGTGCTTCCTCCAGTCCCTGCCAGACTCACTCTTCTCAACGTTCAAATCATCCTTTCAGCAAGACCTTCCATCACTAACATGTTGGAAACCCGCCTCCACTGCATCCACCCATTCACTCTCCATCCCAATGTTTTGTTTTCTTCACAACACATACTCTCTGAAACTGCCTTGCTTCTTTATTTGCTGCTTCAGTTACTGCCCTCCCCCTCTACACTGTAGCCTCTATACAAGCAAGATTTTGCCTGGCTTGGTCTCCTAAGTAACCCCCCAGTTCTTGCTATACTTGGGACATAATAGCCTTCAAATAGGTTTTTGCTGAATGCGAATTAATTCCTTAAGTGAGTTAGTGAATAATGTTGGACCACCAGTGATGGCTAGGCCTGAATAGACTACCAGGCTTCTTAGGACCAAAGTTTTATATAACCCCAAGGAAAAAAAATCTTCAGAGTTTGAAAGTTTATGTCCAGTTGACCCGATAAACCACCAACTTCTCTCTACCTCTTACTTCCACATGAGGTCATAATCTGATTGTCCGATATTGACCAGATGATAAAGACTTGGCAAAAAAAAGAGGCGGCTGTTAAGATGGAAGACCAGTGCCAGCACTATCATCCTGGCCCAATAGGCCAAGAAAAACTGCTTAAACAGTGGGCAACTCTCAACCGAGGTGGTAAGACCACAATTAGGGCTGTTGTCTACTTATGTGAATGTCCACAATGTGATTCCTCTCAGTGATACTGCTGATTGCCAAGGCTCTGCCAGCCCCATGCCAGTCTGCCAAAAGCTACGTCTCAAACTTCAAGGCTGAAACTGCAAGGGTCTTTCCTGGTTTTGCGATGCCCTACCCCCAAAAGTACTATAAATTTAAAAGTATATAAGAATCAAGAAATGAGGGAAATTAGTTTAAGAAATAAAATAAGACTTTAATTTGCCTAAGGATGACTTGAAATGGAGATTTATTTATTCAAAAATATTTACTGAAAAACCTTCTATGAGTCAGGGTCTCTTCTATGTACTGAGAAGAGCCCAGGGGAGTCAAGATCTGGTGAAGTATTCATTTTGATGTCAAGTGATAGATAATAATCAAATATACAAGGTACTTACTAGATAAGCCAAGAGTCAAGATGGTGACATGATAGAGAATAACTGAAGGGATGAGGAAGATGGGCCTCATTTTCGATGATCTGTGAAGATCTCTTTGAGGAGGTGCCATCTGAGTAGAGACTTGCCTGATAGGAAGGAGAGAGGGATACAAAGATGTGGAGGGAGAAATGACCAGGCAGAGGAAAACTGGTCCCAGAGAATCAGCGTTTGTATGACTTCAGAACATGGAAGTCAGAGAGATGGGCAAAGTCACCCAGGGAAACACTTGCAAATCAAGATAAGTGATTTGCCACACTTGCCTTTCATTCTAAATTCAATAGAAAGTCAAGAGGTGGAGGGGAGTGGCAGACAATCACAAAATGATCTGATATTATTTATTTATTTTTAAATCATTCTGACTGCTATGAGAAGAATAGACTCTAGAGGACAAGGGTAGAAACCGGGGAATAGTTAGGAGGTAATTGCAATAGGTCAGTCAAGATATAATGGTCACTAGTTTACATGAGGTAATCTCCATATTCTAATTTGTCTCATTTTCCATGTGTCTTTTGAACCATTTCTTTTAAGCCATTAGGTGCAATGAGAACACTGAGGTCCAAGAGTTAGATAACTTTAATGGGTTTCCATATCAAAGTTACTAGCTATGTTTTCTTACTCAAGTTACTTAGCCTTCCTGGGCCAGTTTTCTTGACTTTAAGGCAAGACCATCTGTTCTCTAGAGATGAGTTAATCACTTGAAATAATGAATCAATTATAGTGGAAAATGCTACATTATGCTTCATTTTATTGGGTTCCACTTTACTGTTCATAGACACTGTCTTTTATATAAATTAAAGGTTTGTGGCAACCCTGTACCAAGTTTATCCATGCCATTTTTCCAACAGCAATCGTTCAGTTTGTGTCTCTGTGTTACATTTTGACAATCTTCACAGTATTTCAAACTTTTTATTATAATGACTGGTATGGTGATCTGTGATCAGTTATCTTTGAAGTCATTATTTTTTTTTAATTTTTTTTACTTTATTGTGTTGGTTTTGCCATACAATGACATGAAACCTGAAGTCATTATTGTAATTGTTTTGGCGCACTGTGAATGGCACCCATGTAAAACAGTGAACTTAATCCACAAATGAGTGAAAAAGTTGGCTTAAAGTTCAAGATTCAGAAAACTAATATCATGGCATTCTGTCCCATCACTTCATGGCAAATAGGTGGGGAAACTGGCTGACTTTATTTTTCTGGGCTTCAAAATCACTGAAGATGGTGATTGCAGCCATGAAATTAAAAGACGCTTATGCTTTGGAAGGAAAGTTATGACCAACCTAGACAGCATATTAAAAAGCAGAGGCATTACTTTGCCAACAAAGGTCCGTCTCATCAAGGCTATGGTTTTTCCAGTGGTCATGTATGGATGTGAGAATTGGACAATAAAGAAAGCTGAGCACAGAATTGATGCTTTTGAACTGTGGTGTTGGAGAAGACTCTTGAAAGTCCCTTGGGCTGCAAGGAGACCCAACCAGTCCATCCTAACGGAAATCAGTCCTGGGTATTCATTGGAAGGACTGTTGTTGAAGCTGAAACTCCAATACTTTGGCCATCTGATGCAAAGAACTGACTCATTTGAAAAGACCCTGATGCTGGGAAAGATGAGGGCAGGAGAAGAAGGGTATGACAGAGGATAAGATGGTTGGATGGTATCACCGACTCAATGGACATGGGTTTAGGTGGACTTAGGGAGTTAGTGATGGACAAGGAGGCCTGGCGTGCTGTGGTTCATGGGGTAGCAAAGAGTCGGACATGACTGAGTGACTGAACTGAATTGAACTGAATCCACAAATGTTGTGTTTGTTCTGACCAACCAGCCATTCCTTCATGTCTCTCCTTCTCTGAGGGCTGCTTAGTCCCTAACACACAACAATATGGAAAGCAGGCCAATTAAGAACCCTACAGTGGCCTTTAAGTGTTCAAATAAAGAGAAGAATAAATAACCCTAACCCTAACCCCTAACCCTAACCTTAACCCGTCTCAACCCCACTGTTGAGACCGACTGCTCAGGAAAAAAAAAAAAAAAAAGTTTTCCTTCAAAATATTGCTGCTCATTCACAATGCACCTGGGTCACCCAGGAGCTCTGATGGAGATGGACAATGAGCTTAATGTTTTCATGCCTGCTGATAGCATACATTCTGCAGCCCTTGGAGCAAGGAGTAATTTTGACTTGAACTGGAAATGATTAAGTGAGGAAGGAATGTCAAAACCTGTGATAGGCAGAGAGCTAGGCCTCCTGCATCAGTTAGCCAAGGTTTCTTAAAAGTTTAAAAAAAAAATACTTAAAGTGCAACTCTGAAAGGCTGAAAGTGAAAGTCGTTCAGTCGTGTCCGACTCTTTGCAACCCCATGGACTATACAGTCCATGGAATTCTCTAGGCCAGAATACTGGAGTGGGTAGCCCATCCCTTTTCCAATGGATCTTCCCAACCCAGGCATTGAACCCTGTATTGCAGGAGGATTCTTTACCAGCTGAGCCTCCAGGGAAACTAGTAATTCACAAATGATAAGAAAGTGAGTCTTATTGCTTATATGGAGAAAGTTTTAGTGGTCTGAATAGATCAGACCAGCCATAATATTCCCTTAAGCCAAAGTCTAAACCAGAGAAGTGTCCTAACTCTCTTCAAGCTTATAAAGACTTACAAATAAGGAAGCTGCAGAAGAAAAATCTTAAATCAGCAGAGGTTGGCTTAGGAGATTTAAGGAAAGAAGCTGTCTCCATAATATCAAAGCACAAGATGAAGCAACAAATGCTAGTATAGAAGTTGCAGCAAGTTTTCCAGAAGATCTAGCTAAGATAATTAATGAAGGTGCTACACTAAACAATGGATTTTCAATGCAGATGAAATGGCCTTCTATTGGAAGAAGATTCCATCTAGGACTTTCATAGAGACGAGAAGTCAATACCTGGCTTCAAAACTTCAAAGGACAGTCTGACTCTCTTATAAGAAGCTAATGATCTGGTGACTTTAACTTGAAGCCAAAGCTCATTTACCATTCTGAAAATCCTAGGGCCCTTAAGAATTATGCTGTATCCATTCTGCCTGTGCTCTGTAAATGGAACAACAAAGCCTGGATGACAACACATCTGTTGACAATATGGTTTACTGAATTTCTGAAGCCCACTGTTGAGACCTACTGCTCAGGGAAAAAAAAAATATTCCTTCAAAATATTGCTGCTCATTCACAATGCACCTGGCCACCCAGGAGCTCTGATGGAGATGGACAATGAGCTTAATGTTTTCATGCCTGCTGATAGCATACATTCTGCAGCCCTTGGAGCAAGAGGTAATTTTTACTTTCAAGCCTTATATTTTCAGAAATATATCTCATAAATTTATATAGCTGCCATAGATAGTGATTCATCTGATGGAATTACACCAAGTAAATTGAAAACCTTCTGGAAAGGAGTCACTATTCTAGATGCCACTAAAAACATTAGTGATTCATGGGAAGAACTGGAAATATCAACATCAGTAGAGGTTTGGGAGAAGTTGATTCCAACCCTCCTGAATGACTTTGAGGGTCTCAAGACTTCAGTGGAAGAAGTGACTGCAGATGCAGTGGAAAGAGAGAGAACTAGAAGTGGAACCTAAGATGTGCCTGTGTTGCTACAATCTCGTGATAAAACTTGAATGGAGGAAAAGTCGCTTTTTATTGTTGAGCATAGAGTTTGGTTTCTTGAGGTGGAATTTACTCCTGGTGAACAGGCTGTGAGGATTGTTGCAATAGCAAAAAAGATTTATATTATTACATAAATTTAAATGATAGAGCAGAGGCAGGGTTTGAGAGGATTGACTCTAATTTTGAAAGATGTTCTACTGTGGGTAAAATGCTATCAAAGAGAACTGCACTGCAAGCTACAGATGACTTGTTTGTAAAGGAAGAGTCTATCAACATGGCAAACATCATTGTCATATTTTAAGAGATTTTCCCCAGCCAACTCAGCCTTCAAAAACCACCACCCTGATCAGTCTGCATCCACCAACATTATGGCAAGACCCTCCACCATCAGAAAAATTATGACTCACTGAAACCTCAGCTGATGGTTAGAATTTCTAGCAATAAGGTATTTATAATTGAAGTATGTACATTAGTTTTGTAGACGTAATGCCACTGTATACTTAATAGACTACAGTAGAGTATAAATATGACTTTTATATTCACTGGAAGGCCAAAAATTCGTATGTTTCACTTTATTGTGGAATTTGCTTTACTGCTGTGGTCTGGAATCAAACCCATGATATCTTCAGGGTATGCTTGTAGAATTTGAAATTATATCGAAATGTGTCCCTGACAACCTTCCTAATGGAGATAGCTATTTTAATACAATGAGGTATGTGTTTTTTAAAAGGAAAGAACATTTGATAAAAGGCTTATCTCGTATCTTCCTTGGGTTATTTAAATGTAACTCAGTTTTTTCCCTGAATCACCCCAACCCTCAGGAATTGCTGCTCCTTTTAAATTATACGTTTGCAGTTTCAGCTAGTTGATTCACAGAAATCTCATGTTGTGTGTGTTGTCATATATTATTAGCAAGCATTATGTGCATATCTTATCTTCTCAACACACTGAACACTGCTTAAGAGCAGGGACCATAAGTCTGTCTGTCCTACTTCACTTTGAAAGCGCTCTCACAGTAGATAGAATCTCCATGCATTTTAATTAATATATTGATCAGATCTAGAATTGGGATATTTCCTTCAAAAAGAAAAAGAAGTATTTTACACATGCTAGAGGACACTCTCAAAATGGACTATTTCATTGTGTATTGCCAAACTCTGTTCCAGAAACAATGGCAAGAAATGCATAAAATGTCTGACTGGGTACCGGTGACTTTTATTGTCTTCCTTTTTTCTAAAACATGTTCTAACTTCCTACAGTTAACACATATTTCTTTTGAAATAACAAAAGAAATACATGCATTGTTTTAAAAGAGTTGTGTAAATTCCCATTAAGAGAATGGTGCTCACCCTTAGAACTTGCCAAGGGACTGTCAGTATTTGATTCTCTAAAGCATTTTCAATGCTGTCTCACTAGATCTGTATAAAAAAGTTGTTTACTTTATAGATGAATGAAAGACCCTATGAGTTTAAATGACCTGCTGACACTTGCATTTGTTTCATTCAAGTGATATTTTGAGAAGGCACTGTGTGTCTCATGGTAATCTAAAGACAAAGTGGATTTAAAGCCCAGCTAAAGTTTTTAAAAACCTGGTCTCCATCTTGGATGCTCTCAGGGTGAGCAGAGTGTCTGACAGTTTACTTAATGTAATGTCCATGAAGTCCTAAAAAACTCACTGGAATAATGTTTTTTAAATAGCAGTTTGTCTTGTTGTTTCACCATCTCATCTTTTACATTTTTCCAGATTGTTTGTTTTTTTGTGGTCTCCTCACTCCCTGCTACATTTTCCTCTTGTGAATGGCCTGTTCTCCCTTCTAGTTAAGTCATTCCTTTAATGCTCTGACAACCATAAGGGTTGTCTCCTTGCTATGCTCAAGATGTTTCAGTTCAATGTCCCATCAGCCACAGGGACAGAAATATGTGTGTATATTATTATTTGATTGGTCCCAATGGAAGGAACAGCAGATCTGTCTTTCTGAGCAAAAGACACACCATCATTGGTTTTGCTGACTGGTAGCTTCATCTCTTTAAGACACATCTCATGATTCCTGGGATAAATCTCAACAGAAATTAGCTTCTTCTTCCACTGTGTTCCTGTATTATTGTGTACCTGTGGTTCAGCAGTGGTTTGAGTGTATTTTGCATCGTATCTTTCTCCCTTTCCTGACCGTTAGATTCTGGAAAGTGAAATGTGCTTCATGCTTACTTATGGATTTCCCATTATGCCCATCATGTGCCAAGTACATTACAGGCCCTCAGTAAAGTTGTCCCTGCCAGAGCCTATGATTTCTGCTTGCCAAATACTCAGCCAGGAGAATATATGCCTTGGCATCAGCATTGCACTTCTGCCCCTAGAGAGCCATCTGACTTGAAACTGAGGTCAGTCATCTCAAAGTGCAGAGGGATCAAAGTGTACCTTAAGAGCCTTCAAGCCGTTCTGCCCTCATCTCTGGTGCTTCCAAAGCCTGCTTTCTCCACTTTCATACTCACAGCACCCAACCATCTGCTCCATTCCTTTGCCTCCCCCTTTTCTGATACTCTCTGCTGACCTTTATCATCCTCATTCCCAAGAGTCTGCTCAGACCTTCTAAGGTGACAATCTGTTAACCTCAGTAAACTAGTTCAGACTCTTTACTACATAATAGAATTATATAAGGGGACTCCTATAACCAGGCCAATAGTGAGGGTATCAGGCTTCTGCACAAGGCATTTTCAAAAAGTAATGTTGACTCATCTCAAAATCATACCACTTTGACAACTTTAGAGCCAACTGTGCCCGGAATTTTCTTTTTATGGCTCAAATGTGTAGCTCTCATATGTAAATTCTGAATTAATATAGCCCTCTTGAATCCTAAATCCAGGTGTAATTTCTGAGATCACTGTTCTCAATACTAATCCAGTTATCTGAAAATTTGTTCTAATCAAAAACTTTAAAATATAAAATATACAACTGAAACAAAAAAAGACCATATTAAGAACCATCTAGAACACTGTAAAAGTGAAGTATACCAGCTGGATAAATTCAGATCTCCAATTACAAACTGGAAATTCAAAAAGGGGAAAAAAAGCTTAGATATTTTTGTATGTTTCTTCATTTATATCACCTTGTATGTTTATAGAAGAAATAACATTCAGGTACTTTTCATTTCACTGGGACAAGAGAAGAAAATGCAAACCACAATGCAGCCTTGTGACTCAAAAGTCTGTAACTGGTATTAATGAACTTTTAAAATGCTAATTTTAACGCTTACCCCAACAGAAAGAAGCCTTAGAGCAAAACCTCTCATTTCTTATCTGCTGAAAGCAATGTGTTTGCATCCCTTGCAATAAAAAAAAAAAAAAGGAAAGGATTGAAATAGGACTTTTGAATGGTTTAAAGTTTCAAGGACTTCTCTTGTTCACAGTTATTCTTCTAGAGAAAAGAAATGTATAAAATCACATCCCTTAATGGTCCCTCTGCTTGAAAATGGAAATATTCCCAAATATGTTCCACTGTAGGAAAATCAAAAATAACATGTAAACTACAAATATGTTAGCCAATTGAGAATATTTATTAACTAAATAATTTAATAATAAAGAAAATGCCTACTTGATTAATTGTTACAGAGTAAAAATTACAATAAAACTGTCTTGATCAGTGCTTTGCAGAAGCGCCATTACTGTCTGTGCAGTTGTTTAACAAGGATTTAATTGGAAAGATAAGTGAATGCACATTTAAAAGTATTGTTAATTTGCTTTATAA
This sequence comes from Antilocapra americana, assembly GCA_007570785.1. Lineage (NCBI taxonomy): Eukaryota > Metazoa > Chordata > Mammalia > Artiodactyla > Antilocapridae > Antilocapra > Antilocapra americana. The sequence goes on from ML660200.1 coordinate 20,363,465, forward strand.
TCACCTCATCCTTCACAGTATTGACAGCACAAGGCACAAACCCCTTTCTGTTTTACAAGTATTATTTTCCATATGTGCACAATAAATTCTGAAGCAGTAATTGGAAATTTTATGAGTTCCAACATACCTAGTATAGTATGTTTAGAGGTGCACTCTTCCTTTGTAAGAGGTAACCCAGTTCTAGTTGTTGGAAACAAGTGACAAATCTGACTTACATATTTCCCCCATTCACTGCAGATCATAATCATATTTTTTCCATGTATAGAAAAATTACAGCTTTTATATTTTATGTTGAATAAAATCCGGATTGAGAGGAGGAAAAGTTGTCTGAATTATTTTTATTCTGCGTCCATTTACACTATTTTCTTGAAAATATGTGTGAACAGTAGAGGATGGTTTGTAGACTGTATGGATGGTCATAGCAAAATGCATTTTCCTGAAAATAGTTGCTCCTGAATCTGTTAAAGGAAACAAGAAAAGGGGCGAAGAACTTCTTCTATGCACAATGTCTATTCCTATGCCACTTATGCTAGCATAAACATGCTCCCTTATTCTCTCAAACCCTTTAGAGTTTGGAATCACTGAGTCAAAAATCTAATCAGTACGACTTTCAAAATTGTGTGACTATAATACCTCAGATTCCTAGGAGTGGGAACGTTGCTGACTAAGTCTCCATTGCCCAGAGCTCAGAGACCTTTTTTATTTATTTTTAATTGGAGGATGATTGCTTTACCATGATGTGTTGGTTTCTGCCATATAACAATATGAATCAGCAAAAGTTATATATGTGTCCCTTTTCTCTTGAACCTTCTTCCCACACCCCATCCTACCCCACCCCTGTAGGTTGTCACAGACCACAAGGTTGAGTCTAATGCTGTTTTAAAAGCAGGTCCTTTTAGAAAGATGGTAATGATAACCCTGTATGCGAGACAGCAAAAGAGATGCAGATATATAGAACAGTCTTTTGGACTCTGTGGGAGAGGGCAAGGGCGGGATGATATGGGAGAATGGCATTGAAACATGTAAATTATCATATGTGAAATCAATCGCCAGCCCAGGTTTGATGCATGATACAGGGTGCTCAGGGCTGGTGCACTGGGACGACCCAGAGAGAGGGAATCGGGAGGGAGGTGGGAGGGGGCTTCTGGAAAGGGAACACATGTATACCCATGGCAGATTCATGTCAATGTATGGCAAAACCAACATGATAATGTAAAGAAAATAAATAAATAAATGAATAGAAATATATATATATCCTAAAAAAAGTAAATAAATAAAAATAAAAGCAGGTCCTTTGCTTAGTCAAAAGGGGAAAGAGAGTGTATTGTTTACTTGCTAATTCTGAAGGGGGTAACAAGACCCAGGTTTTATTTCAAAAAAGAATGAACATGTAAGTCTTGTCTTAAAAATGATGAACTATTAATATAATCAAATCTATTCCAAAGGCAAGAAGTGTTCCAGTTGTTTGTTGTCTCTCAAAGATAAAGACTGCCCCCGCCCCGATCTTGGTGAGAGGAGTATGTCCCCAAAGTTTCTCAAGTCAATAACACTAAAACTGTGAAACTATTTGGGAAACATGATTAATGTCCCCCTATCCTGCTAGAATCAGTAGAAATATTCTTAACTTTGGTTAAGTGTAGATGTTTTTCCTGTGGACAGCAAATGTTGCAACAATAAAAGCTTAGAAATTCTTTTAAGGAAAATTTCTGTTAGAATCCTTTTTAGTATAAACCCCTTTGCCCTCTTGATAAAACATGTGACCTGATATAATGTCATGGGAAAAATTATTTTTATATTTAGTTTGGCCATGCCTCTAAACCTCTAAACCTCTCACATTTACAGTAGCTTTTTATACTTACAGGGTAAAATAGATAGACACTGAGTTTCACATGTCTAGAGATTTGCCAATAAAATGCTAATAATCAACCATTAGTAACACCTCACCAATCTCACAACTCCTTTTTTTACTCCTTTCTTCATATACATATATGAAAAAGAAATAGGAGTAATCTTTAAAGTATGCACATAAGTGTGCCTGTGTCTCTCTCTCTCCATATATAGAGATAGATAGATAGATAGATAGATAGATAGATAGATAGATAGATAGATAGATAGATACAGTTTCTCTAATAAAATTCTTCATGCTAAATTTCACCCTCCTCGTATGTGTATGTACTTGTGTGTTGTGAAAACCATACACAGGCATATATATGTACACACTTCAAAGATTAGTTTTATTTCTTTTGTAAATTTCTCCCTGAGAGGCCTGAATTTTAAAATCTTTTGTCTCGGGTGAAAGTGTCTTTGGGACCAAGACCTTTCCATGCCCCATTTCAACTAGTCAGAGCTGAGGCTGGTGCAATAATGAAATGTCCAGCTGTCCTTTAATTAACTGAAATGAGGAAAATGGAATGTTTTGATGAGAGAACCAGGATTGTGTGCAGGATAATGGGAAGACTATATGTTTCTGTGCCTTCCTGCATATGACGGAGCCATGGGGTGCAGGAAAGCGATGAGGCTTGTTTACGCTCCAGTAGGGGGAGCTTTCTTTTCCCTCCTGTACAAACAGCATGGTGCGTGTGTTTAAATGCGCCATCCTAAAATGCAGACTTTTCATTTTCATTTTGCAAGTGGGAAATTTCTCCATGTGATGGGCACATTACTCTTCTTAGCGACACATTTTGTGCAAACTCATTTGGGAAAGAATAGGAAATTTAGAATACTGCCTTCATATTTCTTCTGGAAATGTTAGCCTGAATCCATTATTTCCAAACCTGATGAGGATTACAGTTCATTTGTATTTCACAGCAACCCATATTGTATTCTGTTTTGTGAAGTAAATAAGAGATGATACCATTCTAATAGTGGCTGTGTTTTGTTTTCCATATGAATAGTCCTATTCTGGGGGCAAGAGGGAAGGAAAAGGAAGCAGGGACTGGAGTACTTGATTTAGCCCTCTCTAGATGGAATATGTTATTTTGACAAAGAAGTGCCCTGAATTATTTTATAAATAATCTAAACTGGAGGAGGTGGAATATAAACTCACTTAGGTCACTGAGTACATCCATATTCAAACGACAATATAAAAAGCACTGTTCGGTAACACCCAAATCTATATCTCTTATTTAACAAGTTTAAAATACTCATGGACTAACCTGATTTGACAGCAGTGTAGGTGGATGCTTTTGCCAATGAAGAAAATTCTTTACATACAAAATAATTTCCCACCACCATTTCACTGTGCCTGAAATGCCACGATTAGAAAATCAATTAACCTGGCTAAGGCAAGAAAGGCAAATAATCCTACCTCTTATACTAAATGCAGTTGATTTTTAGTGATTAGATGTTGTGTTAAGGAGGATACTGAAGCAATGTCTTAAAGACAATGACTTCTATGATCCAAAAGTGATATGTGGCATAGGCATTATTTTTTTATATACTTTTATTTTGTATTGAGGTATAGCCATTAACATATAAAGTTGTGATAGTTTCAGGTGGGAAAGCAAAGAGACTTAGCCATCCATATACATGTATCCATTCTTCCCCAAGCCCTCTCCCATCCAGGCTGCCACAAGAAACTGAGCAGAGTTCCCTGTGCTATACAGTAGGACCTTGTTGGTCATCCCTTTTAAATATAGCAGTGTGTATATGTTGATCCCAAACTGCCTAACTATCCCTCCCTCCCATTCTTCACGCGACAACATAAGTCCATTCTGTAAGTCTTTGAATCTGTTTCTGCTTTGTAGATAAGTTCATTTGTATCATTTCCTTTTAGATTCTGCATATAAGAGATGTCATATGATGGCATTATTTTTTAAAAAGAACCTAAGTAGGCCTGCCACAAGTTTTCTGTTTCTGGAATATGGTATTGGATTAACAAAAGTTAATTATTAGAATGCAAATATCATATAAGGTTTATGCATTAAGGAAATATAATGAACAAAAATCTGTTTATCAGGCAGGATAGCACACATCTTAGTATACCTCTAAGAGAACACAGCAAAGAAAAAAAATTTTGAAAGAGTCAGGAGAGAGGAAGAGTATATGATAAAGAATTAAGAACTCAAGAGAAGTCCTAGAAGCATAAGAGCCAAAAAAAAAAGCCTAGACTCTTACAATAAGTTAGATGAGAAAGCCACATTTTACTGAACAATTTATTACTAAGACTATCTCTGTCTTACCCACTAACTAAGTCCCCCGCCCCTGCATTGATATAAGGTATAACTAAACTAGTTTGGTTGACTCTTGTTCATTATATAAACCATATATTGAGTTGACTCACTGAAATAACAGGAAGTCCAAAATAATCTTTCCTACAAAAAATATCCCATCCTATCTCATGACTTCAGCTGATGACTGTAGACACTGTCTTTCTGTCTATAGCTATCATTTAACTATGGATGGAATAAACCCCCTAATTAAGAAATAAAAACAAGTCACCTGAAATACAGAAAAACTAAAATGATATATCTAATCAGTCTTCCCACTTTACTTTCACTTTGTTTGGGCTCAGGTTGATGAGACTTGGGGCTTCCCTAGTGGCTCAGAGGGTAAAGCATTTGCCTGCAATGCAGGAGACCTGGGTTCAATCCCTGGGGTCAGGAAGATCCCCTGGGGAAGGAAATGGCAACCCACTCCAGTATTCTTGCCTGGAAAATGCCATGGACAGAGGAGCCTGCTAGGCTACAGTCCATGGGATCGCAAAGAGTTGCACAGGACTGAGCAACTTCTAATTTTTTGACCAGTCCAGTAAAAGCTTGATGAAACTGCCATCTGTGCAAGACCTCAGTGTTCAATTTAAGTTGTGGTTGACTTTAAACAGACTATCTGCCCATTTCTTATACCCCTAAAATAAAATCCGCTTCATTGGGGATTATGATGAAATGTTGATTTTTTTTTTTAATTTATTGACATATTTGGTCTCTCATCATGCAGTAGCTCAAAAATTTAGCATCTTTAAAGAAACAAAAGTGTAAATAGAAAGTACAAGTAAATCAGTTATAATTCTTTGATTTCAAAGAATAGCAAACCAATTCCAGTCGATTTAAATACATTTTTCATGTAACCAGAAAGTTCAGAAAATAATCCAGACTCAATCATGACTAAAATTGGTTGCTTAAACAGCCTCATCAGGACCTAGACTCTGGATCCCTCAGGTCTGCTCAGGCTTCACATGGTGGCAATAATGGTTGCAAAAATCTCTTGATCAACATGGTCCCCTGGAATCTTTTTCCTCAACAGGATTAAATACTAATGATCAAAATTGGCTCATTAACCAATATTCCCGAATCAGCCACTGTGGCTAATAAAATTACATGGGGAGATTGGCTTAGACCAATGTCACATGATCCATACTTGGCGGTAGGGATAGAGACCCACCCAAAGCATTTGAACTGGCATAGAGAAGTCAGATGTTACCCTGAGGAAATTTGGTATACAAGGTCCAGAAGTAAGATGCTCTCTACAATGAGTAGATGAACTTTTGCTGTTAAGACAGTGGATGTTATACCATGGAGACTGCTATGTGGAAGATACACTCATGGAATGCACGTATCTTCAAGCAGGTCCTCAAACGCACTTAAAAACTCTTTGGGTAAATCCATTTCACAGGGCTTGGGAGCTTTTTTAAACATGCAGTAATTGCTTCGGGATGATGTATACAAACACTGCTGTAATTGATAAGTTCAGGAAAGGGGTAATTGCATCCTAGTTAAAATGGTTAGCTTGCTCCAGCACAAACATGGGCCCTAACATGTTCCCAGCTTTTAATTAATTTATAATCTTTGGGCTGTTCTAGGAGCAAAACTTATATGTTTTCAATGTATTTTAGGTTACCAACATTGAAAAGAAAATAATAAGCACATGATCATGTACAAGCATGGACCACTATATATAAAATTACGACACAGAGTATTAAAAAGAAGAGACTTTACCTTCAACAGGCATAGGTAAATGTTGAGAGAGTCAGAATAATGATGTAGAGCTATTTATCTCAGACCTAGGTTAAGGTGTGATAACATACAGTTCAGCAAAGGGTCTGAAACCATAGTATGAAGATCTTTGATGACTCCAGGATATTTAGAAATACTTAACGACTCTCTAGACATAGTGGAAGATGATTTTTTGGTTGATTTTTTTTGTCACTGTTGGTAGCATCTGTGCAGAAGAAGATGCCTTTATACAAGAAGAGAAAACTGGGGTTTTTTTGTTGTGTCACAGACACATGACAAAGCATTCAACTATAATGCAAATAATTACAAACTGATGTATCCAGCAGTCTAAAAACTGAATAAATTAGCTTTTACACATGGGCAACCCTTGCTGGAAAAACTACAAGTCAGAATCCTTCTATTTGAATCTATTTTATTTTGTTAATAGATGAACTAATATGATAGGCATTTAATTGTATAATGCATTATTAGCCATTTTCTTTGACATATCATTAACTTTAAATAATATTAATATTGTACATTTTATCACATACAATATAAAGTTCTCATGTTTTCCAGCCAAACAGAAAATGTGCATTGATACTAAATCTCTTGAAAGTGGGTTTTAAGATGCTTAATAGGCAAAACATGTTCAATTTATACTGTTTGATCAAAAATTCTCAAAATGCCACAACATAATAAGGCAAATGCTATAAGATGACAATGATGACAAAACTATTATTTTGTAATCAAATACAATGTGTTGCATAATTAGGCATAATTGTGTAATTTGAATATTTAAGAGAGCATTTAAACCGTGATAGGAGGCATATAAGTACATGGTCTTCTCAGGGATGGTTAAATCAGAGGGTGGGAAGTTGCCATTCATATTGGCTATTGAATAGGCAACTAATTCAAACATAAGTTTGCTAGAAGAGGATTTGTAGCTGATTCGCATCATGGGCACTATCTTGGCAAAAATGAATCTATTTGAATTTGACCTATCATAGTTTTCTCTCCTTGAGGAAAAAAGTATTTAGTTGAGTTAGGGTACAGTTAGGATACAAACTGTGTGCGTCAGTTTGATCCTTTATATTCTGTAGATATAGACTGTCCTTAGTTCAGATCCATGTTCTCAGAAATGTGTGCCCACGATTATGAGAGGAACTAAGCCAGAAAGAATAAGCAGAGCAACCCAGATACATCCAATTTCCAGAAAAAGTGCCCAGAAGATATGCCTCAGATGGAGGAAATTAGCTAAATATTTTGTCAAGAGAGGCCAGTGTTCAAAGGCAACTTTTAAAATTGAGAATGAGGCTAGTTTTTTTTGTTGTTGTTAATAAATATTTTGGAGGGACACACCTTTAAGTGAGCAATCATTTCAGGCTTTACCCAGCTCTTCCCACGTAAACCTTTCCTTCTATTACCAGCATGGAATAGCATTTGTTTGTTATATTAAGGAAGAACACTAGGAGATGAGAAAAGGCTTTCATTTCGAATCTTGCTCTAATTTTTCAATGATATGGATACAGAGAGAGCCAACTGAAAAATAGTGGTTGATGGCATATTCCAAAGGTAGAGGAGAAACTCAAGCAATATTTTCTGTTTTATATTTAATTAGTAGTGACTCAGTTAGGGGGCCAAAGATAGGTGAAAGTAACTTGTCTCACCTCAGAGTATTCAGAGATTTGTGCTATCGCAATTAAATAGAAAATGAAAAGACAAAATTTAACTGTAGATTTACTGTATCTATTAGTGCAAAATCCAGATAAATTTCTTCACAGTTCACCACGTTCTCCAGAAGCTGACCACATCCTGCTATTTTCAACCCATGCTCAATCTTATGCTCTTGCAAGTGAATGTAATCATTATGGGAAGAAAATGGTATATTTGCTTTGCCTTTTATGATTAGCTTTTCTGAATCTCTTTTTTTTCCCTGAAATTCCCTTGCTTAGACCATGTTTCCAAATTCATCTCAATTTCCAAATTTCTTTTATGAATTAATCTTATTTCCTTTCTTTTCCTCTTTTTTACATGTCTTTTTTTATTTTGATATTTTATAATAATTAATGTCTTAAATTGCTCTATTTTCTAGGGGTTTTATTACATTAGTACATAATACTAATTCATATAAGTATATTTCTCTTTACATTAATTCTGCAGTTGACTTGTATCCCCAACCAAAAACATCTTGATCCTCAGGAGTAGCATCATATCTTATTCTATATTTTTACTCTTAAAGTGCCCAGAAGAGTACCTGTGACATAATAGGTGCTTAATAGTGATGATGAGACTGATAACTCATGTTTATCAAGCCCTTACTATATGCTAGGTACTGTGTGTGCTAAGTGTTTGACTAGCCTTTTCTTCCTGATCATCACAATAATCCTACGTAGCAAGTACTAGTATCACATCCATCTTTAGACTGAAGTATAGTGAGATAAGGAATTTGACAAAGGACATGAGTCATACACATATATTCTTAACAGAGTCCTTGTTTTCAAGCATAGGTGTTTGACTAATTAGCGCCACAAAAAGCCGGAAGATGCAGGAGCCAAGCAACATCTATCCTGATATACTATAACATGTGTTAGACAAGCTGCAATTTTTTATAGCATCACTTTATGCAGAGCTGGGTTAATGGTGTCAAAGCAGCAGTTTTCTATGCCTGCTTGTGCATCACTGTGAACCAATGCACATACTTTAGTCCTTCCCAGAATAGGTTTCCACTCCAGAGCCCCACAAATGCTTGCAAATTCCTGTTCATCCTTCAAAATCCAGCTAAAATCACATCTCTGAAACTGTCTTCAAGTCCCTCAGGCACAGAGCACCTCACCCTTCCTCCTCTTGTCTTTCTCCATTATATCCATGCTTTTTTCATAACACTCAGTATTTTCACTGGTAGAGCCTGAATTTCATTAGGGCAAATATTGCATCTCACCTTTGCCTCTACTACTTGGCATAAGGACTAGCGCAGAAGTGATAGAAAAAACAGAGTAGTTTATTTATGCATGAAATTAGATGCTACGATTCTAGAAATGGCATATTCTGAGCTCCCCTGGCAGTTCCCCTAACTTCAGGTTCTCAGAATCTATGGAAGAGCAAAATCTTACCTTCAAAGACAGTTTCTTAAAACCTTCCAAAGAGTGGGGCTTCTCTCACAATCACCTTATTGGTGGGGAGGGGATTGGAAAAGCTGGGAACGGGGCCGTTTCCTTCTGAAAGACATGAAATGAGATGAGATGAGATGAGATTACTCATTTAAAGACTCTGGAAAGTGATAACTGCCATTTAGCATTCCTTCATTTCCAGTGTTTATGATGCAGTTGTGTTCTTGCTTCTGCAGGCTGAGCAGTCTTATTTGAGTCTAATATTGGACATGATATAAAGATGTGCATGTCTTTTACATTAATAAGGCTTTATATTTCAAACCCTCATATCTTGCATCTATGTGTTTGACAGCTGGTGTCCTGCAAGGCAATGGCCAGTAAGAGGCATGATTGCGCTAAATTGGAAACATGAGGAAAAGGGGTGTGTTTTTACTAGGGGGGGCAGGGAAGGAAATATGAGGGTAGTGGGTTAGAAGAAATCATCCACAGATGCTGATCTCTGCCGGTTAGTGGATGGGATTTTTGAATTGTGTTAATTCCTGTTTCTGTGACAATTCATCAAAAATTGAGGGCAACCCGTTTGAAAATTACCCATGGTTTCACTTCTAAACTAGATGCAGACTCTATGCCTTTGATTATTAGAATTATTCAACTCAGTAGAGCAGAGAGGAGGGGCATAGGTAAATACTAAGCCAACTGTTATTCTGTAAGAGATTCATTACAGAAGCACAAGTCAGCAAAGCAAACTCCATCACTTTTTAACAAGTCTTATCTAAACACACAGCAGCGACTGAGGAGTGAGCCAAAGTGACAATTTGGAAATTCATTTCTCTCCTTCAGAAATGTCTATGTGAGTGAGGGGGCAGTCATACTGAACCATGTGGAGACAAACTTTTCTCTGCTTTTATTAAGCATTTTTAGGTGAATTGTATAAGGCAACTAGTCAGATGTCTACAGGGTTCTCTCTACTCCACAAAACTTCACAAATATCATATCTTACACTATATTGAATCTGAAAAAAGTGATACAAATGAACTTATATAAAGCAGAAACATACCCACCACAGACATAGAAGACAGACTTAAGGTTACCAAACAAGAAAAGGGAGGAAGAATGATAAGTTAGGAGTTTGGGATTAACATACACACATTAATATATACAAAATAGATAACCAACAAGGACCTACTATATAGCGAAGGGAGCTATACTCAATATTTTGTAATAATGTGAAAAGAGGAAAAAAGAAAAAGAATCTGAGAAATATAGATATAAGGGAAAATAATGTGAAAAAAATAGATATTACGTATGTATAACTGAATCACTTTTCTGTACACCTGAAACAAATACAACATTGTAAGTCAACTATACTTCAATTAAAAAAACATAAAGATGAAAAAAGGTAATATAAAATACATCTCTAACCTGCTTTCCAATGAGTGAGAAGGAGACAGTACTTCAGAAACTTTTTACAGGTAATACCTAATTGATGTTCATTTAGCAAAAGCAAAACTTCAAAAACGACTTTCCTTTCATTCTGTCAAACACTGACTGAGGTCATGTCCCAACTTTCTCTTCGGGAAGAGGAGAGAACTCAGATGGAAGGTGTGTGGAAGGGAAGAGGAGATGGATGTGTGTTAGCCATATCCACTGTAAGAAAGTTTTTCTCCGTCAGTCTCATGTAGCGACCAGAGTGCATTCCTGATGCTCTGAGTACACATGACTGCCATTGTAAAGAGACAGGACTTAAATGCAAGAGGGATTTCAAGAGAAGCGGGCTGCTGATCCACATACAAGTACGTCAAAGAGTATTTAAGTGGCCAGTAATATAAACATCATGCTACTAACACTGAACAGTTATCACATAAATATAATTGTCTTCTTTTAGAAGAAGAATAAAAGCTAAATCCATATGTTACATATTATCTAAAATTGTTTCTGTACGATGTATTAGTCCCATAGAAGAAGCAGTTCTTCCACCAAAGGATGACAACAGCAGTTTTATCATTTTACCTTGTCATTTGTTTAATTTGTTTGTTCCCAGTAGTAGTTTCACAGATTTTTATGAACTGTTACTTTTATAGAAAGTCAAGTTATTCATGATTGATGTTATTTGAATTCATTTTTGAAAAATGAGTCAGAAAGGTAGATGGCATGGATTTACTTAGCAGAATCTGTTTAAAACAATGTTTCTGAATTCTTAGACAAATCAAAAATTAATGTGGGGAGTTAGGTTCTGTCAGGGATATATCTAAGATTTTGTCTGAGTTTATTTAAACATGGAGATCAAGTTAAAGCTCAGACTGGAAGACCTCGTGTGAGCAAGGATGAACTAGCAATTCTTATATTTAGAAATAATTCTGAATAAGATTTATCAAAATTTTTTTTTTTTTTGGTTACTGAAAAATACTAGTTTTATTTGCTTATGGTTAAATGTCTATTACTGATTTTTAAGCATTTTATTGGTTGAGAAAACTAGTTTCGTCCATCATTTCTCAGAGTTTCAACTAAATCTTATCTTTTGCCTACATTGAGATGCTTCTAGGTAAATCTGAAATTTTAAAATTGAAGCATTATAGTTTGTATTCTCCATTAACTAATAAATTAAATAAATGTGATATGAGAAAATATCACCCAGGGTTTACCATTTTTATTTTTTCCAACTACTAAAGATGCCTTCTATTGAAGTCAGATATTTGGAAAGAAATGTCATGAAAGTAAATGTCCAAAAGAATTTGAGTAAAATTATTCCAACATTGTAGACACAAGGCAGGACAGGAAATCAGTAAATTTCAAATCTTCTGGGTATCTAAGTATGTGAATGTTCACAATCTATTTATTTGTAGCAATCTGGTAAATTAAAAACTCTAGAAGAGAATAGCAACATTATTGCAACATTATCTAGATAATTAGAACATTAAAAATCTGACAGTGTAGACATATATTATATTTTCTGAAGCCAATTGAAGTCAAGCTGTAATTCTGCAAAGCAGTTGTTATGAATGTAAATAATTCGTCATGCATCTTTTATTCCCAGTTGCAAAATTTAAAATCTAAATACCTGAAAAATTCTGAAAATGAAATAGGACCATATCAGAACAACTGACAGTGAAATCTGTAATTGTAAATGTACTGCATGCTCAGTGATGTCTGACTCTTTGCAACCTCATGGACTGTAGCCCATCGGGCTCTTCTGTCCATGGGATTTCCCAGGCAAGAATACTGGAGTGAGTTGCTATTTTCTTCTCCAGGAGATCTTACCAACCCAGAGATTGAACCCATGTCTCTTGTGTCTCCTGTATTGCAGGCAGATTCTTTACTTCTTGAATCACTGGGGAAGACAATTCTAAATAGTCCCAAATAATTGGTATTTGGCTTTGGAATCCCTTGTAAATATCTTTGTATTTTACTTTTTGCTATGAAACTAATTTTACATTTCCTAAGCATATTGATAAAAGCATAGAGAGATGGATTAGAAACATTCTGGGTGTTAAGAAATCATCTTGAGACTTAAAATATCCTTTCTAAATTTAGAGAAATGAAAGCTAAATCCTATAAGAGGTTCATAGTTCCCTAGACTAAAACTAAAAGAATGTAGAGATTTACTTTAACCCGTAACTTTTCTTTACAATTCAGTATTGCTATATTGACTAAATGTAGAGTGATAAAAGCACCTCAGTTCTGACCTCAAGCAGTTATATTGCTGTTTGTTGAAAGAATATTTTAGAACTTTTTGAATTAAAACATTAATTGTTATAGAAATTCAAAAAGTACAAAAATACACAAAGAAAAAGAAAAAATGGCATGTAGTCATTTCATAAATAAACACATAATAAAATATACACATGTATAATTATGTTAATAGTGAATAGCATTCAGGATGACTCTTGATATAGTTATGTAGACAGAGATGGATAATAAGATAGATAAAAATGGGACTCTGCCACAGTTGTTATTTTTTAGTAAAATGTTTTATGTTTAGTGTTACTTGAATTTTAATAGGAAAAAGAAATTTAACTGAGTTTGAAAGAATGGCTAAACTTCAAATAAATGTTTATTTGACCCAAGAGCAATTAGCTCCTTAAAGATAACTTAACCCTGAGGAAAATGTTAAGATTTTGAAGTGAAAAGAATTATTTTCATTTAGACTAAAATTTTTGCTGTTCAAAAGATTTGGAAGGTGTTCTTCCTCCTAGATGATCTTCAATTTATTTAGGATTTTATTATTGACAAGGGTAACATTCACATTTGTAATCACTATTCCCAGTGTTATTTAGACTTAGTTCTATGCTGCAAAAGGAAAAAATGCTCACATCTAGTCATTTTATCAAGTTTTCTTTATTCTCAAGGATTTCATTTAAACTTTCTGTTTATTACATTTTGTTATCCAGTTGCATTTCCAATAAAGGAGCATGAGGAGGTTACTCTCAAGTTACTGAATGAATTTTTCTGAATTTTGCAAACCTTTTCATCAGGCACTGAGCATTGCTATGAATCTTTTCTTTCCCTCTCTCTTAATATGAATTACCTGTGCTGTGTGGAAAATCATATGTCTTTTTATTTATCCTTAGACCTACTAGGATATGTACCAATTTTTCCTGAAACTAAGTGTATTTTTTCAGTAAGCAAATTTAAGTGGTTCTCTAGTTCCAAAAATTTTCTTCTATTTTATCTTTAATTGTTTATTTCTGTTCCGTTTGTTCTTTGATCTTAAAGAGCACTAGTTTTGTCTTTGTATTATAATCACCTTTATTCATATACATAAAATTATTCAGGCATATTTGATGTGTTTAATGTTTTCATTTTGTTTAATTTCTTCTAGTCTATATCTCATCCTGTGTTTTCATTTATATATATATTCAACTTTTCTTCTACTTTGACATTTTTTCATTGTTTTTTATTTCACTTATTTCCTGAGCTTGGTCAACTTATTTTTCTCCTTTTGAATATGTATAGCTCTTTTTAAAAATTAAAAAAAAATTAAATTTCTGATAAATTTTATTGATATTTTTCAATGTAAATAACTATTTGCTTGAACTCTCCTGGTTTCTTGAATAATTTCTCTTATGATTTATATCCCCCTGTCTTTTTATTCTTATCTAAACAATGATACCTTGGTACTTTTGTAATCCTTACTTATTTTTTCTGATTATTACTAATCCTTGAATTGGGCAATTTAATCTTTCTCTCTCTCTCTCTCTCTTTCTCTCTCTCTCTCTCTCTCTCTCAGCAACACAGCTCTGTTTGTTGGAACCTGGAAATTTCTGTCTTATCTCCCTCCATGCATTTTCCTCTTCGGAACTCTTCCTCAGCTAAGTAACTGGGGAATAAACAATAAAATGATTTTTCTTCCATACTATCTTTCTTGACTTTCTGTGGCATAATTTCCTAGGATATTTGCCTACTCACAGGCTGCACCCATTCCATTTCTAGACCTGATATTTTGTTGGATCATCAGATATCACACTCAAAACTATGACACTTGTAAGGAAACCCCTTTTCTCTTCCATTTCTGAAGTTTGTGTTGGCTCTTATTAATAGCTTCTCTCCTCATATTGGTACAGATTCCAAAGTAGTTCACAGTACACATGACTGTGTATAGTTTGAAGCTGTGGCTATTTTTTTTGTTTTATTGAAGATTGGAGGGATTTTGCTGTTAGTGTTGTGGTTCTCTATTGTTTTTCAGTCTTTACTGCTTTGGGTATGTTTTCAAAGCACTCAGTCTAGATGCTTTTTAAATGAAATAATCTAAGACCTAAGTTCCTGTGGACTTTTGAAGTCTGTGTCATTGTGTTTTGATCTTTATTCAAATATTCCTGGAAAAATCTCTTCCTTTCTAATGAATTAATTTAAACAAATCAAATATACTACTCCTTCCCAAATGCCTCTTGCTTTAGTTGATTTGATCCTTCCCCAAGTAAAGGGTAAAGGCTTCCCTTTCTTTCATCTTTCCTCTTTCATAACAGTTTCTGTAGTGCCAGTCCTCCATCTGAACTGTTTGGCACCATGTGGACACCACTGGTGGGATAATCATTTTCTGCTATCATCAAACTTATCATTTGACCTCCAAAGAACACCAGTCATTTGTCACTTCTTTAAACTGATATAAATATTTATTAAACATTTCTTAAAGGCAAACTCCAGTACTGGGGTTTGGAGTCTATTAGAAAAGAAAGTCTAATAAAAAGTCTATTAGAAAAAGTATAATAGAAAAGAAGTTTATTGTTGCCTGTACCTCATCCTGCAGACCCCATTCAGTACATCAAAAACCTTTCCGTTAACTGGGCTTAACTTCATTAGAAAATAGTTTAGCAGTATTTTGGTTTTATTCAAGCATAACCACTTAGAATTTTAGCTCCTCTCCTCCTTGTCAAACAGCTTATCAAAGAACTATATCCAGTTTTCCTCCTAAGTTCTAATACTATAAATTCCCCCTGCTCATTACATTTGAAGTGATTTTTTAGAGTCCTTTTAGATAAGTGATCTGGGGTACCAATGATACCCTCTAGGCAGGCCCTCCATTTGGCTTTCTACCCTTTATCACATTCTAGAACAGTGCTCTCAATTGCTTTAAGTACTCATGTTTTCAAGTTATTTATCTTCTAAATATATTGGAGAAAAATCAAGGTTTCCATTTTTAAAAAATCACACTCTCATTGCATTCCAGTTTGCGTTTATGAACAGAAGAGAAAAAGTATGGATATCTAATTAGTTAAGTTAGACTGTGTCCCTCCTGGGCATACTCATCAGAAATTCTCCCACAAAGAAATGCCACCCATACTATATTGAAAATTAAATGATTCTGGAATCTTTTATTTTCTGCTCACTTTAATACATTTCCTGCCTGGCTTGGACATATTACCAATGCTCTATAGTAAATTTACATTCATGTTTGACCTCTCCAACCATCTGCCTTCTTCCGTGACCTTTTTTACCTACTTTCTGAGTTAAGAGTTTAAAAAGGTCTTAGGGTCCCTTTTGCTGATTCCTCATCTGTATTAATATTTCACCTATTGAACTAGGATGGAGAAAGTTCAACTTTCCCTCTTCCCGACTCACTCCTTCTTCAGAGAACTTGCATAGTTCAGCTGTCACTTGCAATCAAATTATTCCCAAACCTTTATTTCTATACCTTAATTCCTGCCTTTCAGCATATTATTAAAAGTGTGGGGTTTTTTGCCTAAAAATATGTCTCCACCTAAGTGGTCACTAATCACTGGAATTATAGAGAAATTTAATCTCTGTTCTAAGAAATCTACTTTATCTGTGTATACTCTACTGCCTACAAAATTTGACTGCTCTTAGTAACCAAGGGTGACAGGTTTGAGTCATTTCCAGTATTTGCTTTTTTACTTTCTCAAAACTACCATATCTTTAGCAGTATTTCTTGAACACTTACTATATACCACCATTGCATGATGTGATTTACAAATATTATCTCATTTAATAAACTTAGAGCCCGAAGAGGTAGTAGACTTTACTGTCTCAGTTGTGCTGGTAAGGAAACAGAGTTAGTAAGGTTAATTTGCCTAAGGATGCAGAGCTAGTGGGTGACAGAATCAAGATTCAAATCTAGGATTGATATGAATCTAATGTCAGTGTACTTTTAGACACTGTGTCAAGATGCATAGTGTTATCTTAAATTCTACTTCTCTCTAGATATAGGGTAAGCTTCTTGAGTCTGCAGTCACTCTTCTTTAACAAACATGAATTCATTGGCCTATATGTCCCAGTTACAAAATAACAGTGTAAAAATGAGTAAGATGTGGACCTAGCTCAGCAGACTTTGGGGCTAGTGAAAAACAGTGAGACAAACTTGGTGGGGGTGGGCATTTTTTATGAGTTGGTGAGTAGTATTGTTGCAGTTTCAAATATTTAGCTCTTAATAGTTAATCTGTATATATTTTCTCTCCCTTGATTCAGTACCTGTTGCAGATGATAGTCCCATTTGGGGAACTTCACTGAAAAATGGAAAGCAAAGCCAAATGGATTGGGGAAGAGGATCCTCTGGACAGACAGAAGTTTGTAGGGCATGATTAGTAGCAAAAAAAATAATAATAATAAAGTAATTGTGAACAGTGAAGTGAACAAGTTCTCATTCATTTTGAAATGGACAAATAGGAGCTATTTGTTCACAAAAATTAGGCATCTAATTCAGGACTTCTCCTGATGATGACCTATGTAAATTTAGGATATCATGCATGCACTCAGGAGCCTGAAAAAGATTCTTCTTGAAAATTTCCAAAAGTATCCATTTGGTGTACCATGTCCACCTTCCTGTTCACAAATGCTTTGTTAATTATTTTTGTTACTTATCCTTTCCTTCCAACTCTTCTGTCCAGAGAATCTTCCTCCCCAATCCACTTGGCTTTGCGTTCCATTTTTCAGTAAAGTTTCCAAAACACATTCATTAAATCATAAAATTAGATTGTGACAATCAGCACGTGTCATTTCTAAGCATAAAATAATTTGTGCTTTAACAACAGACAAACAATTAATCTCAAAAATTTACAAACAACTCCTGCAGCTCCATTCTAGAAAAATAAACAACCCAATTAAAAAGTGGGCCAAAGAACTTAACAGACATTTCTCCAAGGAAGATAT
>ML660200.1:20381205-20576205 GCA_007570785.1 Antilocapra americana
TGAGGGTAAGGGTGGGATGAGATGGGAGAAGGGCATTGAAGCATGTTAATTGTCATGTGTCTAATCAATCGCCAGCCCAGGATTGATGCTCGGGACTGGTGCAGCGAGATTTCCCAGGGGGGAGGGAGGAGGGAGGGGGGACCCGGAGGGGAAGCATATGTAAACCCATGGTGATATCATAACAATATATGGCTAAAACAATAATTAAAAAAATAAATAAATAAATAAATAAATAATAATAATAATTTGTGCTTTAAAATGTGAGTTCTGGAGTCACATTGGCCTAGGATAAATTCAAGCCTTGCTCTGTAAAACTGGCATAGCCTTGAAAAGTTAGAACATCTTAGGACTTTACTTCTTCAACTATAACACAAAATTAATAATCCTATCTTGTGAAGTTCCAACTTCAAATAAAAGTGAGATAAATGGTTATTATTATTATTTTCTTACTATTCTGCAAATATTTCTGGGATAAAATTTCTTGTAACTCTCTTTTTAGAAGGATTTGTGTTTGAAGAAACTTTCTTTTACTGATTTACTTTGTCCCATAAAGCAACATAGCCCATTTCTCTGTTTCAGATATTTATTTATTATATTCAATATTTCTTGGATGAAATGGTCTTTCTGAATGATTAATAGTCAAACACCATTTAACTACTCTTTCTTTTAATTTTTTGAATGTCAATCCTTTTGTATCCTAGTGGAGTATATGAAAAGATTTGCCTATAAAAATTCATTTTACAGTTATATTCAGATAATTAGATGAACTATGCTTTTCTAGATATTTATTACTTTGTATGTGTTTAACTTCACAACTCAGTAAGAAATTATAGTATCATTTTAGAAAATCTCCAGTCACACTCTGATCTTTGCCTATGATGTATCTGGTTTTATTTAACCAAAATGAGGGAATTGAATACTTGTAGATTATCCTGCTATTCTTCGTTGACTATTTGACTTTTGTTGTGTCATTCTGTAAGAAATCTTGACAAGTTAAATTTATCCACACAGAAACCTGTAGTTAGGAGACCTGTGAGACGACTATAATTTCCTTCCCATTAGTTTCAATGAATTCCATGCACGTGAAATAAAACATGGAGAGTGGAGTCTGGAGCCCCACATTTCCCGTTGTGCAGGTATATTGAGGAGAGAGATATAGTCCAGGTCCCCTTACGTTGTTCCTCTGCTGCACATTACCCTTAATCCTCCTTTGAGCAAATGCAGACTAAAGCAGCAATGCCAAGAATTGGAGACTTAACTCTTTAAACACAATAGGCCTATGGACATGTAGCTTACTCTTTGCACAAAATCTGTGAAAGGGTTAATATACAAATGTGAGTGTCTATTGTAGCCAATGTGAATCAGAAGAATTGAGCTACAGCCAGCATTTATTTAAGCATCATTTTTGCCATCTGGATTCTTTTGTGAAGCAAGAAACATTTGAAGGGAATTGCCTTTGGCCACAAAGGTGATTTGACTTTTCTCCCTATTTGTATGTTAATCATCCCTAAGGTGCCATTGTTCAAAGTTCCATAATGAGGCATTTTTTTTCCTACTGTTTTGAGACTTTAGGTAGCTTAGAGATCTTGAGTAAGATGTGGGAAGGTATATCAAAAATTCTGTGGACAAAGCACATTGTCCTAAGTATGTAAAAATCAACTAAATAAATTAATCCAGATGAGAAACCATGTAACCAGTCACTGAGGGAAGGCCACTTAGCCTTACTCATTGATTCTTTTCTAAATCACATGCCATATGATATGGCAAATCCTTTGGAGATCAAGAATCAAATTCAAAATTTTATTGGCCATGCATTACAACAGTTCTAGATATTGATTCAGTTCATTCTTAGTATGGAAACAGAAGACGAAAGTATTACTATAGTCCAAAATCATAATTTCGACTCCCTTTTGACCGATGGAAAAGTATAATAATTAAGACAATAGTGAGCAACCATCTGAAAATGTTTTGAAGATTAAAACTTGAAAAGGCTAGTATTCATATCTAGGAATTATACCTTTTATACTTATGTTAGAGAAAAGGCTTTTCAATATGGCAAGCCACTCCAGTACTCTTGCCTGGAAAATCCCATGGATGGGGGAGCCTGGTAGGCTGCAGTCCACGGTGTCGATAAGAGTCGGACATGACTGAGCGACTTCACTTTCACTTGTCACTTTCATGCACTGGAGA
This sequence comes from Antilocapra americana, assembly GCA_007570785.1. Taxonomy (NCBI): domain Eukaryota; kingdom Metazoa; phylum Chordata; class Mammalia; order Artiodactyla; family Antilocapridae; genus Antilocapra; species Antilocapra americana. The sequence continues at coordinate 20,383,396 of ML660200.1, forward strand.
AGGAAATGACAACCCACTCCATTGTTCTTGCCTGGAGAATCCCAGGGATGGGGGGGCCTGGTGGGCTGCCATCTTTGGGGTCGCACAGAGTTGGACACGACTGAGTGACTGAACTGAACTGATTTATTTATGACTGTGTTTGTAAGTTTCAGAACTAGTGGTTATTTTATGATTACTATAAGATCAGGTAATTTTATCTCTATGAGAGCTCCCTCATCTGAATAAAGGGTTTTTGTGGTGCCATGGGCAATGAGGCAAAGTTTGTAGGATCCCTATTCATAGAATACATTATTTTAAAGTATATTAAAATAAAGCTATTTACAACTTGTAAAAGAAAGTACTTTTACTCTTGTAAAAGAAAATACAAGAGCACTAACTTGTAAAAGAAATACCCACAAATAAAGCTTTTGCGGGGAGCTTCCCTGATGGCTCAGTGGTAAAGAATCTGCCTGCAGTGCAGGAAACACGGGTTTGATCCCTGAGTAGGGAAGATCTCCTGGAAAAGGAAATGGCAACCCACACCAGTTGTCTTGCCTGGGAAATCCCATGGACAGAGGAACTTGGCAGGCTACAGTCCACGGGATCACAGAGCTAGACACAACTTACACACACACCTTTTTAAAATCAACAATAAAGTAATAGATCAACAAATGCAAAATGATACGATGAGTGCAAAATACTTTTGTGCTATTCGATACACACTAAAAGAATGATTGGAATGGAAATGAAAATTATCAGTATATAATTCTAAATATTCACCCCTAATAGTCTTAATTGGAAATTGATAACTTATTTTACTCTTGAGCAGGAGTGCATAAAGTTAAAAAATTAAGAGAAAATTATAAAGTCAAAAGGTAAATGTTGAAATACATATATGTGTGTGCATGTGTGTGCGTGTGTGGATGTATTAATCTCATCATTAAAAGGAGGAAAAAAAGAGCCTTTAAAGTTTCCATTATCCATTATGTCAGGTAGCAAATATCTTCTCAACGTAACTCCAGACATTAAATCTGTCGAGAGGAATGCTGTAAAATAAATGTCTGGGATACCTTCATAAACAAAAATCTTATTTCCATAATTCATACAGCTGGCTGGCATTTATTGGCACGTCAGGTGCAATGGGGACATTTCAGGAACATTAACATGTACAGCATCATTTGTCAACAAAGCAACAATGTAAGCAAATCGTTCAGAACTCATACAGATTTACAGCTTTCTCTGCCAGCTGCTAATTACGGTGTTCTCGGCCTATTTGGTATGGTCTTTTTATTGGAAAATGACAAAGGGGTTATAGTATCCAAGTTTGGAATATAGATGTGGCTTTTAGTAATAATATGAATATAATATGACCATGTAGCTTGGAGTTGTGATCCAGTTTTGCTGGTCTTATAATTGATCAGCTTTGATTGATGAAGGACAAAGAGAAATTCACAGCCTATTTCATTTCTGATACAACTAACCTCTAAAACAAAGGGAAAATAGGAGGAAAAATTATCAAAGACCATGTCATAGCAGTCTTACTGTTTTCCCCTATGGAACATGACACGTAATATTTACCTCTCAAAGAAAAGCTGATGTGTTGATTGCTGACAGAGCAAATGTTACAGGAGCCTGTACATATCAGAATGCTAGACTGTGCTTTGAACAATCAGGAAGCTCTTCCACGAATATGTTTAAATAATGTTAATGTTATAGCATAAGGTGACAAATGTCAGCAGTGTCAAAGTTAACGTCTATAATCACCCCCTGCTTCAGTTGTTCAGTTTTAGGAAAAGACACAACTGTGCAAGCAAATGATGCAGTGTCAACTCTACCTTCAAATTCCCTGGATTGTGTCAAGATATATTATAATCCATAAAATGAATAGCGGTGCTGCCGTCAAGCCCAGGATGTAAATCCATGTTCAGAAGTATAAATACCTCCTATTCAACCAAAATATAAAAAGTTAAATTGGTAAATACTTATTCAAATATTATTTAGATTTATCCCATCTCCAACCTTATTAAAACCCATTAAACTCCAGTGTGAATGGATTTGACATTCAGCAAATCAATTTCTGTCAGAGCAGCTGACTTGACCAGATATTAAAATATTTTAAGCTTTGCTAGCACTGTATCTTCAGAGAAGAAATCTAGTGAGACATTCCTAGGGCTGGTAATATAAGGCCAGCAATGGTTGACTGAATTCAGTGTGCATTATACTAAATTAGCATCATCTTGTATTCCTGTAAATAAATATTTTAACTTCAAAAAGAGTTTATAGATCAATAGTTCATCTATTTTGCATAATCCTCCAGTGGAGTCTCTTACAGTCTTCCCTTAAACATTCGTCACTATGCATTTTGACTGTTGGTGACATCCTCCTCCACTAGAGTAGAACTCCTAAAAACAGAAAATATACTGTGTTCAATTTGTACCCCCGATCCTTAGCACAGACTAGAACACAGGACGTACCAAATGAAAACTAATCAAAGGGATGAAAGAACATATTCATGTATGACTATTCGGGAAGCCCTTGATAAGATTCTGAGAAAGCAGAAATTTATCAACATTTGTCCACTAGTCCTTTTCTTCAGGATGCCTTTTAAGTCCTCTAAGAGACACATTTCCTCTGTATTCTCTTCTCTTTTTCTTTTCTAAACCTACTCTCAGAAAAGTATCTAAAATCCGCAAATATTAGGTATTCAGTATAAATAATCCTAAGAGTATTGTCTTTTTCAGGGGAATTTATATTCTAACCAAGATCCAGCTCTTAAACTAAGATTGATTGTTAACTTGAGGCTTTTAAGCATTCCTTTTATGTAAAGAAAAAATTTTATGGTGGGGATGAATTTAGGTTTCCCTTAATAGATAGACAATCTCAAATTTTGCCCCAAACCATCTTGTTTTATGACAAGAGAGGAGGTGGTATTGACTCTACTCTTCAGGACTATGTTCAATTTATACCAGGAATTAAAACACAGTCCCTGGAATGGAAATGTGGCTTTGCTAAGGAAAAATGCCATGGTCTAATTCTCATTAAAATGAAAAGTTTAGGTTGAGTCAATATGAAGAGAAACATCTAGATTGCTTCATTTGAGTAGAGCCTTTTCAACCCATGTTGTCGTTTCCTGTGTGAAGCAAGTTTCTACTGAAATTAGAAGCAAACAAGAGCTTTTATTTTTTACTGTTCAAAGAATGCTAAAGCTTTCAATTCATGTCATAACAACCCCAGAGAAATGGGGTTGACAAAACCAGATCATTTGGAAGAGAGGAACAATGATGATTTGAATAAAAGTCACCATTTGTGAATCTACCCAATTTGCCCAAAATTAAAATAATTACTCTTGAAACTAAATTACATATAAACTAGCATTTGTCTTATCCCTTACTGTGATTGTTATCCTTATTTTTATTTAGAATCATTAAACCAGATCTTTAGAAGAGTCTGTATCATCCTTCCAAATAATTTAGATTTCACTAATTAATGATTCATATATACTTCAGATGGAATAGATTGATGTTCACCTGTTTATTATGCAAAAAAATCTTCAAAAAATGCTTCCAAAATTCTAGGGACATTTTTAATCATTCTAAATTACTTATAAGGTTTTTCTTCACCAAAGTGGTGTTCTAACTATAAAACCTTCATCACTAATCATTAATTCAGATCCTCTAAGGAATTCCACCAAGAATCATTTATTATCCTCAATAATATATAACAATCTATTTTAAATGAACCAAAATTGACCATAATTTTATTTCTCACTAATTTAAGCTTTGCTTTCCTTTTCTTTTCCTCTTCCTATCCCTCCCATCAACCATCACCTTCACCTAACAGTAGTACATGTTTATAGCCATTTTGAAATTACAGTGATATAAAAAAGAACTTTTGAGAATTCACAATTTAGGAAACATGGCAGAATTCAGGACTTATTATCACTTTGTAGTTGATTTGCTTAAATACAAAATATGACAATAAACAGATAAACATATAAAATTTATATTCTTTTGTAAGAGCTATGGCAAAATTATTATTTATGGTTTATATTATATATAATATATATTGGCTTATGTATCTTAATTCAGATGCTAATGCAGATAGAAAATCTACCTTTAATCCAGTTGATATGGAAATTCCCTCATATGACCTTTTTAAAAGAAAGCAGGAGGCCAAACACGAGAACTGCCCTGTCCAGCTCTCCCTTAAAATGTTAGTCAGTCACTTAATAGGAGGGAGCAATTCATCAGCTTAATAATTCCCTCTTATTTCTCCCTTCGAAAATCTAATTTAAGGGAGAAAGAGAGGCTTTAATCTCAAAAGGTAAATATTTAACTTAAAAATGGTACAGAAAGATAGAAAAGGTAGTTTGATAAGTGGCATTTTTCTCACATGAAAAAAAATAACATTCAACTAATAACATGTGTCTGTATATATTCTGTAGCAAAATAGAAACAACCTCAAGCAAGCAAATCTGAGAGTTTAACATCAACAGACTCTCTCAAAACAGTATCATAAGAATGTGTTTCAGGAAGGAATTAAATTATGCCAGAAGAAATGTCTGAACTGCTGTTAGAAGAAAATATTAGTGAAGAAACTAAACTTATGGGTAAATCTAAAGAAACTGTAAAACAATGATACATTTGTGGACTGTAAATCTAGAGACAGATGAAATCTTGTCAAAAGTAGTGTATAAACTGGGTAGGGGAGTAAGCCAAGTTAGAAATTTCCAAGGTCTACAGTAATTATGGAGAGATGTAAAGGCTTTAGATGGTGTTAAATGAAATACACAAGGTAAAATTTCTCAGCCACTGTGTTGTCACATGGCCACCACTGGCTTCCTTGGTAGCTCAGCTGGTAAGAATCTGTCTGCAATGCAGGAGACCCTGGTTCGATTCCTGGGTGGGGAAGTCCCCTGGAGAAGGGATAGGCTACCCACTCCAATATTCTTGGGCTTCCCTGGTGGCCTACATGATAAAGAATTCTCCTGCAATGCAGGAGACCTGGGCTTGATCCCTGGGTTGGGAAGATCCCCTGGAGGAGGGCATGGCAACCCACTCCAGTATTCTTGCCTGGAGAATCCCCATGGACAGAGGAGCCTGATGGGCTACAGTCCATGGGGTTGCAGAGTCAGACACAACTGAGCAACTAAGCATGGCACAGCACACAGCTGGAAGGTGGCCACAGGGAAGGAGCTTAGAAGTGGAATTGGATTAGCCAACCAACAAGATCAGCCAAACCTTGTATGTCTCTATCACACCCTGCTTGTCCTCCACAGCCTTGAGCAGTCTGTTCGTTAAATAGAAGTTTTGTTTTATTTCTGTTGAGGATAGAGAATATGCAGAGAGAAGATAGAAATCCTAAGAAATATTCTGGATAGAAGAGGAGAGGTACATTTGTCAGGGTTGAAAACTTAAGAGTCTTAAAGAGGTCTATGCATTTGCTTAAAAACCAAACATCAATAGCAAACAGGGATACAAGTGATGTATTCTGGAAGGAATGTTAGCTATTGCGAAAATTATTTGTCTATTCACAGAATGCTAACCTTCTAAATACTTCCACTTGGAAAAACAGCAGTAAGTCATTTCAATAAACATGGACATTTGAATAGTGCTTTTACTGTCCATGGATGAGAGCCTAAGTAATTTCCCTACCAGCAAAGAATAATGTACTTTGAGAAACATGTATGTACCTGTAAGTTCCTATTAATACATAGTTCTTTCAAAAGTAAACTTGAGCATGAGCCATTTGAATATTTCATAGCTAAGAAGGAAAATATGATTTTGTGTTAACAAAAATACATTGAAAAAATTGTCAGTTACTAACAGATAATAAATGATAAACAAATGAAGATATCACTGCAAAAAAAAAGCCTCAAAGAACAGAAAGCACTTTTCATCCAAAAATCAAATGTCTAATATTCTCATACAGTTTGTATTCATCATGAATTTCCAGTTTAACTTATTTAAGTTCCTTTCCATTGCTACTTGTGGACATGGATCACTTCTCTCACTCTGTTTCTCTCTCTCTCTCTTCTGCCAGTCCTGCTATTTCTTATCATGTGTATCTGCCTCAATGAGTCATAAATGGCTAAACTGTTTGCTTAGAATTCAGGTGTTTTTCTTAGTAGATTTTTTTTAAGCTGAAGCTGGTCCCTTCAGCGTAGTGTTGAATTCCAAATGTCCCCCTAAAACATAACCATGAAAGTAATTTCTTTCCTCATCAACACTTCAGATAGTTAATAGCTGCAGGCACTTGTTATAAAAGAAGTTGCTGAAGAAGGGAACTTGAAGTGAATTTGGCATAGAGTTGTGGATGGTACTAAACACATGGATGAAGTTATTTACTTAAGATTTTTCTTGTCGGCCTGATTTGGCTATATTTTCAAAATTGACACATACTAGGCTGTAGACTTCTATTTTCACTAGCTGAGAAACAGAATGATTGCAGACTTTTGCATGTTATGCATTTTTAAATATCACCAAGTTAAACTTAGATTTTGATTCTGTGCCCAGGACCAAGTGGAAAAATCTCCATCTTCAATAGTTCCTATTATCTTTTAGTCACAGGGCCACATACTGTATTTCTTCCATGAGTAAAACTCCCACTTGGAATTCCAAGCATTGCATAACCAGCAGAGTGTTCATATTATATGTAACTCAGTCAAATTTCAGATCTGAAACAGACATTTTATCTGCATGATATTCTTCTCAGCAGTTAAAACTCTTAAAATCATGGTTCAAAATGGAGCCAACATTTAATTCATCCAACAAATATTTATTAAACACCTACTTCTACCACTAGTATCACAACCATGACTACCACTTCACATAGTTCTTTACTGCTTTAAATTGCTTTTACAAACCTCATTTCATTTAATTACCATGTGAAATTGTCCACTATATTGAAGGAGCATAGAGTCCCATAAAGCAGATTAAGTCAATCGCCAGAAAAACTAATCTTTAAAGTCCTTGTCTATAGTGAGCTAAATGGTACTGGCTAATGTAGTATTTTTGATGCTTTTGGGAAACCGGCAAGTGATCTTAAGTAAACAGTTCACTTGCACAAATGTACATTTATGTTTTATTTTCTTCTTTTTAGTCCCAATATAATACTTTTTTGAGAACTAAGAAACTTCATATTAACATACCATTTAAAATATACCACATATATGAATGATATTTCTTGAAGCATGGCATATTTAAAATATGACCTATTTTTAAAATGTTTGAGCTAACTTTGGTCTATGGGCCTTAGTTTGCAAACTCTGTACTAAAGCAGTAGTTCTAAAAGTTTAGCTGGAAAACATCAATTGCTATAGAAGTCTCAAACTGGTTTTCATGGCTTGAATAATTCAACCGCTGGATTTGAAGAAACCTCAATAAGTTATCTGACTTACTCTCCAAATATAATTCAATTTCTCTTGATATCTTTAACATGTATTTTACAATGTGCTGGTCTGTAGATTTGCTTGGATTTCATGAGTTTATAATATTTTGCTGACAACCTGTCTCTTCAAAGATGTTTTCTTTCCTTAATGGTAGCAAGTTTCTTGCCCAGGGAAATTTGACATAGACATAATAAGAAGTAAAAGACAATAGAGTAAGTTTTTTCTCTGATACAGCAAGCATTCATAAACCTTAAAAATTAGCAATAGCCAGTGATCAAGCAAATGTTGCTAGTTTCAAATACAAGAGGGAGGAGATTGCCTAACCATAGGGCTTGACCATTTAAAACCTGAGCTGTATGATTTCTCTGGTTAAAGTGAGTTGGAGATTCTCAGTTTTCCCTTGCTATTTGTCTTTCATATCTCAATCATGAGACCATAACTGAGCATTTTTACTTCATCTGGTGTTGAAAATCTTGTATGATGCAGGATTTAGTTTTCCATCCTAATTATTAAAAGTCTTATTTCAAACCACATTGTATTGTGTGCTTCATTTAAAATAAGAAAACTATTATATAGCTTAGCTTGGATCTTTTTCCCCCTAAATCCACCCAGTTGTTTGTGACTTTCTTTGGGGATGACTTGTTAATCTTACCCCAATCCCATTTGTGAGCCTTCACTCTACAATGAACATATACTACTGGACACTTACCCTTTCAAAGATACATTTTTCCGGGTTTTTTTGTTTCCCCCTGTATAACATAAAACAGTAAAGCATTCATTAATTCTTTCTTTCTTTATTGAATTCAAAAGGCAAATAAGCTAGTCGTTTTTTTCTTTTTGGCGTGCATCAGCAAAAGTAGATTATGAGGTATTCTAAAATAATATATCTTCATAAAACAATATAGGTGGAGGTTTAAAGAGAAATAGGGGAAGAAATTGGAACCATCTGGATATCCAAAGTAGAGAAAAGTTTTTGCTAATGGTTGTCATGTACACATTACAAAAATAACATTGTATGGCTTTCCGAGTGGATGGGAAAATACAGAGCTATCAAAAAGTTTTAAAAGAAGACAATTCTGGAGTGAAGCAATTGAAGAAGTAAAATTATTCATGAGACCTATACTTAGAAGGCAAGTGGAGATTCACACTTCTTGGGTCAGTAGAGAATTAAACATATCTCAAAGATGATTTGCTTGGTCATGATAATGGAAATACAACTGTGTTCCAGGGAATATGGAGGGGGTCAGATTTTTCTTTCTTGGCAGAGGTGAATGGGGAGAACACCTTTTACTGATTTGCTCTTAAAGCAGCCTGATGAATTGGAAAAGAATAGAAATTTCATGAAAGAAAAAAATAAAATAAAATACATGCTCTAGAGATAAGAGGGGAAATGTGAAAAGAAGAAGAAAGGAATGGAGGACAGAGGAAGGATAAAGGGAAGGTAGGAAAACTCTCCAGAAACAGACTGAACTCCCTCACAGGTAAATGTTACATACAAGAAACAATGTAATTGAAATCTCATTTCAAAAGATATTATTTAAGTATTAAGACATAAATTATAAATCAATTTTAAGAGGGTTATCTGTCCAATATAAACTTTTTTCCGGTTTTTCTTTCCCTTTTTTTTTTTTTTGTCATTTCATCACTACATCACCACGCAGGCAGGGAGTATGTCTTTAAAGCAGATTAGTAAAGGTGGTCTGATCGATTATTTTAAAGCCAAACCCAATAGGCGTGCTCTAATTTTGCGTGTTTCAGCATAATGTTGACCAGCATGATAGAATACTTATTTAAACAGGTATATCAATCTCAGAGATCTATATGTATAGTTTACCTTGAAGTCCACTGAAAACAGAATATTCCTTATTGATTTGGCCTGCTCTGCTGCTGCATGTAGTCAATGGGACTCATAGGGATGTAAATAGAATGAATCAACTCCGCACTGGCCCTGGGCCTCCTCGAGTCATGTGAAGTAGGTTTCTGATTCCTTTATGTTCAAGCACAGCCAGGGAGACAAGCGTGCTACTGTCTTCCTCTGGTGCACGGAGTCACCTCAGGCTATGCAGGAAAAATGCTTTTTTCTTATTTTTAGACCTGAATCAGTCTCTGCCACTAAATGTATTCTTGTGAATACAGATAGCACTTTGTTGCTGTGCTCATGGGAAGGCGCTGGAGTAACCTGTTTGGACGCAGCTGCAGGCCACCTGTAGAGAAAGTCAAATTAGGGAGAGACCCCACTGTTCTTTGCATTAATGCTTTTTGTATTGTTGTTTGACTTTTCCCCCCTCCATCTATGTATCTTTTTCAACTTGGGAGATCGGGAGCACATTTTAAGGCCTTCTGTCCCTGTAAGGCATCTAGTGATTGAAAGGACTCTAAGATTTGAAAGGCTGTAAAAACTCCCTAGTTACCAATGAATGATGGCAATACAAAGAATTGTAAAGCTGTTGAAGTAGTCTTCTTACAGATTTAGTTTGTTTGGTGAACTTTCAGCAGCAGCTCTTGCAAGGTACTGTTCAAATGTTCCCACCTATCTGTGCTGCTTCTCCTTGTAAGGATTTCTCATATTCTCAGTGGAAAAGCAGTTGTCTGCATTAGCAGTTCACTTTACTGGAGATAAGGAGAAGAAAGAAATTCTTGAAGAAATTCTCATCTTCCTTTCCTCATCTACCAATCTGAAGCTGGAAAAAAGAAGCCCATAAATGAAATATCTACATTAGCCATAAATATTAAAGGAGGGAAATGCACAAATAAAAGTTGTTTCTGGAAAGCTTTGTTTTGGCTGAATATCAAAACCATTTCCTGACAATGAGATCCATTAGACTACAAAATAATTTCTCAAAGTAGTGGTTGCATTGCTTATAAGATTTCAAATTTAAGGATAGACTGAAGGCAGCCAAAGATATCAGCCTCAAATGCACAGTTTTGTTCTGACAGTTAGAGAAATCAATTCTTTTGAGCCTGGCTGTTTCTCTTGTTTTTGTTTATTTGATTGAAAATTCAGATCGGAATTTTCCAAGACCCTCTGTTATGGATCCTTGCAAGCTATTTTGGGAAACTGGAATCTCATGGACAGACCTGGTTTTGTTTGTGAATCTGTATTGTTCTTCAAGCATCTATCGGAAGCAAGCATCTATCACTACAGTTATCACTTAAAGAATTCTCTCTGCTCTACTTTCCAATGCTTATCAAGCTCCTATATTTTTGCACTTAAACACCATTTAGTTACAAAAACTTTCAATCATCAACATTTCTCCCATTTGGGACATTTTGCCCATTTTGTATATACAAAATGCCCTTTTGGACAAAGTATTGTACATAGGTAGCTATTGAGATATTTCCTAATAAATTCCTCTAGATAAGGCTTTAGTATTTTAGCCCTTATGACCATGATTTGGTACATACAGGTTATATTCCTACTAAAATCAGATGATATATTAATAGAATAGAATTTGCTGCAACTAAATAGTGACGTTCAGACGACTTTAAATCTCATGTACACATTCTGTGCTTTCCCCTAAATGTTGTGCTTTCTTGAGCATCTCTGTTCTGGTGAAGAAAAGGTTGGAGTAGTAATGCCTTACAGAGCATAATATTTTACACTTTCATAGATTGTTCCTGCATATTCTCCCTTAAATATATCCTTGCAACACAACCCAACAATTGAAGCTAAGAGAGACAGAGCAGGGACTTGAAGTAAGGAGTTCTGCCTCTCAGCTCCTACCTGCTCCATCAACATTTGCTCCATGCCTGCACTCTCACATGAAAAGTATTTGCATTTTCCATTTGATGTTCTCTTTCGCTGATACTAGCACCATAATTAGCACTTTGAACTATATATCCAGGTAAAGATGCAGTCCTAAGGGAAGAATATAACAAGTACCTAGCTGCATAGAAACAAGGCAGTAGAAAAAATGTAAAACATAGCACCTCATGTCAAGGTGCTTGAAATCCATGATTGAAAATGGGATGGGTCCCAGGAAAAAACCATAGATGATCCCAAACTAACAGTTATACCAACATCTACTACTATGAAGCAGATTCAGAACACTTGAGGTAAAGCCACTTTTGTCTTCCAGCATAAAGAGGTGGAATTAATTGACCACAGGGAGAGACCTAGTTGAGACCTCGCTTAAAAACATTCATGTATAACTTTCAAACAACCTGTGCTTTGAATTTGAAATAGTTTTACCATTTTTTAACCCTGAATGCTGTCTTCATAGTTCAACCTAAGTATGCTTTAATAGGGCTTCCCTGGTAGCTCTGCTGGTAAGAATCTGTCTGCAATGCAGGAGACCCCAGTTTGATTCCTGAGTGGGGAAGATCCCCTGGAGAAGGGACAGGCTACCCATTTCAGTATTCTTGCCTGGAGAATCCCCATGGACAGAGGAGCCTGGCAGGCTACAGTCCAGAAGCCTGGCAGGGTATAGTCCATGGGGTCACAAGAGTTGGAATATTTGACTCACAGACTTAATTCAAATCCTGACTCTCCTATTTACAATGTTTGTATAGTTATTTCATTGAACCCCTATTTATTGTCTTCTAAAATGCAGCAAATGCTAGTAATAACTTTTCCCCAGATTGTTGTGTTAAATGAGATACTGAATATGAGTGTGTTTTGAATGTGATGAGTGGTATTAACACAATCTGTTATAATTTGCTCCAATTAGTTTAGTAGCTTAGTAATTTCTTAAATTATTCAGATAACTACCCTTTTAGCACCCAATTTGATCTCTGTGTGTGCTCAGCTCATGTCAGGTAATCAACAGTGAAGTAGAAAAGACATTTGGAATTTAGAAAAGTCCTTGGACTCCTGTGTATGGACAGCCTCTATTTCTTCTTGCCACCTTGTTTATGAGACATTCATATCCAAACTTAGAGCCTGCACTGTAAAGAAGTTTGCAATGCCAGAAATCCCATATGGTTTTGATGTAAGTAAAAGGTGTACATTTCCCTCAGGGTCAAGTCTAAAACTTGGACCATTCCAGGCTTTGACCACATGTGTAAGAATCCACAAAACCTGTGATCTTACCTGCTGCAATCATATGCCTTTATTTACTCCACTTGTGTCCTTTGAATAGGTACAATCCTAGCCAATCACAGTAGAGGAGAAGGTTAAATGGTATTAAGAAAGTCGTTACAGATGAAAATACCACATTAAATGTCTTGACATAGTGCAACAGAATTACAAATATATACATAATTCAAATCCATATAAGTCATCAATGTGGAGTGTTCTTTTAAATTACTTTCTTCTTCCAAATGAAATGTCAGTCATTTTTAGTTTTGATTTGTGCAAAATTTTGAAGTTTTTTTCTTTTTTACCCATCATAATTACTGCAGATACTTTTCAATCACACTGCTCTAACTTGGGAGGAGAAGTAGCAGTAAAATTCTACTATGTTTCAAAACTTCACTATGTCTTCAGAATTCTACCATGTGAATCAGAGTCTAAGGTAACTCAAAAAGAGACTAGAGAGTCTCAGCAGAGACCTTCAGATCTCACCTTTTTCATTGGAACTTTTTATAACACTTGTGTCTGAACTTTGAATATTTGCCAGAGAAACTTTACTTCCTAGAACAAATATCCTGATATTTTAGAACCTAGCGATGTCTCATAATTTTGCACACATCTATGCATTATCAAAAGCCCTGTGAATTACTAGTCATTTAAATACCAGTTATCTACTTTTTTCTGATTGTTTTTTCATTGTAATTGCTCCCATTTCCTGTCTTGACCTTAATGTTTCAGAAAAAGGAAGACATCCCACAATAGAGAGAGTGATCTTTCATTTGTGAGCTGCAAAGCTTCATAGATCCTAATTTGGCAGTATGTTTGCTGCGAAGCCTTGGAATGCTGTTTTGCAGTTTCAAAAGTGATCATACTCAGCTTCCCAGAATTTTTTATGCCTGGAGGATGCCACAAGAACAAGGGTAGCCTTGTTAACAGTTGCAGTCTCTCGAAAACAAGATAGGATTTGGATATAAATCATCACTTCAGCTCACAAAGCTATGTTCTCCACCCCACTAAAGGACTGCATTTACATCTAAAATGGTTAATACTGATCTCCACTAGAACTCCTAAATGGAGGAATGTAGCTGCCATGTGTTCAGTGACTTTGGGGTTAGGGAAGAATGACATCACCAAATCTAAGCATATTATCGCGCTGACATAGAGGCGCCTTGTTTTCTCTTCTGTGGATAGAGCAAGGATTGTGTTCTGAGTCTTGATGTTTTCCTCCCAAGGAATAATACCTTTCTACCCCACTTCTTAGCAGCTGCAATATGAAGGGTTGCAAATGTCACTTCAGCTAATGATGAATGATGCTTGACCTCCATATGGGTTACTCTGAATTTTACGCAATGCTAAATTAATAGGAACGATTCCGACTCGAAGGATTCTGGTTGTTACGAATTGCTCTGAGGATGGATTTGTGTAAAGCAGTCAGTAGCTTCAGGGTTTTCTGTTGCTGTGTCCTTGGTGGTGGTAGAGGGGTGGGGTGCTCCATAAGCGAGGTAAAAGACACAGTGCGCTAACACTTTAATGTGTTTCCTCCTATGACATTTATATCTTTTCATACTGGAAATATTGTCAGTAGCAGAACCAGTTTGTGAAAAAAAACATTCTCAAAAGGGCAACTGGCCCACATGTCTTTGTTGTTTTTATTTGAATATAATTAATTATGTAAAGCAATAGTTAGTGGAAGATTAACAATTAGTAGATTCTGTCAAGTAGTCACAGGGAAATTACTAACTAATTGAACGACTGGTCCTCTATTGTGTCAGAAAGCAATGCGGAGTGTCATTCTTTTTATCTTTTTACTTTGTTGTTTTCACAGATCCCCTTGTTCTAAGATGTATGTTTCACAGCAGACTAATAAATAAATAACCCTGGTTGTAATTTCATAGCATGCAAAAGGGTTTGAAAGAAAAACACCTGTTTTAATTAGCATTATGGTTTGTTCACTTAAAAAAAAAAAGTGATAATCCTGATGCAGTTAGCTGACATTTTTAAAGCTTTGAATTTCCATCTGTATCTTATATTATGATGTTTCAGGATTGTCATGAGTTAATTATGTTAACTTGGGAAGCATTGCTTGCATTTAGAATGAAAAACTTCAGCTTGAATAGACAGAAAAGCAGATGCTATCTTTCTTGTCAATTGCTTTGTTGTGGGCTGCCTTGCAACTTTTCATGTATTTCTGGATCTAAAGGGAAGTGTAAATCTCTATTTATTTTAAGTTTAACATAAACTACACAATTTCAGTATTCTTCTGTTTTGGCTGTACGGGTCTTGTGTATCTTTACATACATCGCTTTTCTGCCCCCAAATCCACGGTCAAATTATCTCTTCTTTAATTCTTAATTTGTTTTGTTGTGCTTAGCCATTATGGAGATTAGTGCATAATAAAATTGAAGAATAGGACATGGCTGGATCCTTTTTTCAGTTAATTTTTCTACCACCTTTTTCGCTTTTGTACATCAACCTTTTAAATAGTGCAAAAATACATGCAGCATCTGGGCACAACAAGGCATGTTAAGGATGGAGTAGACACTCTAAGTAGGAATTTCCATGCTTTTGTGAGCTTAATGTTCCTTTAACGTAGAGAGCAGCTGTGTTTATGTCAATAATTACACTTTGAAATAAGTGCATGTACATGTGTTTCTTTATGGGATTAAGGATGTTAGGGATGGCCTTACACAAAAGATATTTGTCCCTCCCATCTCCACCCAGAAAGTTCCTACAGTATTCAAAGCCAAAACACTGTTTGAGATTCTGAACTATTACTCTGGACAACTGCATTCAAGTTTCCAGCATACAAATTATTGGCTTGTGCTTAGTGTTCAGTCACTTCAGTTGTGTCCGACTCTTTGTGACCTCATGGACTGTAGGCCACCAAAGCTCCCCTGTCCAAAAGACTCCCCAGGCAAAAATACTGGAGTGGGTTGCCATTTCCTCCTCCAGGGAATCTTCCCAACACAGGGACTGAACCCACGTCGCCCATGTTGGCAGGCAGATTCTTTAGCACTGAGCCACCTGGGAAGCCCAGTATTGGATTGATATGTTTGTAATTTTGGATTTCCTCCCTGCTCCACACTGGTTCTCCCTTATTCTCTACCCTGCTCTGTACGCAGAATCTGACTTATATGCACCACTTCACCAAGGTCCTGTTACCAAAAGGCTTCCAACCAGATTGAACCAGAAGGAGGCTTCTACAGAGCAAAGGGTAGGAGGAGACAATGCAAGAATGCACTGATTGTTAATCCCCAAACCGGGCTTCCTAGGTGGCACTAGTGGTAAAGAACCTGCCTGCTAATGTAGGAGACACAAGAGATGTGGGTTCGATCCCTGGGTCAGGAAGATCCCCTGGAGAAGAGCATGGCAACCTAATCTGTATTCTTGCCTGGAGAACCCCACGGACAGAGAAGCCGGGGGGCTGCAGTCCATAGGACTGCAAAGAGTCAGACACGACTGAAGCATCTTAGCACACATGCATGCACAATCCCAAATTAGTGTCATAGATGATAAATCCTCAGCTTTCAAAGGCAAGTGAGATCAAGCAGAAGTGGATCACTCTAAGGAGGATTTTGGGCGATGTGAAGGCTTCCCTTTGGGCTTAAAGAATTGGTAGGATGGAGTAGAAGGAGGGAGGGGATATGATAGCTTAGGTCCATATTGAGAAGGAACCAAAGTATGAAGGATATGGAGTAAAGCTTAACTTTTCTGGGGAATGGAAAGAATACCAGTTAAACAGGAACAGATGTCAGGGGTCTGAGTGAAGTGGAAAGTTAAGATTAAATGGCAGGTTGGGTCATGTATTAATACTAGAGGCCTTGAATGGATGGAATGAGAAATCATGGTCTTTAAAATACATGACAAAGGCATGCTCAATCTATAGATACAATCTGTAAATGATATGTATTGTTGAGGTTTATTCAAGTGCCTTATCACACATTGAAACTAACTTTAGGCTGTTCTATCACTTAAAAATAACTCTGTTCATTAAAGGAAATGTAACCTAGATTTTCAGAAAACTAAAAGATAATGTTCTTAAAATTATGTCATGCTTTAACCAAGAGTCATCCTTTAGTACTGTCTTCCTAAACCTTTTGGACTTGCTGATTTTTGGAACTTAAGTATTAACACAAGAATCTGTGTTGTTGGTTCGATATTCCTTTCAAATCATAGTATGGAGCTGTTTGCTTTTAAATTCATATAAAAAGAATTATATTCTGACTTCCAGGACATAAATTTAAATGGTAACCTTCTCTTCTTGCTCTGTTTCTACATGACCATTTGTTTCCCTTATTATCTTAGGTAGTCGTGCAAGATAGTTTACAAGTGAGGAAACAATGTTAAAAATTTATCTGTGACACTAACTTCCTTAGTGAACTTGAGCTAGTTAATTTCTCTGGGGTTTAGATATTCACCTGTTAAGTTAGGATAGTACTACCTTGCTTGGTTGCTATGGAAGTTAATTGAGATCATGTGTGTGTCAAGTGCGTACCACAGTGACTGACACATGATAGAAACTAACTTAATAGCTTCTGTTGTCATTACTGTAGGTATCATTCTTGTTGAACTTTTACTTCTATGTTGATAATTCTCAAATTGACCTGTGTAATCTTTATTCCCTTTATTAAGCTTCATGTTCAAATATACAGATGTCTACTGGACATCGCCACCTGGAAATGCCAGATGCATTCCCAAATCAAACTCGTACTCCCTGGCATCTTCTTGTTGAAAAGGAACTGAAGGAATGAAAACTCCTAGCCACTCTTTCTCAGGTGTGTAATACATGACAGCTGTATCAACACACCAATATCCTTCTAGCTAGAAACAATAGTTTTAACCTGATTCTCTTTTCCCTTTACCACCACTGTTTTCATTAAATTTTAAGTCCTTTTATCCCCAACCTTTTCTTTGCATTTATACAAACACTACTTAATTCTGGCTTTCATGGTGACTTGGACAATTGCAATGACTTCCTAAATAATTTGCATATTCTTACCTTTTCATCCCTCAAATACTATGTCCATAAAATACACTCTGAGTGACATATATCCCCACTCAAACTTTTAATGGGTCTTTCTTGTCCAAAAATCATTTAATCTCTTAACATGACATGAAGCTATCCACTGATCTCCAAGCTAAGCTCTCAGCACCTTACATAACCCACTTCAGCCTGCATGCATCAGAATCACCTAGAGCACTTGTTAAATCACAGATGGCCAGCCACACCCCAGAGATTCTGATTCAGTAAGTCTGAGGTATGGTTTGTTAATTTTCATTGTCCTATGTGATGCCAATATGGCTGATCCTGAGACCATATTTGTATGACCAGGGCCTAGAATATCCTTCCTTCCCCATCTCAGTCCATCAAAATCCAATGAATCCCTTACTGCCATTGCCTTAGAGAAATTTCATTAGTCACCCCACTCAGAATGAACCAGTTCATACTCTGTGCTAGCAGAGTGGCTAAGGGTTCTGAAGATTTAGAACCAGATCACTGGACTCTAGCTAAATATCTGAGTGAACCTGGATAAGTTACTTAATACTGGACCCATTTCTTTATCAGTAAAACTGAAAAAAAATAATAGTACTTATAGCATGTGTTGATGTGAAGATAAATTAACATATGTGAAGCACTTAGTGCCTGAGGAGGGCTCAATTATATTATGTTACCTAGTATTTCATATCTTTAACACTCCACTTAGCATATTATGATGTTTAGAGTTTGCAGAACAAAGTCTTTTACTAGATGTTAAGCACCCTGAAAACAGAGACCACATCTCCATGAATTCCCAGAAACATAGCCCCAGGCCTAGCACATTATAGAAATTAAGTATAAAAACCTTTCAATTCAATTGAAATTCAGAAAAGATTGCAAAGACATCTTAAGTAAAACTCTTCTAAACAGTAAACAAAACCATCCATTTGTTTTTCCCTCATCATAAAGATGAATAAAAATGTGGTCAATTATTAATAATACATTGAAAGTAGGTTTGCCTTTTCCTTTGAATTTTCTAAAGTCTATAATTAAAACAGCTTCAAATTGAAAGATTGTAAAGAAGAAATTAATCTTATTGGTAAGTAAAAAAGCAAATCCCATGGTTGATGATAGATATGACCTGTTAGCAATAGTTACACTTTTATACTTTCTTTTCTTACAATCAGCGTGTGGAGACCAGCATAATCCAATTAATTGTAATTCCCTTTTGTAGAGTCAGTAAAATAGTGCATGATCCTGAAACACCATTGAAGTCTTATCTCTGGTCAGATAATCCACACGGATTTTCGTTTTCCAACTACCAGCAGGTTTTTATAAACTTCAGGAAAATAGAATATTTTGACTTCCTTGAACTTGTGATAAATGTGATACACAATAATTGTCTCTGAACTTTAATCCTTTGTATATGCCTAGCCATCAGTTTTCTAGACTTCTTTCTCTGCTGTGCAATGGTTTCATGAATACACCTGAGTTTTTCTCTGTCTCCTGACTGCATTTAAAATATTGTTTTTCCACAGTGAACATGCACTATTTTAACACAATAGAGCCTCTCATCTGAGCTGTTTGCTGCTGGTACCTCTTGGACACATCATCCCTCATCCATATACTCACTCTGATCCGTCTTGCTCACTCCTGCCAAAGCATAGGAACAATTATAACAATATGCCGAAATAAAGGGCCAATATTAAGGAAGAGTGTCTTGCACACAAGCCTCTGATATTATGACAGTCAGTGTGGTAATCGAGATGGCTATTAGGTGACTGATGGAGGCTACACTAGACGAAAGGAAGATTCAGGGCCCTGGGAGTGGGGAGGGAAGGGGACAAATGAAGACTGCATGAGATCTCATCACACTACTCAGAATGACTTAAGATTTATTTCTAAAATGTATCATTTAATATTTTCAGACTGTGGTTGATGGCAGATACCTGTGGAAAGTGAAACTAAGGATGAAAGAGGACTGCTGTCGCTAAGTTATTTAGGGTGTGCCCCCAGAGTAATGGGCTTCCCAGGTAGCACAGTGGTAGAGAATCCACATGCACATGATGCAAGAGACACAGGTTCGATCCTTGAGTCGGGAAGATATCTGGAGGAGCAAATGGCAACCCACTCCAACATTCTTGCCTGGAAAATCCCACAGATAGAGGAGCCTGGCGAGTTACAGTCTATGGGATTGCAAAGAGTCAGACACAACTGAGGTCACATGCATGGCCCGGAGTAATAGGATTACCAGGCTAGGAAAAGTAACAGATGAAATGGATCTGAAATGAAGCTGAGTGGAGGCCAAAGTGAAGATCAGCAGCACAGACACGGGTGACCTCAGGACCCATAACAAAAATTCAGGAGTGAGGGCCACAGATGTGTTTGTGTTAGATCAGAAGAGAAGAAAAGCAAGGAGAAGAGTACCTAGTTGAAGAAAGCTGTCCACTAACATCACTCCAGTTTCCTCCACTAACTTCCTTGTGTGAGAACATGGGATGAAGTTAGCCTGAGTACATCTGAGTACACCTGAGTACATCTCTACTCTGCAGAGAAAAGGGAGAGGCTCATACAGGCCAAAGCTTCCTAGGCTGCTTGGAAAGGTGTCTTAGTACCTGACACCATAGCAAACAATGTCTTCCTGTCTTTCTACAAAAGGAACTATGGGTAACTCTCAGACTTGGACATTTATATAGTTATCATCATCATCTTTATTAAAAAGATACTTAGTAAGCAACTAATTGAGCATGCTTCCCTGATAGCTCAGTTGGTAAAGAATCTGCCTGCAATGCGGGAGACTCCAGTTCAATTCCTTAGTGGGGAAGATCCCCTGGAGAAGGGAAAGGCTACCCACTCCAGTATTTTGGCCTGGAGAATTCCATGGGCTATACAGTCGTGAATAGTCAGACACGACTGGGCAGCTTTCAGTTTGGACTTCCCTGGTGGTTCAGATGGTAAAGCATCTGCCTACAATGCAGGAGACCAGGGTTCAATCCCTGGGTTGGGAAGATCCCCTGAAGAAGGAAATGGCAACCCGTTCCAGTATTCTGGCCTGGAGAATCCCATGGACAGAGGAGCTTGGTAGATTACAGTCTATGGGGTCACAGAGTCGGACACAACTGAGCGACTTCACTCACTCACTCTTGTACTAATCAAGTGAATATAAAATTAAAAGTGGTAGCTTCTTTCCTAGAGCTAATTCTAGTACTAATGTTGGAAAACTTCAGAATTGTCATATTTCAAGAGATTATATACCATGTCTTAGATACCTTACGATCTTCGTTCTGTCGTTATAACTGCCTTCCCCTCCCATACTTCTTGCACTTAGCAATTTGACACATATTAGGAGTTTGATTTTTAATGAGTGAATGTAGTAACTTGATCGATAGTTTTGTTTCACTTTGCACTATAAATGTTATGCTGAAATTGATGTATAATGATGGAATTTCATTCATTCATTTCATTTTCAGCATGTTCGTTCCTTTTTGTTTTGACTTCGTTTCTATTTAGATTTTTATTTCATCAGAAAACAGTCATTGTTGATGGGTTTATTTTTTTTAATTTGTACTTACTATTGACCCCTGAGTACTGAGAGGATTAGGTGTGGCAGACCTTCCATGCAGTTGAAAACCGAAGTATAATTTATAATCCACCCTCCATATGCACAGTTCCTCTGCAGCCATGGCTCTGCATCCACTAATTTGACCAAGTGCAGGTCGTTTACCACTGCTGCTGCTGCTGCTAAGTCGCTTCAGTCGTGTTTGACTCTGTGCGACCCCATAGACGGCAGCCCACCAGGCTCCCCCGTCTCTGGGATTCTCCAGGCAAGAACACTGGAGTGGGTTGCCATTTCCTTCTCCAGTGCATGAAAGTGAAAAGTGAAAGTGAAGACACTCAGCTGTGTCCGACTCTTAGCGACCCCATGGACTGCAGCCCATCAGGCTCCTCCATCCATAGGATTGTCCAGGCAAGAGTACTGGAGTGGGGTGCCATTGCCTTCTCCAGTTTAGCACTGTAATATTTGAAAAAAATTTGTATATTAAGTAAACCCTTGCCGTTCAAACCCAGGTCGTTCAAGGGTCAGCTGTATTATTGTTATATATTTGTTAAGCATCAATTGTTTATCAGTTCTTATTTAAATCGTCAAACTTTTCTTTTCATCAGAAGTTACATCTCTCACGACAGTATAGTAAAAGGAATAATTTAAGCCACATATTATATTAGATTCTGAAAATATTTGCCAAAGTCTGACTAACAAAGGTAATAATAAAATAAATTTTCTGATAATGTATAACAAGCCTATACTAGATCTTTTACATCCCTTCACTGAATTCTCACACAAAATTAGGAGGGAGAGATGACAGTTCTCGTTAGACAAGTAAGGAAACCAGCATGTTAAGCGGTATCTATGCATGTACCTACAATAGACATGGTATCTGTATATGGGTATTTATAGACCTTAGTTATATTTGTTTCCTAGATATCATTATGAAATATATTTTGACCTGACCTTCTTCTATTTACAAATGTAATATAATTCGGAGAGAACAGAAAGCGATAGTGTCGAAACTTAGAGCCGATAACGAAGAAAACCTTCAAAAATGACTTGAAATTTAATCCTACGGATTCTCTACCCTTTGGCGTATGTAATGTATGAAATCATCCATGGAATTCGAGTGAATTCAGAATCTGTTTGGAGAAGATGGTCAAATAAAATGAACCATTGTGTATAGTGTCTGCAGAGCACAAAAAGCCTTTGACTGCATGGAAATAAGAGCAGTATTGGAAGCTCTGAGTAAGAAAGGAATTAAAGAAGTATATACTGGTATCATGAAATGTATCCTTTTATAAAATTTATGATCCTAAGAAAGTCAGTTCATTTTTATCATTGTTACTGTTGTTAAAGTCTGAACAGGACTACCTCTCCTCGGATGCCTAGACAGAAAAACCCAGAAGTCAGGAGAGAAAAGTAATGTCCATAACAGCATTTTATAAGGTGGCATTATACATGGAGTTATGATGGGAAGATGTTTTATGTTATGCCATTATAAATTAAAAATGCACAAAGCAATGACACATTTGTTATACTTTCCATCTGTGGTGCTTGCTTCACAAATTTCAGTTGCACCTATTTATTATGTTATTATTTACATTCAAATGAAATCTGTGGAAAAATAAAAATAAGGCATAGTCATTCTTGACTCAGTTCCTATACTGATTAGCTGGGGAAGGACAGATAGAGTAGAGGGCTGCTCCACAACCATCAAAGAGAGTCACTGAGGACATTTCATTAGCCTGTGATGTTATTTGCATGCCTTGGGCTTCTCAAGTGATTTCCAAAGAAATATACACAGCATGAAGTCCATGGAAAGCAAGCTAATATGGCATAACAAAATACCCCAATTTATTTTCACTTAACCCAGTGGAGTTAAGAAATAGGAGCTTTCATGAAAGAGTCATTAGCGTGTTGGAGAATTTCTGCTTATTTTCTTGGTTCCTCCCTTTTTCTTACTACAAGGAGGCCACACATAACTGAATTTGGTAGACCAGGTGGCAAAAGTGTCCATTCTCTATATGGATCAAGCCCATCTCCTTTTATAGTAGAGTAACCATTTTCAAATGTATGTCTTCTAATAGCTTCCTGCAGGTTACTGTGGTAAATAGTAAGGAATACATTTCTTTGGTTTGGGATTATAAAGTTACATATTTAAAACAACTTTCTGCCTTCTTTGATAGATAACCACAGCCACAGAGAGTTGATTTGGCTTGCACTGAGATCTCCTGTGTGTGTGTCTGTGTGTGTGTGTGCACGCACGTGTGCATGTGCATGCTCAGTCATATCCAACTGCTTGTGACCCCATGGACTGTAGCCTGTGAGGCTACTCAGTCCATGGGATTTCCCTGACAAGAATACTGGAGTGGGTTGCCATTTCCTACTCCAGGGGATCTTCCCACCCCAGGGATCAAACCTGCTTCACTTATGTCTCCTGCATTGGCAGGCAGATTCTTTACCACTACCACCACCTGGGAAGCCCAAGATTTCCAGAGAATGATTTTAAATGTTCCTTAGTATTTCATGTCTTGGGCTATAGGAGCAATGAAGTATTTCTATTTCAGAAGTAGTAGCTGGAGAAGGCAATGGCAACCCACTCCAGTACTCTTGCCTGGAAAATCCCATGGACAGAGGAGCCTGGTAGGCTGCAGTCCATGGGGTCTCTAGGAGTCGGACAGGACTGAGTGACTTCACTTTCACGCATTGGAGAAGACAATGGCAACCCACTCCAGTGTTCTTGCCTGGAGAATCCCAGAGACGGGGGAGCCTGGTGGGCTGCTGTCTATGGGGTCGCACAGAGTCGGACACGACTGAAGCAACTTAGCAGCAGCAGCAACAGCTGGAAAAAAGAATGAGTAAGAAAATAACAATCATGATTTTATCCTTTGTCTGGTAGTCATGCTAGAGAGTATCCTGCATGTATATAGAGGAAGTGAAAGTGAAAGTGAAGTCCCTCAGCCGTATCCGACTCTTTGTGACCCCATGGACTGTAGCCTACCAGGCTTCTCCGTCCATGGGATTTTCCCAGATATAGAGCAAATTATTTGAAATCATTAGGTTGATACTGAATAGGCAAGAAATTGTTCAACTAATTCAACCTTCAAATGCTTTCTCTGAATCTAGATAATTATTTTTGTTTAGTTTGAATTACTTAAACAGCTATTTCTGTTGTCTACCACATTTCATATGTGTGACATGGCCCATGATTTGAGAAGATGTCTAGGTATGATTTAGGAACACGATGTCTTTCTCTGCACAGAAACTTTGGGCATTGTATTCATTTTCTAGGGCTACCAGAACAAAGTATCATAGACTAGGAGGGATGGGGAGCTAGGGGATTAAACAATGGAAATGTATTTCCTCTCTGACCAGAATCAAGGTGTTGGCAAGGTTGTTTTCTTCTGAAGCCTCTCTCCTTAGCTTGTGGATGCCTGTCTATTTCCTATGTCTTCACATGATCTTCCTTTGTGATGTCTAATTGCCCCTTCTTATAAAGAAGCCAGTCGTATTGGAATAAAGCCATCCATGTCTCCTCATTTTACCTTAATTACCTCTTTAAAGGCCCTATCTCCAAATTTGGTGGGGTACGGGGAGTTGAGACTTCAAGTTATTCATTGGAGCAGTGCCGGGGGGTGGGGGGCACAATTCAGCCTATAACAGACATAAAGCACATTTTGGGGGTGACCTCTGCTTTAAGGTCAAAAATAATATTATTCTAGGGGACAGGAATAAGATGTAAAATGTCTAGAACTTAATTTATTTTCACTTGAGTAGTATTTCTGAGCACCTGGCAAAGCCCTCTTCTTTGAGGTATACAAAGCAGCCTCAACAGCTGTAGCTCTGAAAAGGCACCAAATACAGCTCCTAGTACGTAGTGTCCTTTCAGGCTACAATTGTTGAATAAAAATTAAATGAACCAGCAAAATGACTGGTCAACCAGCCTAATTTTCCAAGATAAGGTCCCCACCAAATCTGATGTTGTTCCCAAGGAGTTACAGAGGGCCTTTAGTGGGTGCAGGATGCAAAGAGGATGGTTTTGGCACAAAGTTTACATCGCTGTGCTTGAGAATTTGGAACCTCTCTAATCCACCAGAAATTAGATTGAACTGTCACTTTTTAAAGAGCTAAAACAACAGGAAAGGTTGAGCTAGTTGATGATTCATCCAACTTCCTTTTGATCCACCCCTTTAAATGCTAAACTAAAAATCTGCTGTATCCTTATAAATGGTATGATTTATCCACTCTTATATCTAATCTTCCAGTTTGATTTTTATGGCCACACATATTATTATTTTTTGGATCTATATAGTCCCTATGGCATCTCTTTTATTCATGATGTGACTTTCATGTGCCCAGCAGGGCTTTCTGATAAGGTTTACAAATGGTCATCTGTGCTGGAAGCAGATGCCATATCCTTTATGAGAGTTTCATGATGTAATAGGTTCTTGTCACTGTATTAATGATATCAGAACTATTCTCTCTGTATCCTGGTAACGTTGGGCTGTCTTTTCCTCTTTTTTTTTTTAATTACACCAGTAAAATAAAAGTTGGAAAGGGACTTAAAAACTGCCGTGGAAAAATTACAAGGTAAAAGTGTACTGGTTTTTCAATATACAAAGATGCGCATCTTTATTCTTATGCAACTATTCTGTTCTGGAGGGTCCAAATTTGTCTGCAGCTGCATGTCAATCAATCCTAGGTTAACACAGTGCCTTTAGCTAAAGTCAGACTTGATGTTGCAACCAAGGGTTACAGCAAGTCTGTAGAGCAATGTATAGTACAAGAAGAGAGTGGTGATTAAACTATTAGTGATATTTATTTATTTATTTTTTGACTGCACTGTGTCTTCATTGCTGTGCGTGGACTTTCTCTAGTTGGGGCAAGCGAGGGCCACTCCTCACTGCGCTGTGCAGGCTTCTCTTTGTGATGGCTTCTCATTGCGGAGCCTGGGCTACAGGTGTACAGGCTTCAGGAGTTGAAGTACACGGGCTCCGTAGTTATGGCTCATGGGTTCCAGAGCATGGCTCAGCAGTCATGGTACACAGGCTTAGCTGCTCCAAGGCATGTGGAATCTTCCTGGACCAGGGATTAAACCTGTGTCTCCTGCATTGGCAAGTGGATTCTTAACCACTGAACCACCAAGGAAATCCTATTAGTAATATTTAAATATGCCTTTTTCCCTGGAAATTACCATGACATACTGTGGCTATCAGAGATCCACCTTTCAGTTCTCCTTTTTAAAAAAAGGTAATTTCTAATAGCTATTGTCAAAAATGTTTAATATCACATATAGTGGATTTTTAGCTGGATATAGGTAAGTTTTTATTTAAAAAAATAAAATCCACAAGAAAACCCTTTAAGGAAGGACATTTCAAGATAGACTTGAATGCTTGGATACAATATTAAAATATATTTATTGTGGTATCTTAAAAGTCACAGAGTGACTTTGGATTTTGGAGCTTAAGCTGTCTTCAATTCTGTTTAAATGATTTAAGCCAAAAGCCATGAGCAACATGAATTTATAATAACTTGATTAGAGGCCCAGGAGAAAGCAGCACAGATTATTGGTGTGATGATTGTGAGGTGTCTTGATTTAGCCAGACTTCTTCCCAGTACTGGACTCCAGCATGTAAAGTTTTTGTTGAGCTCCTATGACAGATTGCATCGTGTTGAGGTAAATCCTCTAAGACAATCAGGATGGTTTATGATGTTTGCTCAGTATTTCCATTGCTTTAATCCCTAACATATTTTGCCTTTTGGGCCTTTATTCACCTTCCCCATCCCAATGGCATCTTGGATATGTTTGAGGTTTTTTTGCTTTCCAAATGTTTTTCAGATACATTTTCTCAAATGACTATCCTTCTAAATATATTCATTTTACAAATAAATAAATAGATACACAATAAATTAGTGGTAAATCCAGGCCTGGTGTTTTATATAATCTCTTTCTCACTCTATCATATTTCCTCTTCACTCTAGCACCACATAGTAATTTTCTCCATCTTCTGTCCCATTCCTAATGCATTCTTTTTATTGCCAGTTTGCTTTATATCTGTTTATATAAGAATCTCTTTCTTCTATAAATAAGTAATTAGGAAAGATCAGAGTCAGTTTACAGGTAAAAGCATAGCCTCAAGTAAGATATTTATGGATAAAATATAAAAATCACCATCTTTGAAGTAATAGTCAATCCACTACCACTGGCAATTACTATTTACTTGCCTTTACCCTTGCAGCTTCTGCCAGCCAGGCTTAGCCTGACCGTAGTGGTTTGGAGAGAGACTGACTGGCTCCTTAAGCTTCACGAGTGGCTCAGTCGGTAAAGAATCTGCCTGAAGTGCAGGAGATGCAGTTTCGATCCCTGGGTTGGGAAGATCCCCTGTAGAAGGAAATGACAACTCACTGCAGTATTCTCGCCTAGGAAATCCCAGGGACAGAGGAGCCTGGTGAGCTACAGTCCATGGGGTTGCTTAAGAGTCAGACATGACTTAAGAGA
This sequence comes from Antilocapra americana, assembly GCA_007570785.1. Taxonomy (NCBI): domain Eukaryota; kingdom Metazoa; phylum Chordata; class Mammalia; order Artiodactyla; family Antilocapridae; genus Antilocapra; species Antilocapra americana. The sequence continues at coordinate 20,410,806 of ML660200.1, forward strand.
CTAAGCAACAGCAACAACAACAAACTGACCCCTTATCCTGGGTTTTTAACTTATCAGCCATGGAAAATTTACTTAATCTATACATGCCTCATTTTCCCTGCTTGTAAAATAAGCTGGTGATAACAATAGTATAGACCTCATTATTGGAAAAAATTCTATTAAAAAAATGTAAAGTGCATAGCATAGTCTCTAGCATGGTGTAAGCATCAAATAACTATTGGTTATTGTTTCTGTTGCAAAGATTCCCTAAAATATAGTCATCTAAATTTTGTTCTGTAACAAATTCTTATTTTGTCAATAATAATTACCAGATCTTAGCATTGAATGTGTTAGCTACTCATTCCTATCTTTGCAACCTCATGGACTGTAGCCCACCAGGCTCCTCTCTCCATGTAATTCTCCAGCCAAGAATACTGGAGTTGCCATTCCCTTCTCCAGAGGATCTTCCCAACCAAGGGATCAAACCCAGGTCTTCTGCATTGCAGGAAGATTCTTTACCAGCTGAGCCACCGGGGAAGCCCCACCAGCACTGAAGTTCTTGTTAAAGAAACCTCAACATGCACGTATCTAGTTTTCTATTTCGCTGCCCACCAAAGTTAAACTTCACAAATCAACGCTGATTGAGTAACTGTCATAGACTCTTACAGAAGCCATTGTTTCGGTTCTCCACTGGGGATTACTTTGTACCCCCAGGAGATATTTGGTAGTATCTGGAGACACTTTTCATCAGCAGTATTGGGAAGTGCTGCTGGCAACCAGTTGGCTGAGGCCAGGGTTACTACACTAAATACCATAGCATGCACAGAACAGCCCCCATAACAAAAAATTATTCCATCCCAAATGTCAACAGTGCTTCACTACAGAGAAACCCTGCTCGTTTGAAAAGGGGAGAATGAGAAGATATCATCACTGCTAACAGATTTGTTAGAAAATGCCTTTCAGATAATGCAAATGTGTTCGTGATACCTGTTAACACAGAGATGAGTGTCACCATCTTCACTCCTGATTGCATTAATAAGAAGGCATATAAATATGGATCCAACTGCATGTTTAGATAAGTAGCAGTGGCCTTGAAAAATATGCCTTAAAGTCCTATGTTTTACAAAGAAATCTTAACCTTGGTTGTGTATGGAAAACTTAATGTAAAAATTAGGTATTATATACCAAAAGACTTTCCAGCTACTTATCATCTTATTTATTGAAGCTACTTGTTGAGGGGATATATATGGTCTTTTTAAAATGCAGACCACATAATAGGAATGTTAGTTTAAGTAACACAAGTTGATATTGATATCACATGGCATTTTGAGTGGATATAATCAAATGGTGTTGATTGAGTGGTAAATTTTCTTTTTTGTGTATATTGAACTATTTCATTTTCAGAATCGGTTGAATTAAGTGACATTTATCTGAAGGTGACACACATGACTGGCATCTATCTTTGGTTATGCAATTGTTTGCTCTTATTGTTTTCTTGCTCAAAATAAAATCAACCGGTTTTTTAACCTGCTAAACTTAAGCTTATGCAGCTAAATAGCATTTTGTGTTGGACTTCTGTGCTCTTAAACCTATGCATCAAAATGACTTTTTGTGTGGACTTTTGTGATAAATTTTTGGTAGAGATAGTTGTGCATGTGAGCATGTGTGTGTTTGTGTGTATTTAGTTTTCCACTTAAAGTTCGGTGCCAAAGCTACCGTACTTACACATTTTCTAAATGTGCTTTAAGCAATAAGTTGTACAACATTTTTAGAACATGTGTTAAGCTATTTCTCTAAGAATGAAGCTCTTAACAAAACATAAGCACTCTGCATGAGATCTTAGCAGCAAAGTGCTTAAAAGATAAAGTAAGAATTGGTACCATGGGAAGAACACCAGCTGTAGAGCGCACAGGTCCATTATGAGAAGTATGGCAGTGGTAGGGAGAAAATGATTTAATCAGGAGTAAAACCAATTTTATTATAAGGGCACGCAGGGGGTGTGGCACCATAGTGAGAGGGACATTTCAAAATATCTGACAGATTTCAACAATGTGAAAACCCCGTTCTTTAAAGTGACAGTAAACCCCATCAGGTCTCCCTTTTTGATGCTATTGTTAACAGTTGACTGTTTAAAGCTGGCCTGCTAGGATGCTGTCGTCCTATTTCAATAGTGTGTAGCCAAATAAAAGACTAATTGTCGAAATACAATCAATCAAAAATGATTGCAGGGCAGAAAGAAGGTCTCCTCTGCTGATTTTGTTGTGGGTCAAATTATTGTGTTATGATTGAGGTAGTGATGGAGACTGAAAGGGAAGAAAAAAATAGCCCAGCTGAAATAAACAGATTCACCTTCATTCCTTCTCTTTGCAAACACCCAGTTGAGCAGGAATGTCACTTACCAGCCCTGGGAATAATAATCCATTTAGAAAAAAAGATCTGATAAAGATTTCAGCTAATATTTTTAAAAGGACATGAACACTATTAGCAAAACAGCCCATGCAGAGATTCCCTACAGTGACAATTCTCAGCTTTTCTTACATTTTTGGTGCAAATTCTCCTCTGAATTCATAAAACTGACACAAGCAGGCATCTAAATGTGAGCCGAAGACATCAGTAAAGACACACAATTCCAGTTGACCTATGAAGTTCTTGCCAGGATCCTCAGCTTTCCTGTTAACCCCCAGGTTGTCCAAAATGATTAGCTTCAGTTTTCATTAACCCCAGAATCCAGAATCTTTTCTGTGTTGTAACATTCAGAAAGACAAATACTGTGTTTCAGCACAAATGCTTGTATGCCTGCTTCCTTTTAGTTGTATGTAGAGGTGTCACTTTCAGACATTATTGCATCCACTTTTTGAGTGAGAATGGTTCCAGTCTTTTATACTGAAGACGAAAGGGAAGGAAATAATTGCCCAGACTCTTTTTATTTCTTCTAAGAACTTTATTGGGGCCTTCATTTTCTTTAATATTTAAATGTCTCAACTCACTCAAGCTCCCCAAGCAAACATTTCCGTTGTTTCTAAGAGGAGTTGGTGAGCACTTGTGGTTTGTCTTTAGTGTGTTATCATTTTTGACAGCTTTGCATAGCCTACGTAGGCCAACAGGGGTCTGTCTAATATTGTTGCTGGGCACATTTTCCTCGCTGAGATGAAAACTAAAAAAAAAAAAAAGATATTTTTGAAGCAGCAAGAAGGAATTAATATCCTTTCTCACTCGGTATTCTATTCCTTGCTGACTTTATATTCAGCGAAAAAAGGAAAAAAGTGTTGCCCATTATTCCCTTGTACATAGCAAGGCTAACACATGTAAAGCAATAACTCATTTTCTATTGCCATGTTTAGCATATGTCTCCTGTTGGCTCAGCAAGGCCTTTAGGCCGGTCCCTTGAGCCAGCCATCATTGGCAACTCTTAGCCCCTCGGCCTCAAAACCAAATAGCTTTGAATCATGTTGAGCTGTGATGCTAATTTTCATACTGATGCATTATGGGAATAAATGTATCTGACATACTGTGTCAATGGCACTTCTCTTTGTGTCTCTTGTTTTTTTGTTAGCTGCATTCCTACAGATGGTATTCCATTGAAAATGTTCCCTTCCTATGGAAAAAAGGAAAAAAAAAAAAAAAAACATGCACAGCACCAAACCTCTAGGTGCAGAAGGCTGTTAACGGTTGCTGATGATAGTAGGCAAACATTAACATAATAATTAGTGTCTTGTAATTGTTTCATTAAAACCAGTTGTTCCATTTCTCCTCGTGTTTTCCCAGAAGAGAAGCTGAATTTGGACGACAGCCAGTGGGAGGACATCCACGTTGTCACCGGAGCACTGAAGATGTTTTTCCGGGACTTGCCTGAGCCGCTCTTCCCTTACAGTTTCTTTGAGCAGTTTGTGGAGGCAATCAGTGAGTACCTCATACACAGGAATGGCTGGTGCAAAAACCTGGTGGTGTGGAATTGTTATTAAGTAAACAATTAGAATGGCGAGAACAGCAGTCATGGCGATGATAATACCCCCAGTGCTCCACAGCTTTCGTTCTAGCGTTGGTATTTCTACTGGCTTATTCTTATTTCTGCACTATTATCTGAGTTTTTTTTTTTAATTAAGAAAAAAAAAGAAAACATCCTATTTAGTGTGGCTGATTTTCAGCTAAGCCTTCTTAAATGAAAATAGCTTCTCATACAATCTGCTATGTTTTTTTCTTGTTGTTGTTGTTTTTTTTAACTTTTTATTTTATATTGGAGTATAGCTGGTTAACAACATTGTGATAGCTTCAGGTAGACAGCAAAGTATCCCAGCCATGCATATACAAGTATCCATTCTCCCTCAAACTCCTATCCCATCCAGGCTGCCACATAACATTGAGCAGAGTTCCTTGTGCTCTACACTGGGTCCTTGTTCGCAATCGGCTTTAAAGGGGTCACCTTCCACATCCTCAGCCACTACCTTTATACTTTTGGAGTCACGATGAGTTTAACTGATTACAAGGGGATTTTGAAAAAGAACTGAAGTGAATTAAACATGGCATTTCATCAAAGAGGTGTTAAATCATCAACTGAGACATTATCTTCTCAAGGGATTGCTCACCCTACACCCACCAGCACTAGGAGAGAATTGGCTACAGTTTGCTTATGGACATTGTGAATATCAATTAAGTAATGGAAAGTTTCTTCTATTAAACTGAAGAAACTTTCCATTAAACTATTAAACTGGTGGTTTTGAAGGAGGTTGAGCTGTATCACTAGCCAGTAGTCATTGTACACTCCATGAAGCTTCCTTTTGGTTATCTTCTCATTCATAACACACACACACACTTAAGGAAAAACTAATGAATTAATGAATAAATGAATGAATGAACAAATGAACGAAAATCTTTTCAAAAGTGAGGAAACTTCTGCTATTGATTCTTGAAGCAACAGTGACTAGTACATTTCTAAATTTAATATTAATATCTTAGGGTATACTTACTATGATTATGACAGCTTGGAAAAAGTTTCCTGGCAAGCAGGCTGATTCAAGAAGGAAAAGGAAAGAAGAAAGAAAGGTAAAATTAAAAAGCTTGCAAGCCTGGCAGGAGCTTAATTAAAGTCCAAATGAGAAAAATCTCCAAGAAAAAAAAGTGCTCTACTTAGGAGGTCTGATCTTGGATGGCTGTGTGTACCGCATTCCCATTAGGGGGAGTGGGATACGGGGAGCCTGTTGGAAACAGCCCCTCAATATGCTCTTTTATTCTGTTTTTCATTTCACAAAAGTCTTCACGCTTGTTTAAAGCTCTGGCAAAATGATATCAAGAGGAATAAAGCAGAGTTTATTCTCCCAAGGTCTTTTTCTTGCTGCCTGTTCACAATTTCAGATGTTGTTGTTGTTGTTGAATAGAGGAACAGTGCTTTAAATATGGGTTTTGAAGTGAGGCTGGAACTCTTATACCCTGTCAGACTTTTTATTTCATGAGTCCTCTGTTTCTCAAGAAGAACAGTATTTTATAGTTCCCAGGCTCTCTTAACTTCTTTTTAAAAGGAAGAATAAAGACAAAAATAAACAAGCCTGAATTTCCATAACAGTTTATTCTGATATAGAAGGTCAGTCATAATGCTAGGACAGCCTTCTGGTAAGACATTGGGGGCTTCTGCATTTGGGTGGCGCTAGTAGTAAAGAACACACCTGCCAGTGCAGGAGATATAAGAGATGCGGGTTCACTCCCTGTGTCAGGAAGATCCCCTGGAGGAGGGCATGGCTATCCACTCCAGTATTCTTGCCTAGGGCACCCCATGGACCGAGGAGCATGGCAGGCTGAGTTGCAGAGTCAGACATGACTGAAGCAACTTAGCATGCACCCATGTACTCTGATTATATATATATCTAAAGAAGTTATACAAATTTCACAAAGTGGTCTCCATACAATTTTAAGAATTGTCTCATTTGGAAGCATATTCGTGCTTGTGCTGATCTGAGGGCTGTGATGTAATCTATCCATCATTTGAAAGTGAAAGCCATTCATTGTGTCCGACTCTTTGCGGCCCCCTGGACTATACAGTTCATGGAAAAATCTAGGCCAGAGTATTGGAGTGGGTAGCCTTTCCCTTTTCCAGGGGATCCTCCTAACCCAGGGATAGAACTCAGGTGTCCTTCATTGCAGGTGGATTCTTTACCAGCTGAGTCACAACCCATCATTTAAGTTTCCTTATTTAACCCGATTCTGAAGATGTTAGGCAAGCCATTCTCTTAGTCTTAGTCATCAAAGGATATGGAAAGCAGGCCCTCAAACCTGTGTGAGGTTGTGTCCTTTGAATGTCCATACAAATTAAGACCATCTCTGGACTGTCCTAGACTTAGCTCCAAACTGGACAGAATTTCAGAAACACTGGCATGGTCAGAACTTAAAGCAGAACTGAGGTAGGCAGCCTGCTGCTGTGATGTGTGGCCATTGCAATGATTTTTTCCAACTCCTATCAAATAGGCTATGTTGGGAATGAATGAGAAAGTACTTTAGAACGTCCCTTTAAAGACGTAAGATACTGAACAAATGCTAACAGTGTTTCTTCAGATCAGCTTTGTTTAAGAAAGTGATCTAGAAGCAAAGAGAGGGGAGTTTTTCCTTCATTTTACAAGGCAAGGAGAATCAATCTCAACAATCTTACCTTACCTAACTCTTGCAGTACTTAGTATTTTTTTCATACATAAAATGGAGGGACAAACCAAGAGGTTAATGTGGTTGAGAAATATGTTGGAAAGGGACATAAGTTTGCTAATCCATGCATTTTTGACATGATCTTGACATTAGTTCTTGAATTCTTAACTCAGCTCGAAGTTGTAGTTCATATTTAAATATCCTTAAGCAATAAGAGAGTGGCCACATAGTTGCTTGGAAATGGCAAAACCACACCAGAGGAGGCACTGTTACCCAATGTGCACTAATTGAGTTTAAAAAAAAAAAATTCGAAACTATAAATAGATTCTTATCCATCCCAGAGAGGTGCTGGGCTTTACCATAGTGCTCACTGCTTCTTGTGAAATCGATATTGTGAGCTCAACAGACCTACTCATGAGTTCTTAACTTTTCATGAAAAGAAACTAGCCAAGTAAAGTAATTCCCCAGGGGAGATGCCCGTATATGCTGGCTCTGGGCTTCTTTGACCATCTTCTTTCGTCACTTCTTTGCTTTGTACCTGTGGAAGGTTGATCGTAGCCAGCTGTATTACAGAGATGCTGCTGCAGTCAAAGGAAGTGGCCAGTGGTAGTTGGCAGAGGGAGGGGGAAGGAAAAGATAACCCAGTTTTTTAGTTTATCCTCCACCCCTCTCTCCCTTTCCCACCCACCTTCCTCTACCCGAGGATCCATCTCCTCCATGTCTTCAGCCCATTCTAGCTCTAGCTTCCATCTGGTGATGGGGACACTCCTCCATTTGCCCCTCCAGCCTGGGACTGGCTTTCTGCAGTCTCTAGTTACTTGATTACTACACTCTTCCTTACTTGGCTCTCATCTTCTTTACCACATGGGTAATCAGTTCCCTCTATTGGTGTCAATGCTTGCAGTGATGTCTGGTCACTGATTAGCCACTAGCAAAACATCATGCCAGTCAATGTCGTGTTCAGGTAGCTATAACGTTGTTTCCCTTTACTGCCTCACCACCTCCAAGCCCAGTTTGTGAAGGCTTAACATTTCTATTTGGTCACAAATTTAGAGATCTTCTGTTATGCTCTCATGACAGAGTTAAAAGGTGAATAGACCAAAAAGGATTTTGCATCCAGCTGTAATGCTCTGCTTCTGAAGAAGAAATGTTATTTCATGTAAAAGCAATTAATGACCATTTATTTGTGCTATTTGAAATAATGTTCATTTTTATTATATGTTTGAAAGTTATCATCATGTATTCCAAGAAGAAGGAACAGAAGGCATTTACTTGTTTCAGTAGTTTCTTTTTGGACCAAAAACAAACATTAATATGATAAGAACTTGCAATTGCCATAGTGATCCCCTCTCTGATAACACCCATTGGGGTAACAAAAACACCTGCGATTATTTTATATTTCAGAATCCAAGTACTGCAGCTATTGATCTGAAATTCTATACTTGAGGTCAATACAACTGGGTCACCTGCACGTTATTTCATGGGGATTTAACCCACTGACTGCTAGGAAATTAATTCCCTGGAAATGACTTGTGCTGAAGGCATTATTAATACCTTAAATGTGAACTCAGTACAAAAACACAGCTTTAGAGTTTTATAATAGGTGATGCAATCTTGTAGCTAAAAGCCTGCAGGGGTTGTGGACATTTCCAGTACATCTAAATCCTAGGAAATATACTAAGTTTACCTCTAGTCCCATCTCTTGTTCTGGTACCTCTACAGCTCCAAAGGAAAGAGGCAATAAACAGTGTCTTTTCTATTTTACTACCTGCATCTTTTCAAAATTGCTGGGAAATGAAAACTTGTTGACATTTTTTATAATTATATAGTTCATTTCCAATAATACAGGATACAGAAGAAATGGAAAAATCATGTGGAAAATAATTTCTAGCTCATAAAGTTTCTATGAGAATTATACAGCATAACATTTTCCTTACTCTGTATTAGGTGCTCAATAAATGATTTGAAAGAAATTCATTTTTCAGAGGAATAAAGCAAGTTGCAAAATATTTCCCAAGTTCATGTGGCTCAGAAGATTAGGTTTAGCATTAAGCTGCAGACTCTAAAACATAAATACCTTCCATCATCCTACACTGCCTTTCTGTGACTGTTTATCTAAAAGAAATCTTGCTGGAAGAATAAATAACTAGCTGCTGCCAAATATATGTCTGTTACATCATCCTATATAAGACATATATATCCTATATCATTCTACAGAAGATCATATCATTTCGGTGTTTTTTTAAACCAAAGCTAGAATTAAATCATCAGAAATTTTAGTACTGGAGTTTTAAGTTGCTGCTGCTGCTGCTGCTAAGTCGCTTCAGTTGTGTCCAACTCTTTGTGACCCCATAGATGGCAGCCCACCAGGCTCCCCCATCCCTGGGATTCTCCAGGTAAGAACATTGGAGTGGGTTGCCATTGCCTTCTCCAGTGCGTGTAAGTGAAAAGTGAAAGTGAAGTCACTTGGTCGTGTCTGACTCTTAGCAACCCCATGGACTGCAGCCTACCGGGTTCCTCCATGCTATGGGATTCTCCAGGCAAGAGTACTGCAGTGGGGTGCCATTGCCTTTTCCTGGAGTTTTAGGTTAGAAATAAGCTAGTACTTTCCAAGAGTGCACAATGTTTCAATACTTACTAATAGATAGTAAAATCACCAATGCTTTAAATGTTGCCCTCTTTGAGTACATTTTAACCCTCCATTATATTATTTTTATAACCAATTGTTCACACATCCCCTTTTGAAATTCATTAAGATATATGCAATATTATTTTCTTAAATCATGTGAGTACTATTTCAAGTTTAAGTGTGATTAATATTCCTTTTTATACAGTTTCTCACTTGTATCAAACTACATTTACCAAACCAAATTCCACAGAGGAATTTATAATGGAAAGTGATGGATTGAGTCCTATCACTTCACATCCTCAGGCCTGTTCATAAGAGGAAACCTCCTTCAGCTATTTCAGTTTTTATCTCTTCTAGCAGTTACTTACGTAACTCTGGATAACATCTCTACTTCTTGACTTACCATCTATAGATAATTTCTAATATGAAATATCAGTTTATTCTATTTCATTTCCTCCAATATTTGATAATCATGCTAATATATTTTGGTACTTAATAATATGAATAAGCCTCTGTTTCTTGCTTCATCAACATTCAGTAATAACTCATAACTTGCCTTTGTAAGATAAGTATATTTTCCATTCTGTACTTTCCTATATCTCACTTCCTTTTTTTTCACAATCACTGGTCATTAACCCCTTCAAGTTTTAATGGTTTGACCAAATTAGAAACTAATAAACAGAATTGATGGTTGTATTACCAAGAGTTTGTAAGTCTTGTTCATTGCCTGTCCAAGAGATCTCACAGACTTTTTTGTTTAGAATTCACTGTTACAATCCCTACACTTCTTAAAGAATATTCTTCACCAGATCCAACAGAATCTATTTTATTACCCTCCAAAAATTGCTTAAACTATTGGCCATATTTGGTTCCCTTTATAGTTGGATCATGCTTTTGTTGCATGGATTATTTATTTTTTTCCTGGAGTCTATAATTGCTTATCTTTCTCTATGTTTTTTTCTTTTATAATGAACTTACTCTTTTCTGACTCTATTGTACAGTGTCCCAATTTTCCAGAATGCCTTCTTTCTAGAGCCTTCTGCCAGTTAGAATGGTACTTCTAGGACCCTGAAATCCCTGTTTCAGAGTGTTCAAACAGGGATTTCTTTCTATTTTCTGAATTAGTGCCTCTGTTTCCTGTAGGACATTGTGTATTAGTTTCCTATTGCTGCCATAAATTATCTTGCACTCAGTGGCCTAAAATAATAGTGATTTATTACCGTATAGTTTAGTAGGACAGAAGTGCGACACTTGGTCTCACCAAGTAAAAATCAGAGTCAGAAAGACCATATTCTGGAGGTTCTGTGGGAGAATCAATCCACTTCTCCGGTTTTTCAGCTTCTCAAGTTGCCTGCGTGCCTCAGCCAGTGGGTCCCTTCCTCCACTTTCACAGGCAACAAGCATATGACATCATATCCCTCCAACTTCTTCCATTGTCATATCTCCTTCTGACTTGCTTCTGATTACAATTTCCTCACTTGAGGATCCTTGTTATTACATTGGGCCCACTTGAATCATCCAGGACACTTCCCCATCTCAAGGTCCTTAACTTAATCCCATCTTCAAAAATCTCTCCTGTCATGTAAAGGAAGAATGTCACAGGCTCTGGGAATTAAAGTATGGACATCTTTATGGAGCCATTTTTTTGCCTACTATGGGTTTTTTCCTTAATTTTTAAAGATGGCACCTTCTTTATCTCCATATTATAAAAGCTTTTAATCCATCAGTTTTCATCTAACTGCCTCAAATCTAAACAATCATCAGTGCTGAGATAATAGTAAAACTATAGGCTGATTAGTAGATGAGAGGGAAATAAAGAGAAATAACCTCACGGATTTCCTTACAAAATGTTTTATCTGTTATTTATGAGGGATAGACTTAGAGATTTCTCTCAAGCCTGGGCCAAAGTTCATTTATTCAAGGACTATCATATAATTTCATTTTGATCACTTTCTTCACCTCAGCTCTTTGCTGCTCATATTCAGTTCAGTCCAGTTGCTCAGTCATGTCCAACTCTCTGCAACCCCATGAATCGCAGCACGCCAGGCCTCCCTGTCCATCACCAACTCCCAAGTCCACCCAAACCAATGTCCATCAAGTCAATGATGCCATCCAGCCATCCTATCCTCTGTTGTCCCCTTCTCCTCCTGCCCTCAATCTTTCCCAGCATCAGGGTCCTTTCCAATGAGTCAGTTCTTCACATCAGATGGCCAAAGTATTGCGGTTTCAGCTTCAACATCAGTCCTTCCAGTGAACACCCAGGACTGATCTCCTTTAGGATGTACTGGTTGGATCTCCTTGCAGTCCAAGGGACTCTCAAAAGCTACTTATTTTAGAGCATGATTTGAGGTTTGTTGATGTGTTATATTCTCAATTTCCAAAGTTGCCTTTTGTGTTTAAAAATAATTACTTTTCCTCCCATCCCTGACCAGGGCCCTGTGTATTTCCCATCATAGGGATGCAAACATTGCTAACTCCACAATGAACAAACCTGTGCTTCCAATACCAATCCCCTTGTCATTGTTTTCAGGTCTTCCCAACCCAGGAATCGAACCCAGGTCTCTTGCATTGCAGTCAGATTCTTTATCATCTGAGCCAGTAGGGAAGCCAATTATATACATAATGTTTATTACATATCATGCTTATTATGTATCATGTTTGTTTTTTATATAGCAAGTTTATTTAATATATGTGTATATACATATGGAATTGAAAGTGAAAGTTGCTCCGTCGTGTCCAACTCTTTGTGACCCCATGGACTGTACAGTCCATGAAATTCTCCAGGTCAGAATACTGGAATGGGTAGCCTTTCCTTTCTCCAGGGAATCTTCCCAACTTAGGAATTGAACCCAGGTCTCCCACATCGAACCCAGGTCTCCTGGTTGGTACAGACTCTGTACCAACTGAGCTACAAGGGAAGCCCAAGAATACTGGAGTGGGTAGCCTATCCTTTCTCCAGCGGATCTTTCCAACCCAGGAATCACACTGGTGTCTCCTGCATTGCAGACAGATTCTTTACCAACTGACCTATGAGGGAAGCCCGTATGTGTATGTGTGTTTATGTATATAGGCCTTGGAGATTAGTCAAGCCAGCAATAAACTGATACAGTAAAGATGTTGCATACAACTCTTCAGGTTATTCATGTCAATGTATGGCAAAAACCACTACAATATTGTAAAGTAATTAACCTCCAATTAAAATAAATAAATTAATTTTTTTTCAAGTCTTCAGTTTAAAGGTTGCAATCACACACACATTTGAAGCCAATATTTATGACCAGTTTGGGTATATGCTGATTAATTAAGCAGTAAAACAAATTCTGAGAAATGGTATCCATAAGGTTGGGTGAGCATCTCTGAAATCTAGGCACCAAAGATAAAACATGCCCTACATATCCTTAAATACAACTAATCCTGCTATATGTCAGTCACACCACCCTCCTATAAAAAGGTGTTGCCTTATGGCAGAAAGTACCCATTACACGTCTTAATGTTTTTCCCCCCTATGGCCATCATGCCACTTACCTTTAAAGTGTACTTTAAATAAGTAACTGGAAAAACTAGCCAAGTATATTTGCAAATGTTTTCTTTACTCTTGACTTTATCTTGCCCTTTGGTCAAACTATTTCTGATGCATCATCAACTCCATGATGATACTCTTTGGGAGAAAAGAAACAGAGCTTGCAAGGCACTTGACTACAAACAGTTGCTAAACATGAAAGCACGATAGTGACAAATTACCTTAAGACCAGAGAAAGGAAAAAGCAGGGTTTAAAGGGTAACCACAAAGAAAACAGAGATGTAGAAATAATGTAGTATAAAAATATTCTCTGCAGCACCATTTTAAGGAAATTTGAAATTAAAATAAAGGTAGATTTTACAGATACTCCCCTTTCACTACAGTTTCCACTGCAAGCTAACATTCTCACAGACTTGGCAGGGTTTTTGTTGTGGTTGCTTTTTAATCAGTGTGTGTGTGTGTGTGTGTGTGTGTGTGTGTGTTAGCAAACTAGAAATTTTATGGTGGATGCCTCGCTTGTCTCTTAACTCATTCTAATTATATTCATAATTAAATTGTAAAAAAAATAGTTGACTGGAGCCAAATGGCTTGCACAGGTGTCTTTTTGTAGGAATGGTTTAGTGCTAGGTAATAAACAACTGGACCTCCATCTACTTAATTTGGCTTAATGAAAAGTCCTTTATAAGTAAATCTAGAAGGTGATTCAGAACTAAAATTAGGCCTTGACACTGAAATTAATTGAGTGGTAAGACATCACCTCCATGAGAAAATGCAGTGCTTATCTTTTTGTTTTTTCCCCTAACTTTGTTTTACTTGCACTTCTTTCTTCCACATCCTTATGAGGTCACTTTTCAAAGCAATAAACTTCTCAAGCTGAGTGATCAGCCAATCAGCCTTCATGAGACAGCTTCCTGAGCATCCCTGCTCCCACTGTTAAAATGCTGTTAAAAATATATAGCAGGATGTGGAATTTATTCTCAGTACCTCAATGGACAACAGTTATCTTACCCTCTCCTCTAATGTAGATTTAGGTGACAGTTTTCATCAACTGTTATCAAGTTCACAGCCCTAACAGAGCCTAATGAAATTGAAGGCCTGTGGTCTTGGAGATGCTGGTCTCATCTCACATTCATGGGTTGATACCCACACCGTTTTGTGAACACCACAGGGAGGGCTTCCAAAAAAGTTTCTACTGACCCACTCTCAACTCTGATTCTGACCACATTTCTGGGACAAAGACCTCTTCTTCTTCCCTAACAGGTTTCTTTTCTCTCACCCAATCCAGCGTAATTCTAGTTGCAAAGATAGGCTTCTTATGCAACTGGCTTGCAGTTTTCTTTTGAAGAAAGTAGCCATTAAGAGAAAATTCTGTTGTAAACTTAGAGGTAGAAAATTAGAGCAAGGACAGGTGTCTGAGCATTGAATGTGTGTGACTGAGTGTGAGCAAATAAGAGAACATAGGGGAAGGCATCAGTTGTCACCGCATATCAAGGTTCGAAAATAGCTCAGGGAGATGAACATGAATGTTTTCTTGAAATAATTATAAAAGGATAAAAAATAAGTCTACCTTTTAAAGCTAGAATGTCATAAGCTGTGAGAGTTGAAGAGTGAAACATTTCCAGTTTGGAGAATGTGTGTGAGTGTGTGTGTGCCCCTGTGTCTATGTGTGTGTATGAGGAGGGATGACTTCTTGTGGAATATGGTTTAGTTGACAATTCTTTGAGTGTTTTGCTCTGTGAGAAAGATCAACAGTGTTACAAATACTTGTACAAGCTCGTGAGAAGCCTCCCTGTGCCACACCCTAAACTCCTTACATCCCAAATTGTGAGTCTGACCTTCACAAGAGAAAACACAGGAACACTATCAGCAAGGAAGCTAATTTCCCAACTTGGAAAAAGCAATACTTTGAACTTTTCTTTTCTGGTACCACTCTGGATGTTACAATTACTAATATTTAGTAGAAGGAAAGCAGCATCAGATTGAGGAGGGTGAGCCTCTGAGTTATGATAAAGATGTATGTTTTACAATGAAGGGACAAGCTTTGGAGTTGTGAGGTGGAGTTGGGCTTGGGAACTGCTGGCAGAACAAAGGAGAGATGTTGTGAGATAAAGAAAGTGGGAGATGCTAGATCTCAAAGCAAGAGAATATCCTGGAATGTTATCTTAAACATATTTAGTGCTGTCTGGAAATTCTGGAAACCAATATTAGAGTGGAATGCTGCTGCTGCTGCTGCTGCTGCTGCTAAGTCACTTCAGTCGTGTCCGACTCTGTGCGACCCCATAGACGGCAGCCCACTAGGCTCCCCCGTCCCTGGGATTCTCCAGGCAAGAACACTGGAGTGGGGTGCCATTGCCTTCTCCAAAGCAGGTAAGAGAAAAGTGAAAGTAAAGTCACTCAGTCGTGTCCAACTCGTAGCAGCCCCATGGACTGCAGCTTACCAGGCTCCTCCATCCATGGGATTTTCCAGGCAAGAGTACTGGAGTAGGGTGCCATTGCCTTCTCCAATTAAAGCAGAATAAAGACAGTCATATGTGTCACTCAAGACAATGTTGTTAGATGAGTAGAAAGATGGTGGGAATGGATAGGAAAGTCATGTGAGAGTGCAGACTGAGGGATAGTCTGACTCATTTTTCAGATAGGATATTACTAGCTAACATTCACTGAAGGCCACATGCCAGAAATCTGCAAATAAGTGCTTTGTCATGATAGTGCATGCTCAGTTGTGTCTGACTCTTTGGTACCCCATGGACTGTAGCCTGCCAGGCTCCTCTGTCCATGGGATTTCCCAGGCAGGAATACTGGGATGGGTTGCCATTTCCTCCTTCAGGGGATCTTCCTGACCCAGGGATTAAACTCATGGATCCTGTGTCTCCTGCATTGGCAGGCGGATTCTTTACAACTCAGCCAAGTGGGAGCTGAGCTCAGACGGTAAAGAATCCACTTGCAATTCAGGAGACCTGGGTTCAATCTTTGGGTTGGAAAGATCCCCTGGAGAAGGGCATGACAACCCACTCCCGTGTTCTTACCTGGAGAATCCCCATGGATGGAGGAGCCTGGCAGGTACAGTCCATGGAGTCACAAAGAGTCAGACATGACTGAGCCACTACAAACACCATAGCAATCATGACAAGGGCTTCCCATTTTCTTAAAATGCAATGCGTCTTCATTGACTCATTCTTTGCTGTTTGGAGAGTTAAACTTTAGAGGTGAGGTCTGCTGGAGTACTATACAAGTCCTGCGGGAATTTTGCTCCTGTTGGAACAGCAGAATATACTCGTTGAGAACTGCCATGTGGTTTGGAGAATGGAATTTTCCCCTGAGGATTGACTCACACATTTTCTACCTACACTTTGGGAAACAGAAACATGGAAAATGGATAGCCTTTTATAGAAAGCAAGTAGCAGTGCTAGTTTTACAAGTAAAAGTAATATGCTTGAAAGAACAAATGCAAATGCATATTTTTAAAAAATTCACGCACAGTTTTTTTTTAAGTGTTGTATGGTATAATTACGTGTTTCCTCCTTTCATCGACTTATTTATAGTTTTCCATTTAAATATGCAGCTCACCCCCACCCCTGTTTTGAGCTTTACGGGTGGTGCTAGTGGTAAAGAATCCACCTGCCAATGCAGGAGATGCAAGAGACATGGGTTCAATCTTTGGGTCAGGAAAATCCCCTAGAGGAAGAAATGGCAACCTGCTCCAGTGTTCTTGCCTGGAAAATTCCATGGAAAGAGAAGTCTGGCGGGTTACAGCCTATAGGGTCTCAAATAGTCAGACATGACTAAGCATACATGCACATCATCTTTTATTTCATGTAATACTTTCACTTTCCAGAAAATTACTCTTAAAGTATACATTTCTAAGGCCCTGAGTCTGTGAAAACCAATCAGCTCTTGGCCCCTTTCTCTATCACTTTTCACTTGGAGTATCCAGCAGGTGAAAGGTTGTCTTTTTTAGATCTCAACTCCATTCATCTGCCAAGTAATGGATGGGCCGACCTAATTAATTCCAACTGTCATGCTAGCTGCAGGTTGATACTGTCCTTCGGATACATGAAAGCAATGATCTTTTGAGCTCCCCCTGCAGGTCCTTAACTCTAAGTTCCATGATAAGATTGATCTCACACACTAGTGAAGTGATGCTTAAAAGTCTCCAAGCCAAGTTTCAGCAATATGTGAACTGTGAACTTCCGGATGTTCAAGCTGGATTTAGAAAAGGCAGAGGAACCAGAGATCAAATTGCCAACATCCACTGGATCGTCAAAAAAGCAAGAGAGTTCCACAGAAACATCTATTTCTGCTTTATTGACTATGCCAAAGCCTTTGACTGTGTGGATCACAATAAACTGTGGAAAATTCTGAAAGAGATGAGAATACCAGACCACTTGACCTGCCTCTTCAGAAATCTGTATGCAGGTCAGGAAGCATCAGTTATAACTGGACATGGAACAGCAGACTGGTTCCAAACAGTAAAAGGCATACATCAAGGCTGTATATTGTCACCCTACTTATTTAAGTTATGTGCAGAGTACATCATGAGAAACGCTGGACTGGAGGAAGTACAAGCTGGACTCAAGATTGCAGGGAGAAATATCAATAACCTCAGATATGCAGATGACACCACCCTTATGGCAGAAAGTGAAGAAGAACTAAAAAGCCTCTTGTTGAAGGTGAAAGAGGAGAATGAAAAAGTTAGCTTTAAACTCAACATTCAGAAAACTAATATCCTGGCATCCAGTCCCATCACTTCATGGCAAACAGATGGGGAAACAGTAGAAGTGGTGGCTGACTTTATTTTGGTGGGCTCCAAAATCACTGCAGATGGTGATTGCAGCCATGAAATTAAAAGATGCATACTCCTTGGAAGGAAAATTATGACCAACCTAGACAGCATATTAAAAAGCAGAGACATTACTTTGTCAACAAAGGTCCATATAGTCAATGCTATGGTTTTTCTAGTAGTCATGTATGGATGTGAGAGTTGGACAGTAAAGAAAGCTGAGAGCTGAAGAATTGATGCTTTTGAGCTGTGGTGTTGGAAAAGACTCTTGAGAATTCCTTGGACTGCAAGGAGATCCAACCAGTCCATCCTAAAGGAGATCAGTCCGGGGTGTTCATTGGAAGGACTGATGTTGAAGCTGAAACTCCAGTACTTTGGCCACCTGATGCGAACAGCTGACTCATTGGAAAAGACCCTGATGCTGAGAAAGATGAGGGCAGGAGAAGACGGGGACGACAGAGGATGAGATGGTTGGATGGCATCACCGACTCGATGGACATAGGTTTGGGTGGACTCAGGGAGTTGGTGATGGACAGGGAGGCCTGGTGTGCTGAGGTTCATGGGGTTGCAAAGAGTCAGACATGACTGAGCAACTGAACTGAACTGACACTTTTTTGTGTTTTTTCTCTGAATAAAACCCCCACCTTCAAATACCGTTACAGTGGAAGTTAGGATTTCAATGAAAGAATTTGGGAGGTGGAATGAACAAAAACATTCAATAGCAAAAATCATTCTTGAGTGGAATATTTTAGATGTACAACTAATCAGTGCTGGATGAAGTTTCTTGCCTTATTCTGGCAGTATCTTTTTATCACTGCAACATAAGGTTTAATTATCTCTTTATTAATAGTATTTTTATTTATTTATTTATTTTTTTTATTAGTTTTGCCATACAATGACATGATATCGCCATGGGTTTACATATGCTCCCCCTCCAGAACCCCCCTCCCTCCTCCCTCCCTCCTCCCTCCTCCCGGGAAATCTCGATGCACCAGCCCCGAGCATCAATCCTGGGCTGGCGATTGATTAAACATATGATAATTAACATGTTTCAATGCCATTCTCCCATATCATCCCACCCTTGCCCTCATCCACAGAGTCCACGAGTCTGTTCTATACATCTGCGTTCCTTTTGCTGTCTCGCATGCAGGGTTCTCATTACCATCTTTCTAAATTCCATATATTAATAGTATTTTATTCTTATTAGATTGTATTATTGAATCTAAAACTGAATTTAAAGTTTCGGGTGTCACTTTTACCCATTTCTCTTTCATATTAAATTTGTGCACTTTTTAACCTACAAAAAGATTTATGAATGCAACCCTCTACCACCATGCTTTTTTCCTCATAATCCCAGGCTGTCAAAACAATAACATTGGCAGAGGAATTTCATTTTAAGTTTTGCATATTCACAAGAGTTATCTCACCTGAGTCATATAACAATTAGGCCAAAATTCAAGTTTTTAACTGTAAATCCTTTAGTCTTACCATTTGATCTTCCTCTCAACATTGTGGCATTTGCAAATCTGAACACTATGTATTCCTTGGTTCTTGAATACATTTCAGGACCATGCAGCATAGACTGGAAAGCCATTTGAAATAATGGGGGCAATGAGAGAGAATAATTTATAACATTTTGTTAAGAATTTCAAATACTGTGCCAGTAAGAAGAACTGTAGAAAAGGGCATCACAAATTTATAATATAGACATTCTGTAGACATTTGGACAGTTTTAAGAAGTAATTTGAATTATAAATGTTGTAATCTAATAGAATAATGTTAATGTATAAATAAATCCAGAAACAGCTCATGTAATTACAATTTCAATTTATGGGTTACTTACCATATTTTCACTTGCATAAAGCCAAGTACAATATGTCCATTTTTCTATTTAAAGTAGTATTTAGAACCCTCCGTTGTGATAGGTGTTGTTACCCCCATTATTTCAGCTTAGAAAACTGAGGCTCATGAAAATGAAATAGTATGCCTAAGACTACCAGCTGGAAAGTTGCAAGCTGAGATTTGAACCCAAAACTGAAAGACTACAAAGCTGTTGTTC
Source organism: Antilocapra americana (assembly GCA_007570785.1). Taxonomy (NCBI): domain Eukaryota; kingdom Metazoa; phylum Chordata; class Mammalia; order Artiodactyla; family Antilocapridae; genus Antilocapra; species Antilocapra americana. Next base: position 20,430,397 of record ML660200.1, read on the forward strand.
TTAACCAGGAAACTATCACTTCTGCCTAATTTGGATGAAGTGATAACAAGTCTACTTAGAATTTAGGTAATTAGTAGATGTGGCTCAGATAAAGACTCTGTTGTCAAGAATTATAATGAGAGGAAACTAAATAGAAAATGAATAAATTGCTATGTTCATACACATGGTCTCAAAACCTCATTATTTATTTAAGAAAAGCTTCTGTCCTAGCTATTCAATTTACAACAAATTTAATGAAATTTTTTTATTGCTTTCTGTATCCAAGGCAGCATTGCAGGTACTCATTCTCATTCCTGGGTCGTTGGAAAAACTTTTAAAAATAAAACTAAGCACCAGTGAGATTCAAACATTCCTAGCAGATGGAGAAGAAAATCTTTAAAGTGTAGAAACAAGACTCTATGATCTTATTACATTTTCTAGGAAGTGAATTAAGAAATAACATAAAATTTCTTACAACTTTCATCATATGTGTTACTGAGTTGAAAGGTGGAACTGCAGCAAAGCATTGCTTTGCCCCTCATGTCATGTGCTAGAATATATTTTCATGGAGTCTATAGAGTCTATAGATTCTAATAGATTTGTTATTTCAACTATCTTAATCATAATAGACAAAGCCCAACTGTAGTTAAAATATTGATACTATGTCTACTCACATGTACTGATATTCTTTAAAAAAAAAAAAAAAAAGAAGTTTAACATCTTTGTTGAAACAGAGCAAATAGAAAAGTACACAGATCTTGAGAGTGTTATTAATTTGGAATTTTTTTATAAAATTGATTTTCCAGGCTTGTATGTTTGTGATGCTTTTCTCTGATGATTAATCATAAATTATCTCTGTTGAATTTTTAAATATGAGACTGAGTATAAGCTGTCTCATTTCTGGGTATAGAACTTAGGATATTGTTTCTCATCTCTTAACCTAACCTGAAGGTCTCTAGGATAGGAGCCATGTCTTAATTATCTTAATAGCTGCAGCTCTAGGTGAATGTAAAGACAACATGCTTTGTGTTGGTTGTTTCATATAATTCCTCTTTTAACAACCCATTGCAATGAGCAGCAATGGACTGCTGAAGTGCGGTAGTGAAAAGGACTGGTCAGGAGGTAAATAAGAGAGGAGGAAACTGCGCTTCATATTACTCATTTTACTGATAACATATTTAAGAATTAACTGCTTATATCTCTCCGAATGTCCTTCATCTGTAAAACTCTGTGACACTGTCACCGTCAGAAGAATATACCAACTCTTGTTTTCATACTTTCTGTATGATAGAATGGCATTGCTATATAACTTACCAAGATTTCATGTTGTTGCTTGAAAGTTTATGAGAGAATAAAGAGGAAACTAAATGAACAAAGAAAGGATTTTGATCAGCTAGGGAACTTTTGCAGTATTCAAAGGGTTACCTGAACTCCTCCTAAGACAACTTGCCAGACTTAAATGCAGGGCAGTGGTGGAGAGAACAGTGAAACTGTACTATAAAAATAAATTACTGTCATGAATATTAAGCAACAAGAATATAATAAACATGACTGTTTGCATGATTCTGATTTATTGGTACTGAAATGCGTATAAATTACGACACTAAGTGTTTATTCTAGTTGTTTCAGAATATGGGCCAAACAAAGCTGGGTGGACACTTCCCGCAGACCTTCCCATCTGCCACCAAATTCCTATTCCTCTGCTCCTGTGGCTGGGTTTCTTATTTCTGTGGCATCAGGACCCTGTGTGAGCAGCCATTCCTTTTAGTTTGCTTGCAGACTGAAGTAGATGGCCTTTCCAGGATCTGGTGTTACAACTACTACTGTTGTGGAGTTTTTGCTCTCTTGCAGTCCAAAACTCCAGCTACAAAGCATCACAGAGGCCATTCCTACTTGGTCTATTAAACAGTGCTCACTTTTGATGTGGGAGGGTTCATTACTATATTCATGGACTTCCTGGCGCCAGATTTGGGATTTCCCAATGCTAAGCAGTATTGTACTTTACAAAGTTGCTTAGCAGGGGTGTTCTGGATAACTAGTTCTGATAGGTTAAAGATAAAGGGAGAGAGCACTGTGTATCCATGTAAAATCTGCTGGTACTTCAACTGCCATAAGATAACTACATGAATAGCACAAGCTTGTACTTGCTGATATTCACAAGTTGAAGTTATTAAGATTTGCCATCAGTTTTAATTGACACTCTTTGGAACCAGATATTTGTTAAACAGATGGCCAGAATAAGGTATCACACAAGAAAATAGCGTTCTCCTTCCTCAGGTTTTTTAGCTTTAATGTTACATCTCATCAAAGTTTACTTCAGGAGATTAATTATTTTGGAGTTGTCTCTTCTCTAACATTGGTGGAAGCCTGCAAGGAAGAGAGCCAAAAATTTAATAACCTTAACAAAAGATGCAGTTTCCACATAGTGAAGTATGCTGCATGGATATAAGCTGATGATACCTGTAAAGAAATGCTGATCATAGAAACACTTGGCTATAGATGAAATGCCAGCTAAAGTTCATGATGAGGCAAGAACTGTTAGCTACTTAGAATTGGAAGTCTTACAACACTCTTGAGGGCATTTTAGCTATATATACATCAAAAGGTTTAAAAATTTGCATACCTTTGTATTGGCCACTACATATCTAGAAATTTACCGGAGGAAATTTTTATAGATATGCACAAGAATGTGTACAAAACTGTTTATAAAGCTCCTGTTTATAATAGTGAACAATGTAAAAGTAACATATTTGTCCAAAAGTTAAATTACAGCACATTCATATAATCAAATATTATACAATTGTTAAATTATGCTATAGAAAACATTGCTTCACAAGGTAAAATGCATGTAAAGATTAAAAGAGAGCATAAGTGTGTACAATATTAATCTATTTTAAAATATGTATATAATCACCTATAAGTAAAGACAAAGTATTTATTTCAAAATATTAACAGAGGTTTTCCCTGATGAGGCTTCTCTTGTGGCTCAGATAGTAAAAAATTTGCCTGCAAGGCAAGGAACCCGGGTTCTATCCCTGGGTCAGGAAGATCCCCTGGAGGAGGGCATGGCAACCCACTCCAGTATTCTTATCTGGAGAATTTCTCGGACAGAGGAGCCTGGAAGGCTATAGTCCATAGGGTCACAAAGAATCAGACATGAATGAGTGACTAACACTTTCACTTTTTCACTTTCTCTGAATAATTATGTAGCTTTTGTTTCATACTCCTTTCTTGCTTTTCTGTGTTCTGTAAGTTTCTTCAATAAGTATATTTGTAATAATAAAGCACTAAGAATAAAAGATATAAAAAGAGAGTGAGTTGATATTTTTGTAAGAGATCCCAAGAGCGGTTACCCTAAAGGATCTGGAAAATGGTTTTGACCTAAAACACCTTCAGAGAAACAGATCCCTGGTCAATTTTGATTCTGATAGATTTTGAGTCAGTGTGCCTGAGAGGAAGTTGAGAAATTTTTACCAAAAAGCAATGAGCAAATCCTCAGATGATACAGATGTGTAGTCAGGTTCAGGAACCATTGATTTTGATCCCTTCTCCCCAATAAAGCTGAAAAGGAGGAAGAAGCTCTTTCTCTGTACAGACTGTTGGCGTCATAGCAGCTCACCTCAATCCATATGTGTGCTCCTTGAGGGAGAGATTAAAGAAGTAAGAGGCAAATTTCCCAAATTAGAGACGAAATTAAAAGACACTTGCTCCTTGGAAGAAAAGCTATGACAAATCTAGACAGCATATTAAAAAGCAGAGACATCATTTACTGACAAAAGTCCATCTAGTCAAATCTATGGTTTTTCCAATAGTCATGTAGATGTGAGAGTTGGATCATAAAGAAGGCTGAACACCAAAGAACTGATGCTTTCAAACTGTGGTGTCAGAGAAGACTCCTGAGAGTCCCTTGGAGAGCAAGGAGGTCAAACCAGTCAATCCTAAAGGAAATCAACCCCAAATATTCATCAGAAGGACTGATGCTGAAGCTGAAACTACACTTCAATACTTTGGGCACTTGATGCAAAGAACCACCTCATTGGAAAAGACCCCGATGCTGAGAAAGATTGAGGACAGGAGGAGAAGGGGACAACAGAGGACAAGATGGTTGGATGGCATCAGCGACTCAATGGACATGAGTTTGAGCCATCTCCGGGAGATAGTGATGGACAGGGAAGCGTGGTGTGCTGCAGTCCATGGGGTTGCAAAGAGTTGGATGCGGCAGAGCTACTGAATAACAACTGAGAAGAATATCCAACCTTATGGAATCTAACTGCACCATAAGTGATTGGATTCTATATGGAAGAGAGAGGGAAAGGGGCAGTGGTCGGGATGACTTCATGGAGGAATCATTCAGTGTGTTTGGAGTTTGGAAAAGCCAGCCCAGGAAAGAACACAAGCACTGGCTCTAGCCCTGAGATGAGTGTGTTGTTCTAGTGGAAATGAAGAATCTGAGCAAAAAGCACTAAAGATTTTGGAGATAACAAATGAAGATGAGGAGCAGAGATACAGTTAAGCCAGTGTTACAAAGCCCATGGAGGTTGTGGGCAAAAACGCTAGTATTTGATCTTGTATCCTCCTGTCTAACACAGTACCTTTCACAGAAAAGTGACTCAGCAAATATTTGGTCAATAAGTTAACTAATTAATTGCAGAGAATTCAATATTACAGAAGGGTTTTCATTTTAATTCACAGTAAAGGAAATCCTATTAAACATTTTTGAGAAAAGAAGTCTGAAAACTGAAAAATATGTCTTAAAGAAATTATTTCATGGTAATTGATAAGATGTGTTTAAGAGGAGAGGTAGGAGACATGAATCCCTCTTGTGTTATCTACCTACTAGCATTGTACATGGCCACCAATTGAATATGACCTTGGATAAGTAACCTAACTACTCAGGGATTCAGTTTTTTTTTTTTCTCTAAAGTAATGAAATGATACCATGTTAGAATTCTGAAATTGAGACACACAGATGTGCAAGCATTTCATGATCCACTGCCCAAAGTGTTGTTCAAGTTTCTATTTATGTGCCCTTGTGTATCTTCTGGAACAGAATTCTCAGAAGATATGTGACCTTGCAAATATTCAGAGAATAAGCACTACTCAGAGTGTGGTCTGTAGACTGGTAGCATCAGAATCACCTGGGATCTTGTTAGACATGAAAATCCTGGGGCCTGATTCCAGACTTTCTGAATGACAATGTCTGGGAACAAAGCCCAGGAATCTGTTTTTATAAGCTCCTGAGGTTATTCATCTGCATGCAAAAGTTTAAGAAGTATCTAGTAGCTGGATGAGTTATAAGCTTCTCATCAACTTGAAAATCTTTGTGGCTTTGTAAAAGAAAGAAAGGAAAAGAAGAAGGTATTGGTAAAGATCACCAGAAAAAAGAAAAGTCACCAAGAGGTAATGGCAAATTAGACAGACTATCATGGTCAGATTTTTTTTTTAATTTTCTTTACTTTATTGTGTTGGTTTTGCCATACATTGACATGAAACCGCCATGGGTATACATATGCTCCCCCTCCAGAACCCCCCTCCCTCCTCCCTCCCAATTCCCTCCCCCTGGGTCATCTCGGTGCACCAGCCCCAAGCATCAACCCTGGGCTGGCAATTGATTTCACATATGATAATTAACATGTTTCAATGCCATTCTCCCATATCATCCCACCCTTGCCCTCTTCCACAGAGTCCACGAGTCTGTTCTATATATCTGCGTTCCTTTTGCTGTCTCGCATGCAGGGTTCTCGTTACCATCTTTCTAAATTCCACATATATGCGTTAGTGTACTGTATTGTTGTTTTTCCTTCTGGCTTATTTCACTCATGGTCAGATTTTAAACCTAGATAATCAAGAGAACAGAACTGTATTTGATAGAGAAACTTTGTTGGCTATTTGGCATGCAGTAGGAGACTGGACCAAACACAACTCATCAATGAACTGATTTTTCTTCCTGGCATTGTTCTTATAGACTTTGGAGCAAGACAGTCCAATGTACCTTTGTGCTTCAAGTTATTCTGGGATAACCCAAATGATTAGAACTATTTAAATATTGAGTAGCTGATCAGAAGTAGAGAGTGTTTAGAATGAAAATTTGGCAAAATCAAAGATAACACGATATACTGATGTGTGTATGTGTAGCAATAATAATAATAATAATCAGTTCAGTTCAGTCACTCCGTCATGTCCAGCTCTTTGTGACCCCATGGACTGCAGCACACCAGGCTTCCCATCCACCACCAACTCCAGAAGCTCGCTCAAACTCATGTGCATCGAGTCGGTGATGCCATCCAACCATCTCATCTTCTGTCATCCGCTTCTCCTGCCCTCAATTTTTCCCAGCATCAGTGTCTTTTCCAATGAGTCAGTTCTTCGCATCAGGTAGCCAAGTATTGGAATTTCAGCTTCAACATCAGTCCTTCCAATGAATATTCAGGACTGATTTCCTTTAAGGATATTGTTTATAATAATAATAAAGCATAAAACAGAGATTTCCACAGGTGAAAAGTGTAATTATTTAATGAATAAGTGTAATGTAAAATTCCTATTTCAGAGGTGAGATTGTTTTAAGTTTTTAAACAGCGCATTGAAAATTGACCAAAAATGGTTAGCAGGGCATGCAAATGTGAACCTTGACTAATTTTGACAAAAGCTTTCCAGTTCTACAAACCAAAAGATACCCTTACAGTAAATGAAACCAACTCCTTTGATTCAAGAAAGGGAAAAGATATGCAGATTGAAAAGAACTTTTAACTCTGTCTACACTATCATTAAGTGTACTTAGATTTGTACCATATAATTATTATGATTGTAGCAATTAATCAATCAGCTGATTAACATGTAGGGTCAGCAGGATCCAGTGATCTTATCTTGGAGCTTGAATTAATTAATTACACTTTCTTCAGCAGTATTATTTTCTATTTGTGTACCCAGTTTGTACAAGTTGCCCTTTTTGACAAAATGTGGCTTAGTCGCTCTACTTATCACAGCGGGTATGAGCACTCACTAAGGTACTTTTGCTGATATAGTCAGAATTATAAAGAAACAGAAACATTTTCAATACTTTCTGAAGTAATTGCTGTTATTTTTCATCATTTAATGTGTTATACAAATAATACAAATTAACAACATTCTTGTCAATGATTTTTAGCATAAGATCATAGAACAAGAACTTCTCTTGTCTGTCAGAATAAGACCAATCCAGATATAGTATTATAAATCATGTAACAATTACATTATTCAGATAATTTAGCTTATATTGCAAGAAATGCCAAAACCTGCACCTTGCAAGCACACATCTTTTATTAAAATACTTTTAAATTTTTTAAAATATATTACCTCTTTTGCTAACTTTTTGTGAAATGTTTAAAGCTGAACAAGGAAATTGAAGCTAAAACCCATGAAATGTTTTGTCCAAAACTTACTAGATAGATCACTAAGAGCAGTACTGGAATAGAACAACTTTTTCACCAAATATGCATTGAATGACTTCTTATGGACATGATATACTGAAAGTTAAAAATGGTAAGATGAACAGGACAGGGTACCACTTTTATGAAGTTCACAGTCCAGCAGCGAAACAGACATGTGACAAGATCTTTACAGTACAAGGGCAACCCCACATTGAAGGCATGAAAGGACATGAGCTAATGAAGGGTCTCTCTTCCACTTCTCATGGTGTTTCAAGATGACATCCTTGATGACGATGCTCCAAATGAAAGATAGAACACAAAAGCAATAAATACATTGTGATTTGAGACCTGTTGCCTATGTTAAAGCTGGCTTTTTTTCCTCTTTTTACTAGAAGCCACTTATTAGCAGGGCCTGTCTCAGTTGGAGCTTCTGCCTTTTTGCTTACAGACTGTCTGACGCCTTTATAAAGTAGGCCACTATATTGTTGATTACTGCACACCAGGGTGGTCTGTGAGCTGCTCTTTCCTACCGTGCCACAGTGAGAGAGAATCTTCTGAAGTTCTGGTCTCATATGTCCTTGGAGAATGGTTAGTGTTTCCTAAGAAGCTTAAGTCTGGATGATTTACATGTAACATTTTAAACTTCTGTTGTGCAATGCCTAGACTGAGATTTATATATACTGAATACAGTTTTTCAGGTCTGTGCATGACACTAAGTTATGTATTGTATCATCTACCCCCATTTATACATTTGGCTGGAGAAGATGTTCATGGGATGCCCAGTAATCAGGGTCTGAAAATTCTGTATTCTACCCCCAAATATTAATGCCATCATGTGCGTAGATGCTCCAGCTCCTTAGGATAATCTCATAATCAAGTGATTAAGTGTTTTGTCAACCCAAATTAGATGTGTTTAATTCTGACTTGAGAAGACAAAAGAGAGAAGCAACTGGGAGAAGTTAAGACTTGAAAAGGTCAGAATTCCTGACTGGGGTTCGTTTTCTCCCATTTACTGTTTTGGTTTCTTCCAAGTAAACAGCCTATTTCCTGGATATGAGAGTTTGTCAAATGATCTTAAAAAATTATGAAAACAATTTCAATCCGTAAATGAAAAGTGAAAATTTATATTCACTCTCATGAGCATTAAAAGCTAGTAATACATGAAGATCCATAGAAAGGTAATTATCTAGCTACACTGACTCAAACCAGAAGACCCAGAATGTAGTATGTCTACTAGACTACATGTGGTAGCAGTGTGGGCGTTGTTCTGAGTGTGTATGTGAGGTGTATCATTGCCATAGTGTAAAAGAGTTGAATTAGCTTCCACTTGACTAGATGAGAGCTCTTAGTTCTTATTTTGAAAGCAATCAATTGAGCATGGTTAATTAGGATATCACCAAGTAGTTAAGAAAAAAAAAAAAAGACAAGCCAGTTATTAGAAAATATATTTTAAATCTGCTCACATTACAGTGCTGATGGGAGGATTATGAATAGAATTCACCAAAACTGTGGTTGTTAGGTGCTTTCTGCACAAACGCATTTTTCTTCAATTAGAGCAAATTATTATAGTTATTTTATGTGGTAATATAGGGCTGCCTTTATGAGAATCATTGAATCATAAGCAAAGGACACATTCCAATCTTTCGAGCAATAATTATAAAGGGACAAGCCAAAAAGCTCTCATTTGGGGAAAGATTATCTTTAATTCTGTTTTTATTCTGTGTATCAGCACTAGATTAACTCAGTTTACAAATATTCATAACTTTCAAAATGTTAAATTACAGTAAAAAATTCAAAATGACTAGCAAGATTAACTAGCTATCTGAGATTTATACTATACTGTATCATTTTATTCAAGATATGCCTTTCACTTGAAAGTATTTCAGTGTCCTGAAGAAAATTGTCTCTCACTAACATGGAAAATTAGAATGGACTCCATATTTTCATACACATGCCTTCTTCATTATGTTCTGTGTCTGTGTAACACTCTTTTCAAAATAGTTCCAAAAATCTAATAGCCAGAGAGAGCTGAGTATTAATACTCAAAATATCAATCCACTCTGACTATTGTTATTCCACCACCACCCAGACTGTCCCCCACAAATACTAATAAGATTAATGCAAGTCTTCTTAACCTTGGACAAGGTTGCAACTTACATGATTTGAGATCTGAAAGCAAAAGCCCCAAAGCAAAGTCTACATTTTCTTATAATGCTTGAATGCCTTCTCATTCCCAAGTTTCTAGATTTGAGCTGTAACCCTCTTGCATGCATTAACTTGAGAGTTATTGTGAGCACAGTATCCTATTAGTTGTGTGCTTGAATGAAAGAAAATACAAATGTTAAAATTTTACATGCATGTCTTAATTTTTTGAATACAGTATTGGGCAATATTAGTGTTAAATATTGGTAGCCTATAGCAAACTCAGATTTTAACATAGTTTTTCTTCCTTCAATGACTCAACATTTTCAAGAGAAATTTGCCATGTGTTTTTATGCTAAGAATAAGTTATTTGTCCTTCTCATATCTGAACCTAAGCAAGTGGAACTGTATTATGCTCAGACCCACATGTTGAAGGTGGGCATGGGGAGTCCTTGCCTATTCATGTCAACCTGATTCTTTGGGAGATTCTGGGCTTTTTTTCCCTTTTGCTCTCCCCTGTTATTATAAAAATACTTCAATTACCCTGCAAATAAATGAGAATCTAGGCAAGAATCTAGATTATAAAACATAATAGCTTTGAATTTTCAAATGAAAATAGTTGCCTGAAATCCAAAAGTTAGAGCAGAGATTCCCACCATTGGCTCTAATCAAATATAAAATTTCCTATGATTTCTACCCAACCAAATTTTTCCAAAAAAAAAATACTAGCTCATAAATATGCATTGTTGGCACATGTCTACATCTTCATTGCATTTTTCTTTTTTTAAATATGTTCGCCATCCTGGGAGTGAACAGAAGAGTGGTCTTTACAATTCAATTATATAAGAAGACCATATATGTATTTACATAATGAGACATAGGAAGAACATCTGATTTAGCCCACTGGCCTCACTGTAATACCAGCCTCATAGTGAAAACCACACATGAGGTCCCACACCAAGTGACTTATAAGCAAATCGAGGGATTTCTCTGACTTTACTTAATAACCTGTAATCATCGAATCAGTCCATCCTAAAGAAAATCAGTCCTGAATATTCATTGGAAGGACTGATGCTGAAGCTGAAACTCCAATACTTTGGCCACCTGATGTGAAGAACTGAATCACTGGAAAAGACCCTGATACTGGGAAAGATTGAAGGCAGGAGGAGAAGAGGACGACAGAGGATGAAATGGTTGGATGGCATCACCAATTCAATGGACATTAGTTTAAGTAAGCTCTAGGAGTTAGTTGGTGATGGACAGGGAAGCCTGGCATGCTGCAGTCCATGGGGTCACAAAGAGTCGGACACGACTTGAGCGACTGAACTGAACTGAATGTACTTATTGTTTTGGCATACTCAAGGTCAGAGAATGCAAAGTATCTCCTGATAATTGCTGCCATTTTTTTTCTCAAATAGTGTATAAAAAGCAAAACCTCGCGTGAGCAGCAAGCATAATTGTCTTCTGTTTCATTCATTATTATAAACATCACAATCAACATCATTATCATCTATGTAATCAGTTAAGTAACCAGCACGTAGTTCCATCCTCTAATCTCTATTTGTTGAAGAAGCAAGAGGCTGAAATTCAGATCTCTTGTTCATTTCAAAACAGTTGTCAGAGTCTTCCTTGGACTGGAAAAGAAAACTTTGGAGAAATTGACATCTCATTCACTGGTTAGGAAGTAAATATGGAAGCGCAAAATGGCATTTTTAAACAAAACTGCTTTCCTGACCATAACTGAATTTTCACATTGTCAGCACTTCCATTATAAACATTTTTTTTTTAAGTTGGGAGTTTATAACGCAAATGTAAAGATTTGCTATGGGCTAAATCTCAACCCAAGAGCAAATGTTTATACCAATTTTGAAAACAATCAGCTTGCCCATTTGTAGTTATGCATGTGTTCATCATCTGTTATTGCTTGTCCAATGCTCTCCAACTTCTGGGAGGAAAAGCAGACATCTGGAGAGAAAAAACAGTGTTTGCTCTCTGGCAGATGTAGTCTGTTTTCCACAATCATTGAATAAGGAAGGTATTGAATAAATCTGTGCCCTTTAATATAGGGGAATGAAAATTACAACATTCTGCATGCATATCAATACTATTGAAATACATAACTTGACAGTCTAAGAATTGTTCACTTTGGGTCATTAGAATTCATAGTTATACCCATTTTACAGACGGAAGGAACTGGGATACTACCATATTGTTTTACAGCAGTGAAAACACCTCTCTTATAAAGTACCTTATACTTCAGGGATTGCAAAAGTTAAATGAAAAATAATCATTTTTGTACAAAGTATCCTTTACTAAGAAAAATTAATATTTTCCAAAAGATTGTAAATAAACTTTCATTTTCATATTGTTGGAGCTTTTTTCCCTCTTTTAAATTCCTTCATTAACCTAAATTTTCAATTGAGTGCATCCTTAGTCACTCAGTTGCAAACCTTTGGACTGTAGCTTGCCAGGCTCCTCTGTCCATGGGATATTTCAGGCAATACTTGAGTGGGTTTCCTTCTCCAGGGAATCTTCTTGACCCAGGGATTGAACTCATGTCTTCTGTAATTCTTCTGCATTGCAGGCAGATTCTTCTCCTGCTGAGCCATTGAGAAAGCCAAATGTTCAATTAGCACTTTGCAAAAAAAAATATATATATATATATATACACACACACACACACACACATATATATATATACATACATATATATATATATATATATATATATCAGAAACTCATTTATATCAGGAACAACACTGAAAAGTTTCCCTAGATGTGGGTCCTGATGAGCTGAAAGATCAAGGCTAGCTACAGACTATTTTTTTCAAAGTAATATGATAAAATTTCTGTGGGTCTTTTTGTCACCTACATTGTATGGCACCATGAGTAATAAAGGAAAAATACAGTTTACCAAGAAAAGAATGGGTTCACAAGTGGGTTTGGCTCAAATTATCTCCTCATATCAAGCAAGTAATTTGTCCTCTCAAATTTTATATTCAAGGTTATCAAATGAAGTGATTTCTAACCATCTCAACCTACTCTAAAGTTCATGGTTCTCTAGTACTAAACCTTACAGATTACCTTCCTCAAAAATCTGCTGTTTCTTAGTGAATCAAGCCAAGACTCTTGCCTGATTCTCCTGTAGTCTTTTATACTCTACCCAGTAAGTACTCTCTTTGTCAAGGACCCAGCCAAATGAAAGAGGCCGGAAAGCACCTTTGTCTTGTTTTGAGGAAGGTAAAATCAAAGATCCTTATACATAGCAAATCCTTATTGCCAATACAATTTATTTGGTATCTGTGAGGAATTCTACAGTATTGTTGACAAAATAAAATTCTTGGCTTAATCTGTCATATATTTGGTGGCATTTAATATACCTTAGACTTCCCAGGTGTCACTAGTAGTAAAGTATATGCCTGCCAATGCAGGAGACATAAGAGACATGGGTTTGATCCCTGAATCTGGAAGATCCCCTGGAGGAGGGCATGGCAACCTACTCAAATATTCTTGTCTGAAGAATCCCATGGACAGAGGAACCTGATGGGCTGTAGTCCAGAAGGTCTCCAAGAGTCAGACACGAATGAAGCAATTTAACATGCACGCATGCATGATTATTATAGCTCCCATCACATGACTCATTTTCCTCCAAATCAGCACATCCTCATATGTTGTCCATTTTTACTGTGCTAGAAATACATTTTAGGGGTGACCTAGAGGAATCTTGGAGGAAAATCCTATATATCAGGGTACTAGTAGATTTTTTATTACATAAAATCATCAATTACTTATGCCTTTTTATCAGCAAAAATATAAGTCAAATATAATGGGTTTACTGCAATGCAGATGTCCTGGCCTTGCCCAGTAAAGACCAAGGGTGCATGTTAAGTCTGGTTGCTGTTGTTGTATGCCCTATGCCCTTTAGTAGTTCCCTCTCTCCGCCTCCGGTGCCCTCCTCCATAACAAATGATTTTCATTCCATCACTATAGGTTAATATGATTTTCTCAAATACTGTATAACTAGAATTATGTAATATATATGCTTTTTTTGTCTGTTCATTCCATGTAGAGCAATTATTTCAAAATTCATCCATGTTGTAGATATTGGGATTTACTCTTTTAGTGCTAAGTAATATTCTACCATTTGTATATATCACAGTTGGCTCATCGATGTACCTGTTAGTTGACATTTGGATTATCAAGTTTTGGGTTATTACAAGTAAAGTTGCTATGAGCATTTGTGTATAAGCCTTTGTATGGAAGTATACTTTCATTTCCCTTGGGTATATACCTAGAACTAGAATGGCTAGGTCATCTAATTATATATATTTAACTTTAAAAATTGTCAAACTATATTTCAGAGTAGCTATATCATTTTTCATTCTCACCAGCAGTATGTGGAAGTTGCAATTCTCCTCATCTTCATCAACACAAGAATAATCCATCTTAATTTTGGCAATTCTAATAGATTTGGAGAGGTGTTGCATTGTGGTTGTTATTTGCATTTCTCTAATGGCCAATAGGAGCAGTGACTCTACAAGAGACTGACCCGGACTTTCCTGTGAATGTCCAGGAGTCTCCGGTGGAGGCATGGGTTGGCGGTGGCCTCCTGTAGGGTTGGGGGCACCGGGTGTAGCAGTGCGTGCATAGGACCTTTTGAAGGAGGTCTCCATCATCTTCAGGCTTCCCTGGTGGCTCAGCTGGTAAAGAATCCTCCTGCATTGTGGGAGACTGGGTTTGATCCTTGGGTTGGGAAGACCCCTTGGAGAAGGAAAAGGCTACCCACTCCAGTATTCTGGCCTGGAGAATTCCCTTTATTGTGTAGTCCATGGAGTCGCAAAGAGTGGGACACAACTGAATGGCTTTCACTTCACTTCACTTCCGTTATCTTCATTACCTCCACCATAACTTGGCCTCAGGTCAAAAGCAGAAAGGGCACACAGTCCCGCCCATCAACAGAAAATTGGATTAAAGATTTACTGAGCATGGCCCCACCCTTCAGAACAAGATCCAGTTTTCCCCTCAGTCAGTCTTTCCCATCAGGAAGCTTCCATAAGCCTCTTATTCTTCTTCATCAGAGGGCAGACAGACTGAAAACCACAATCATAGAAAATTAACCAATCTGATCACATGGACCACAGTTCAGTTCAGTTCAGTCACTCAGCCATGTATGACTCTTTGTGACCCCATGAACTGCAGCATGCCAGGCCTCCCGTCCCTCACAAACTCCTGGAGTCTACCCATACCATGTTCATCGAGTCGGTGATGCCATACAGTCATCCCATTCTCTGTCATCCCCTTCTCCTCCTGCTCCCAATCCTTCCCAGCATTAGGGTCTTTTCCAATGAGTCAACACTTCCCATGAGGTGGCCAAAGTATTGGAGTTTCAGCTTCAACATCAGTCCTTCCAATGAGCATTCAGGACTGATTTCCTTTAGGATAGACTGATTGGATCTCCTTGCAGTCCAAGGGACTCTCAAGAGTCTTCTCCAACACCACAGTTCAAAAGCATCAATTCGTCAGCGCTCAGCTTTCTTCACCTTCCAACTCTCACATCCACACATGACTACTGGAAAAACCATAGCCGTGACTAGACAGACCTTTGTTGACAAAGTAATGTCTCTGCTTTTCAATATGCTATCTAGGTTGGTCATAACCTTCCTTCCAAGGAGCAAGCGTGTTTTAAGTTCATGGCTGCAATCACCATCTGCAGTGATTTTAAAGCCCCAAAAGATAAAGTCCCAGAAAACATCCATTTCTGCTTTATTGACTATGCTAAAGCCTTTGACTGTGTGGATCACAATAAACTGTGGAAAATTCTGAAAGAGATGAGAATACCAGACCATCTGACCTGTCTCTTGAGAAACCTGTATGTAGGGCAGGAAGCAACAGTTAGAACTGGACATGGAGCAACAGACAGGCTCCAAATAGGAAAAGGTGTACATCAAGGCTGTATATTGTCACCTTGCTTATTTAACTTATATGCAGAGTACATCATGAGAAACGCTAGACTGGAAGAAGCACAAGCTGGAATCAAGATTGCAGGGAGAAATATCAATAACCTCAGATATGCAGATGACACCACCCTTATGGCAGAAAGTGAAGAGGAACTAAAAAGCCTCTTGATGAAAGTGAAAGAGGAGAATAAAAAAGTAGGCTTAAAGCTCAACATTCAGAAAACTAAGTTCATGGCATCTGGTCCCATCACTTCATTGGAAACAGATGTGGAAACATAGACCACAGCCTTGTCTAATTCAAACTATAAGCCATGCCGTGTAGGGCCACCCAAAACAGAAGGGTCATGGTGGAGAGTTCTGACAAAACGTGGAAAAGGGAATGGCAAACCACTTCAGTATTCTTGCCTTGAGAACCCCATGAGCAGTATGAAAAAGCTGAACTCCCCTGGTCAGTAGATGCCCAATATGCTACTGGAGATCAGTGGAGAAAGAACTCCAGAAAGAATGAAGAGATGGAGCCAAAGCAACAACAACACCCAGTTGTGGATGTGACTGGTGATGGAAGTAAAGTCCAATGCTGTAAAGAGCAATATTGCATAGGAACCTGGAATGTTAGGTCCATGAATCAAAGCAAATTTGAAGTGGTCAAATAGGAGATGGCAAGAGTGAATATCAACACTTTAGGAATCAGTGAACTAAAATGGACTGGAATGGATGAATTTGACTCAGATGACCATTATATCTACTACTATGTGCAAAAATCCCTTAGAAGAAATGGAGTAGCCATAATAGTCACAAAAAGAGTCTGAAATGCAGTACTTCGATGCAATCTCAAAAATGACAGAATGATCTCAATTTGTTTCCAAGGCAAACCATTCAGTATCACAGTAATCCAATTCTATGCCCCAACCAGTAATGCTGAATAAGCTGAAGTTGAGTGATTCTATGAAGACCTTCAAGACCTTCTAGAACTATCACACCAAAAAGATGACCTTTTCATTATAGGGGAAAGGAATGCAAAAATAGCAAGTCAAGAACTACCTGGAGAAATGAGTGAATATGGCCTTGGGGTACAGATGAAGCAGGGCAAAGGCTAATAGAGTTTTGCCAAGAGAATGCACTGGTCATAGCAAACACCCTCTTCCAACAACACAAGAGAAGACTCTACAAATGGACATCACTAGATGGTCAACACCAAAATCAGATTGATTATATTCTTTGCAGCCAAAGGTGGGGAAGCTCTATACAGTCAGCAAAAACAAGACCAAGAGCTGACTGTGGCTCAGATCATGAACTCCTTATTGTCAAATTTTGAGTTAAATTGAAGAAAGTAGGGAAAACCACTAGACCATTCAGGTATGACCTAAATCAAATCCCTTATGATTATACAGTGGAAGTGACAAATAGATTCAAGAGATTAGATCTGATTGACAGAGTGCCTGGAGAACTATGGTGAGAGGTTCATGACGTTGTACAGGAGGCAGAGATCAAGACCATCCCCAAGAAAAAGAAATGCAAAAAGGCAAAATGGTTGTCTGAGGAGGCCTTACAAATAGCTGTGAAAATAAGAGAAGCAAAAGGCAAAGGAGAGAAGGAAAGACATATCCATTTGAATGCAGAGTTCCAAAAAACAGCAAAGAGAGATAAGAAAGCCTTCCTCAGTGATCAGTGCAAAGAAATAGAGGAAAACAATAGAATGGGAAGCATTAGAGATCTCTTCAAGAAAATTAGAGATACAAAAGGAAAATTTCATGCAAATATGGGCATAAAAAAGAACAGAAATGGTATGGACCTAACAGGAGAATATATTAAGAAGTTGCAAGAATACACAGGAGAACTGTACAAAAGAGATCTTCATGACCCAGATAATCATAATGGTGTGATCACTCACCTAGAGCCAGACATCTATGAATGCAAAGTCAAGTGAGCCTTAGGAAGCATCACTACAAACAAAGCTCGTGGAGATGATGGAATTTCAGTTGAGCTATTTCCAGTGCTAGGAGATGGTGCTATGAAAGTGCTGCACTCAACATGCCAGCAAATTTGGAAAACTCAGCAGTGGCCACAGCACTGGAAAAGGTCAGTTTTCATTCCAGTCCCAAAGAAATGCCAAAGAAGGCTCAGATTGCCACACAATTGCACTCATCTAACGTGCTAGCAAAGTAATACTCAAAATTCTACAAGCCAGGCTTCAATAGTACATGAACTGTGAACTTCCAGATGTTCAAGCTGGGTTTAGAAAAGGCAGAGTAACCAGATATCAAATTGCCAATATCCATTGGATCATCGAAAAAGCAAGAGAGTTCCAGAAAAACATCTACTTCTGCTTTATTGACTACACCAAAGCTTTTGACTATGTGGATCACCAAAAACTGGAAAATTCTTCAAGAGATGGGAATACCAAACCACCTGACCTGCCTCCTGAGTAATCTGTATACAGGTCAAGAAGCAACAGTTAGAACTGGACATGGAACAGCAGACTGGTTCCAAACTGGGAAAAGAATATGTCAAGGCTATATATTGTCACCCTGCTTATTTAACTTATATGCAGAGTACATCATGAGAAATGCTGGACTAAATGAAGCACAAGCTGGAATCACGATTTCAGGGAGGAATATCAATAACCTCAGATATGCAAATGACACCACCCTTATAGCAGAAAATGAAGAAGGACTGAAGATCCTCTTGATGAAAGTGAAAGAGGAGAGTGAAAGAGTTGGCTTATAACTCAACATTCAGAAAACTAAGTTCATGGCATCTGGTTCCATCACTTCATGAAAATAGATGGGGAAACAATGGAAACAGTGACAGACTATTTTTGGAGGCTCCAAAATCACTGCAGATGGTGACTGCAGCCATGAAAGTAAAAGACGCTTGCTCCTTGGAAGAAAAGTTATGACCAACCTAGACAGCATATTAAAAAGCAAAGACACAACTTCGCCAACAAAGGCCTGTCTAATCTAGTCAAAGCTATGGTTTTCCCATTAGTCATGTATGAGTGTGAGAGTTGGACTATAAAGAAAGCTGAGTGCTGAAGAAATGATGCTTTTGAACTGTGGTGTTGAACAACTCTTGAGAGTCCCTTGGACTGCAAGGAGAGCCAACCAGTCCATCTTAAAGGAAATCTGTCCTGAATATTCATTGGAAGGACTGATGCTGAAGCTGAAGCTGAAACTCCAGTACTTTGGCCACCTAATGCAAAGAACTGACTCATTGGAAAAGACCCTGATGCTGAGAAAGATTGAAGGCAGGAGGACAAAGGGACCACAGAGGATGAGTTGATTGGATGGCATCACTGACTCAATGGACATGAGTCTGAGTAAACTCCAGGAGTTGATGATGGACAGGGAGGCCGGGTGTGCTGCAGTTCATGGGGTTGCAAAGAGTCAGAAACGACTGAGTGACTGAACTGAACTGAATGGCCAATAATATTGAGCATCTTTTCATGTGATTATTTGCAGTTTTTATGTCTTCTTTGGTGAAGTGTCTGTTCAAATTTTGGCCATTTTTTTTTATCAGATTGATGAGTTTTCAGATTTCTGATGAGTTTGTAGAGCTGCTTATTCTAGATATACCTCTATTCTTGCATACATGTTTTGCTGATATTTTCTTCTGTTTGGTCATTCAGTCATGTCCAACTGTTTTCAGCCCATGGATTGTAGCTTCCCCCCAGGCTCCTTTGACATGGAATTTTCTAGGCAGGAATGCTGCAGTGGGTTGTCATTATCTACTTTAGGGGATCATCCTCACCCCGGGCTGGAACCTATGTCTCTTGCACCTTCTGCATTGGCAGGTGGATTCTTTACCACTAGTGCTACTTTGGAAGTCCATTGTCTCCTAGGTTGTGTCTTTTCTTTTCATTTTCCCAGCAGTGTATATTAAAAACTGAAGCTGTTAAATTTAATGAAGTTTAATTTATAAATTTAGTGCTTTTATAAAACATGCTTTCTGTGTCATCTAAGAAATGTTTGCCTTACCCCATGTCACAATTTTCTCCTAAGCTATTTTTCTAAAGTTTTGTAGTTTTAGATTTACATTAGATCTGTGATCCAGTTCGAGTTCTTTTTTTAAACTTTTATTTTGTACTTGGGTATAGCCATCTAACAAACAATGTTGAGACGGTGTTAGGTGAACTGTGAAGGGACTCAGCCATACCTCTCAATTACATAAGATTGAGAGATAAAGATTGAAATCCACTCCTTTTTGCCTGTAGGTATCCAGTTTTTTTCAGGACTCTTAAAAATACTATCCTTTTTCCACTCTGTTGCCTTTGTACCTTTGTTGAATGTCTGTTGTTCGTGTAACTAGTACTTTTGCGGTACTATCCATTTGATTCATTGATCTATTTATATAACTCATTGCCAGTGCCACACTTTATTATCATAAATTTAGAATAAATATTAAGATCAGGTATTGTTTTTCCTCTAGCTTCATCCTTTATCAAACTTGTTTTCACTATTCTAGCTCAGGAATTAGCAAATTTTTTTCTCTGAAGGGACAGATAGCTAATAGCTTTAAGCTTACAGCTGTATAGTCTCATATAGTACTTAACTCTGCCACTGTAATGCAAAAACAGCCATAGACAATATTTAAACTAATAGAGATGGCTATCATCCAAAAAGACCTTATTTACAAAAGCATGCAGCAGGCTGGAAATACACTGCAGGTCATAGTTTGCTAAACGTTGTTGTACATCCTTTGCATTTTCACTTGAATTTTGGAATTATCTTGTCTTTTTATAAAACTTAAAAAAAAGTTGTTGAGATTTTGATTTGCTTTTAATTGAACCTATTCATGAATTCAGGAAGAATTGACATTTTAACAGTATAGTGAATCCCAACCAATGAATAAATTATACCTTATCGTTTATTTATATCTTCAGTTTTCCCATCAGTGTTTTTCATTACACATATCTTGCACATATTTTGTTAGAATTATCCGTAAATATTTAATATTTTCATTGTTATTTATTATTGCATTTTTAATTTCAATTTCTAGTTGTTCTTCACTTCTGTATAGAAATACTGTTGATATTATGTTTTGTTCTTACATCTGCAACATTGTGATACTAATTCATTGGTTCTGGTAGTTTTTTGGTACATCGTCAAGTTTTCTACATAGATGAATATGTCATCTTTGAATAAAAAATATTACTTTTTCATTTCATATCTGGTGACATTTTATTTCTTTTTCTTGTCTCATTACACTAGCTGATACCTCCAGCACAATGTTAGATAGAAATGATGAGTGTTAACATCTTTGTCTTACTGTTTCCTTTAGGTGAAAAGTATTCACTCTTTTACCACTAAGCATGTTGCTGACTGTAGGTTTTTTCTTCTCATCTAGCACTAGTTTCCTGACAGTTTTTATCAGAATACATACTGAATTTTGCCAAAAGTTTTCTGAATCTATTGAAAGGTCATATGATTTTTTTCTATCTTGTTAATACAGTTAATTACATTGATAGACTTTTCAATTGCTAAAATGAATCTGCATTCCTGGAACAAGTTCCACTGATTCATGATCTGTTATCTTTTCTATGCATCATTGGTTTCCATTTCTTAAAATTTTGTTTAGGATTTTGCATCTGTGTTGATGAAAGGTATTGATCTTTAAAGGATCTTTCCCCCTTAGCAATATATTTGTATGGGTTTCTTCTTTGCTGTCAACGATGCTTGTCCTGACAGAATGAAGAACTATTTCTTTCTCTTCAATATTGTAAGAAAGGTTTAACTAAAAATTCAGCTCCTCTCCTAGATATAGGAATTTCCAGGTCATTCATTTTTTCTTGTGTGAATGTTGGTCGATTTTGTCTTTCAGGAAATTTATTTCATTTCACTTGTTGAGTATATTGGCATAAAATATTTTCTTATTGTTCTTTTATTATTAATAGAATCTACTGAGATGTCATCTCCCTCATTCCTAATTTAGTAACTAGCATCTTCTTTGCTTTTTCCAAGATCTTTCTAAAGGACACAGTAAAGATGCCTCAGAAAAGAGAATGCAAAGTTTCAGGAAATTGATTAAAACTTAACACTGCTCTTTAAATATCTTAGGTGTGTTCAATTCTTTATGACCCCATGAACTATAACCCACCAGATTTCTCTGTCTGTGGTATTCTCTAGGCAAGAATACTGGAGTTGGTAGCCATTCCCTCCTCCAGGGATCTTCTCGACCCAGGGATAGAACCCGGGTCTCTTACACTAAGGGCAGATTCTTTACTGTCTGAGCCACCAACACTTAAGAAACACAACATAAAAGAGGTGAGAAAGAAGAGTTCCTCAGTGAGTACTACCTGCCCCCCAGTTTGGATTAGCATTCTCAATCCCCAGTACTTTCCCTCAGTCAGAGCATTTTCGTTAATTTCATTTATATCGTTTGAGATGGTTAGTTGTTTGTCTGTTGCCTTTACTTCCGTGGCATTAGAGCAGGCCATGGTGTGTGGCATGTGGTAGTTGCTTAAAAATCATTATTTTAATCTCTTATAAATGAAGTAGTATAATCATTTATCAGATTCTGAACACTCTTCTGTGACTTACTATGGAGGGTAGTTTATCCTGAGGGCAAACAAAGTCCCCTGAAGATTTAAATAAGTGCAAGACATACTAAGATTTGCAGTGCAACATGTGTACTTAGGGGATGGAAGACTGCGGGTAGGGAGCTGATTAAGAAGACATTGGTTATATAAGGAGTACTTGGAGATTAAAAGTAACAGAATTTGTCTGACCACTTAGAGTAGAGAATGACGGAAGATTAATATATTACAGTTCCCTACTAAAGTTTCATTATCAGTGAAGCACTGATTCAGCCTAGTGGGTGCAATGGATTCACATGATTAAATTTCTCAATAAGTTAAATACACCTCAAAAGAGGAAATCTTTTGATTTTAACTGTTACATATTTCCTTAAAGCATTTTCAAGTTTTTCATTTTGTTGTCACCGACCCTGGGACAAGATATCATAAGTACATTCATTTTTCTGATAAATATATTGAGATGAAGAAGAGTTGAATGACATTTCTTATTTCAAAGCTAAGTTAAAATTGTCAGCCTCAAGATTTGAACCCAAGCATTTTTACTCTAAATCTGGCTTCTCCCCTGCCCTTACAAATCACTTACATGTATACTATGATGCTCTTATTAATGCAGTAGTTAACTGTGAGAACAAACACACAATCAAAATTTACTTAAAATTCTGAAAAACTCGTGGTGAATGTAGTAACCTATTTCCCTAGGGCAGCATTTTTTAACACAGCAAGAAAATATGGTGTTATAAAAAGGAGATGAGCCCTGCATTGTGAGATGTTCATTTCCCTTTCTTCCCTATAGTAAAGGGTTGATTTTAGAGCAAAAGGTTTAGCTTTTTTGTATCACTTCCCTATCATGCTAGGTAACTGCTTGGTGGTTTGCAAGAATTTCCAAATCTTTTAAAAAATCATAAATTACCTTCCAGTCTGGAAGAATTAAATACAAAGACTGAAAACATGAATCAGTTTCTTCCTACTTATATAAATCAGCAGTTTCATTCTTTTTCACTGTAGTTTTCTTACTGAGGTTGCCCCAGCTTGACAAATGAGGCAGAAAAAGAGTTTGAGAAGGAAGGAAAGCAACTCAGCATTCAGTTAGGCTATTTTCTGGATTTATTTCTACTAGAGAATATCCTTTGGTTTTCTTCTAGGACCAAAGACCATTAACTTCTATGCGATATGTGGTTTTCACTCACAGCAGGTCTCATTTGAGCAAATTCTAATTCTAAACTGATTAAGTGCAGCTTGATTTCTGGATGGCATTTGTTTATAAGTTATAATAGTTTCCTTAGTTATTAGGCAGAATCCACACTGATGCTTACCTTGCATACAAGATATCTTTGTCAGCAGAAGTCATCTCTGACCACACTACCCACAGATCTAGAGTAAAAAGACACCACAAATAGCTGGAAATGTCAACATAAATAACTATCAATAAATATTATGGAATGTAGTAAAGCACTTGGCTTGCATCTTGCTAACCTATCAGAGCTAACTGTATGGCTATTACTGCCACAAGGGATGCTCCCAGTTTAGCTACATACAGTATTTATCAAGTACCCATCACCATGGTATCTAAACACTTGGGCAATCTAATTAGGCTAGTCCAATTACTTGTGTACATGTAGAGGAGGTACATTCCTTATATCCCACTCCACTGGAACCAATTTGATTGTGTTTTTAAAAGCAAGAAAAGCCTTCTGTGAGAACAGCTTTCTAGGCCTCTTGTTCCAAGATTAAAAGACTGTCTGAGTAAAGAAATGACTGTTTCCTATTCCTGAAGGTGATAATGTTCAGAAGCAAGCAACTCTCCAGTAATAGAAAACACCACAGACCAGAGATCTTGATTGAGAACATTCTACTCCCTTTTCTTTTGAACTTCACTCTGGGGGCAGGTAACTGAAAAGTGCTTTCTAAAAGCAGTTCACCTGAAGGTGAATTATTTCTAAGAACCTCCTTGGTGAAAAAGCTCTGTTCTCTCCTGGCCTTGCAAGGCAGAGTCCTTCTTGTCCTCTCTAGGAGAATTAACTAGGTCAGACATAAACTTAACCTTGATAACGAAGGCCTCCCCTCAGATTTTATTGCTGACAGATACAGAGAAGTTAGGACATAATTTCTGGGGTGTGTGTGTGTGTGTGTGTGTGTGTGTGTGTGTGTGTGTGTGTGCTGGCGTGTTTTTAGTAAGGCATCTGTGTGAATTCTGAACCCAGTTCCCAGTCTTTCCTTCTGTGTGTGGGCTTGGGGGCATATTATCTATTAGTTTAATCACAAAGAAACATTTTTATAATTTAAAGCTAATCAAAGATTTTAGAAAGCTATGTCTGTTCACTGAGGCAAGGTGAGAATACCATGTTCATTCAGAAGAGACGTGGTTTGCCAATAACAGACCTCAGGATAAAGAGCAGTTATCCTTTTGTACTGTCAAGACTTCTCTCTGAAATTTATCACTAATTTAGGATGATATAAATCTAATTTGTCTGATATTTTATTTTATTATACTTTCATAACTAAGTAACAGATAAGTCAACATGGCCTGTAATGTTTCAAAGCATAATTGAAAATTTCCTAGTAGTAACATTTACCTTGAAAATAGGTAGAATATTATTTTACTGTTTGGTGATTCCATCTATGTTATGCATATTATTCTTGTATATTGCTCAGTTCAGTTTTTAAACACGCTTGTATTCTCTTGTCACCTCTTACCATTATAGTCTCTACATGTGTCTTATTGATTTGTTCTTACTATCACGGCTTTGGACATAATTATGAAGTATTTTTAAGTTGACACTCTTTCTGTGCCTCAATCCTCCCACCCCCATCCTGTTCTTGGAGTTTGCACTTCTCTTTTATATCCATTATGGGTGGTAAAATGTTTCTTCTCTTCCAATATACATTTTAAAAATTATGTCAGTTCATGGAACTTATTCTGTGCAGCTACTGCAGTTCCTTTAGCTAACTATTCATTTTCTTTCTCATCAGAATCATTTGCAATTGTATTTTCAGAATTTCACTTTTTAGTGTTCTATTCCTCTTGAGCCATCTTCCTATAAAATTCTCACCAAGGGTTCTTACACAATTTTTTCTCTGGCCCTTAAAATGATGGTTGCAATGATTGAACATCTACTTCATGATAGGAATTTTATATGCATTATCTCATTTTCTCTCTACCAGTACCGTATAAGATAGATTGATTATCTTCATTGTACCAGTATGAAGATTGAAGTTCAGAGAAGACAAGCATAGGCAGCAATAGACAGAGCAGGATCAAATTTCAGGTCTGTTTGGCTTAAAAACCTATACATCTATCCATTACATTTTGGCGTACACATCTGAGGAGACAGAATTAAACTTTTGTATATTATTTATTCCTATAAATGAATGAGTAACATAACCATCCCTATATCAGTATCAAATTCCAAATATCAAATATGTCAGTTGGATTATGTTTGATTACAGTTGACAGAAAGTCAACTTAAAAGGATTTAAGCAATGAGGAGATGTGTTGGTTCATGTAATGAGAAAGGGTTACAGGAGATTGGGGGGATTATAGGATTTATTGATACAGTGATTCAAAGATGGGCGTGGAGGACCCAGGCCTATTCTGTTGTTGCTCCATCATCTACAGGGCTGGCTTCATTCTCATGCTGATTGCCCTCATTGTATAAGGTGACCCCCAATAGCAACACAACCTTGTCCTTCCTCTGTTACATATGGTGGGAGGTAGAAGAGCCCATTTCCCAGAAATCCAAAGCAAACATCTTTTTTCACCTAATTAAAAGAGGTAACTTGGATTAAGCAAGGCTGAATCCCGGATCAGGGCCTGGGTTCTGCTAAGAGCAGCATGGAAGTTCCATTTAGAAGAAGAGGAGAAAGTAATTGTAGTATAGGCAGTCTTTGGCGTCTCCTCTCCAACTCATTGACTATAGAGCACTCACACGCTCCTCTCTGCTCCAACCTTTACCTCTGAAACAGCCATCTGAAGTCACTCACTCCTCCCTAAAGTCTCATCCAGCTACTGTAGCTAGTTCCATGAACCAAGGTTTGCGATCAGTTTTCTTTACCAGGTATAATGAGACTTCTCTAACCAATGACAGATATCTACCGCCAAAGCACTTACTATTCAAAAGTAGAAGAAAAGGGAGTAACTAAAACTAAGATTTCTGTTTGTAAAAGAGAAACAATGGAGAGCATAAAGTAGTTCTTTGTCCATAAAACAAATAATATTCTGTTTTATGAACAGATGAGCAGAAAGACTGTGAGCTCTGTGCCCTAGCTATGGAGTGATTTCCTAGATCAGCTAGTGTGACAACTCCTAATTCTACTTTCTGGGAAATTCTCACTTATTCACTGTCTCCCATAGTCAGAGTGGAGAAAGAGAGAGTGAAGGGTAGTCTCTAGTAGCATCCATGTCCTTAAGGGCCCAGGGAAATTTTAAGGAGTTGTCTATCCTTTCAGGGACAATCTGTTTTAAAAATTGAGAATACTTTGGGTTTATTGGTTTTTCATTTCTAGTCAATTACATCAGCTTTCAATCATTTTAGAAATCTTTTGTGGAAACTTCGGCCTCTTAGCTATAAGCTTCTGTGTTCTGCCAATTTCTCTTGCACTCTGTTTATTGATACTTCTTGGGGCTTCCCAGGTGGCTCAGTGGTAAAAAAAAAAAAAAAAAAAAAATCCATCTACCAGTGCAGGAGACACAGGTTCAGTCCCTGTGTCAGGAAGATCCCTTGGAAAAGGAAATGGCAACTTCAGTGTTCTTTCCTGGGAAATCCCATGGACAGAGGAACCTGGCAGGCTATACAGTGCATAGTGTCACAGAGTCAGACAAGACTTAGCAGCTGAACAACAGCAGCAGCAGCAGGATCTTCATCTTAGAACTTTCTTCAAGATAAATTGAAGCAATAGGTGGATATTCTTCTCATGGAGGGATGCTAGAAAAGGCCAACATGACCAACATCTTGAGTTTTTAACTCAGGATTTAATTTTTTCTAGCAGTATATTGTGGATAGACACATGGTCTGTGTTCCAAAATACAGCAGCTCTGAGTCTAATGAGATGTTCTCTTGCTATGTGACAAGAATCATTGCAAACTTCATAGCCCTGAATGATGGGGTCCTTGATGCCCTCACTAACTCCTGCATTCAAACTGTCCTCTGTGTTAAATCATACTCGTTTCTGTCTGTTTTCAAAAATGACATCTGAGTATATTTCTCCCTCTTCCTCCACATTTAGTATAATTCTTCAACTCTTGAATTTCTTTTCCACACTGTAATCCCAGAAGTTCTAGGAGAGCCAACGGGAACATCAGTTGCATTTATATGTTGCTAATACTAGTTTCAGCCAGATTTTAAAGTTCTATATTTCTGAGCAACATTTCTGGAACCAGAAAAGATATCTGTGCCCTGAGAGGTTAAAGCAGGATTGGTGGTTTAACACAGCCAAGGACTGAAGAGTAAAAAAATAAAGAACTTAATTTTTTTAAAAACACACAGAAGAACAAGAATCAATCCTAAGATACAGTTTATACATTTTTAATGGAAGATATCAAGAAGTTAATTACAGATAGGCCTGCATAAATATCAGTGAACTTTACATGTGATGCATCTCCATGGGGGTTATCTTCATTTGAGTATAAGTATGTTAAATTACAAAAATAGTTGCTAAATTGTCACAGAAATAAAAAGATTAGACCTATCATATATGTTTCCTTGTGAGAGACCACCTGGCTCCTGACTTTTTACCTGGGAGTACTAGCAACAAATTAAGTATGTAATGGACAGCAAATAACACACAAATATGTCCTAATTTTATCTCATTCACCATTGTATTCATTTTCTCTTGATAACTCATTATCTTACAGTTCTGTAGTTTAGAAGTCTGGCATGGATCTTAACTGGGTTAAAATCAAGGTGTTGGTAGGACTGTGTTTTTTTCTGAAGACTCTAGGGAAGAATTTATTTTCTTGCCTTTTCTAGCTTCTAAAAACCATCCACATTTCCCAGCTCATGGACCCCTTCTTCCATCTTCAGAACCAGCAACAAACGGAAACACTATCCTATATCTCTCGGAACATTCCTCCATGCTCATATCTCCCTCTGGCCACTACCAGTAAAGCTCTGCTTTTATGGAACCACATGATTAGATTGGGGCCCACCAGATAATCCAGGATAATATCCTCACCTCAAGGTCCTTCCTTTAATCATATCTGCAAAGTCCCTTCTACTATGAAGATAACATATTCCAGGTTCCAGAGACTAGGACCTGGGCATCTTTGGGGGTCTGTTATTCTGCCTACCATACATGTTGAGTAGAATATAACATTGCTTAAATGATAAAAAGTTAAATCTTGCATCATTCTCACCAAAATAATGAAACAACAAATTTTAATGAGTGTCAGCTATGAACAGAGTGAGAAGCAGGAAGAGATAATCAGGAACACAAGAAAAGACCCCATAAGTGTATAAAAAAAAAAACCCATACCTTTAAGAAGTACATGTTCTTATTATGAAAATAAAATTATCAGTGATAACTACCTTACAAATAAGTGCTAAACAGAAGTGAGTTGATTTAATCTTCAGGAAAATTCCATCTATAATTTAGTATAACTCATGATGCGTATGTGCTCTGTCATGTCCAACTCTGCGACATTATGGGCTGTAGCCCATTGGGCGCCCCTGTCCATGAAATTCTCCCAACAAGATCTTCCCAACCAGGGACTGAACCCTCTGTTTTCTTGCATTGGCAGGCAGCTTCTCTTACTACTGAGCCACCTAGAAAGCCCAATAAATCGTGATAGAGATTCAGAAAAGAAAACTATATTAAAGAGAAACAGGTAAAAAGGTTTCGAGGTGTATTTTGTAGGTTTAGTATTAGTGTTAATAGTAGACTGGAGAATAGTTAACACTGTCGTTAAACCTGTATACAGTCTGTTTCACATCCCACAGGATGGAAAATACTCTGAAGATATTTGTCTGAATCTTGACAGTATGTTGATGTAACACTCCCATTGCCTCCTAAAAGCCTTCTTGATTCTATTTTCTTTTTATTTTCAATCATCGTATTGTTTTTAGCATACAGAGCAAAATTTGGCAACAGCTTTGAGTTCTGAATGACTAATGAATTGTTCGTCTGTGTGAAGGATCTCCCTGGTGCAATCTCTGTGTGAGTCTCTATTCCTCCCTATTCAGAGATGACATGGTTGATTGTGGCGATATCACCCATGTATGCAGACCCAGCTGAAAAGACAAATGAGAGGCCAGCATTCCTTTCTAAAACCCCATGCCCTTAAACTATGTCCTTTGTTTGCAAGCGCAATTTGCTGTTTGACAAGCCTGTACTCTGACTCTTCCTTTTTTGCCCAGCCTACATGACCATCTCCTTCTGAATAAGTCACCCTGTTCCTTTTGCTGCAGTTGATCGGTCAGTTATTTTTTCTTAGAGAAGCCCAGGGTTCTGATATACTTGTAGTTCAAGTCACCTTTATTCCAATCCTTTGATGAGTAATTCCAACTTTCTATTTGAAGTTGAATACATAGACAATCCTGTAAAGTCAAATTAGAGGCCACAGAGAGCTATAGAATCATTCAAGTTCACAACACATAACTGGATACAATAGCACTTCCCAAAAAGAAGAAATAGGAAAATGATTTAATTCACATTGGTATAAATTTGTTTGCAAATATATTCTTCTCTCCACTATGAAAGAATCAGAATTTTAATTGTTTTCAGATATTGGAATGGCTAACTAATGTGGAAAGTTTACATTCTGTTGGGCCTCAGATCCCTGAGTTTAGACCTTAAAATTTTAGTGTAACTAACATCGAATATTTATTACGAGCCAAGTACTAATCTAAGCACATTAAATGTGTCAATTTAAGCTTTTATAGCAATCCTAGGAGATATGTACTATTATTATCTCTATTTTGCAGAAAAGAAAAATTGAGGTGTTGAAAAATTATCTTAGTTTATTCAGCTGTTAAGCAGAGAGACTGGCATTCAAATCTAGGTAGTATAATAACAAAGCCATTTTTTAGCTGCCACCAAAGTATACATTCTCTCTTATGTCTCATCTTGGAGGATGAAAAAGTGAAAGTGTTAGCGACTCCATTGTGTTTGACTCTTTGCAACCCCATGAACTTTAGCCCACCAGGCTCCTCTGTCCAGGGATTCTCCAGGCAAGAATACTGGAATGAGTAGCCCTTTCCTTTTCCAGGGTATCTTCCTGACTCAGGGATCGTACCTCAGTCTCCTGCATTTCAGGCAGATTATTTACTGTATGGGCCACCAGAGAAGCCCCAACCTACCACAAGATTGAGCCCAATGAGAAAAGCCAAGATTTAGAACAAACGCTTAGAATAGTGCCTAGAACACTGCAGGTTGAATGAATGAATGAACAAACAAACTAATTGCCACGTCATGGAGCAAACATTTGAAGGACAAACACAAATGTGGGTACCATATAGAAACCCAAAAAGATAATGACAACAACAGTTGTGATTTGTTGAGCACTACCTATATACCCAAACTGTGCTAAAGGTTTTCTCTAAGCTATGTAACTTAAATACCATGATCAGGCAGCTATCACTCTCTCCATTTTTTAAATAAGGAAACTAAGACCCAGTTTATGTAGCTTGTCCAAGATCAGACCACTAGTAACTTATAGACCAAGATTTAAATCTAGATCTCTGGTTCCAGGATCCAAAGGCTTAATCTCTTGTATACTAACAGACTTTTGTCAGGTAGGACTTAGTCTCTATCAGCAGACATATATCATATGAATCTATAAAGGTGAATCTAAGGTTATGTTTTATAATCCAGACAAAGAATTATCTTCGCAAACTCTGAAGGTCTCAGAATACAGGACAGCTTCCAGGCCTGAAAGCTGAAAATGAAGATTTGTTTCCAGGTATGCGAGCATGGTGCTCTGAGGATCTATACTTGAATAGAAGTATTTCTACATAAGAAAGATAGGAAGAGGATCACAAGACTCCCATTACTAGAGGGACCCAGGGTATACCTGATCTCATCACTGCCAAAAAGATTCAAGCAAAGGGGGACCAGTGTTTCACAGTGAAGCTAATTTTAGGCTGAGACAAGCTGCAGAGGTGACATGGTTTTCAGGTCCCCCACAGAGGGCATGTAGACTAGTTTCTTAAGTGTCCATCACTGCTGAAGGTCAGACAGACCTTGGATGCCAGGGAGGAACTGAGCTCACTGGTTGCAGTTAAGTGTTCCAAGGATGGACAAGAGACTTGATACTGCAGGAGTCAGGCCCCACCTGAAAAGGCTCTTGTATGTATATGTGTTAGTTACTCAGTTGTGTCCGACTCTTTGTGACTCCAAGAACTGTAGCTCAGCAGGCTCCTCTTTCCATGGAATTCTCCAGGCAAGAATACTAGAGTGGGTTGCCATTCTCTTCTCTAGGGTATCTTTCTGACTCAGGGATCAAACCCGTGTCTCCTGCATTGCAGGCAGATTCTTTACCATCTAAGCCTTGCTGCTGCTCAAAGTTCTTAGAACAAACTCCTTTTCTGCCGTTAACCACATTTCGAGTTTTGTTTTTTTTAATTTATCACATCTACTTTTTTGTTTCCTATGCAAAAACCTCAACTTTTTCTGTATTTCTAATGCTGTTGTGTTACTTCTTGGTGTCAGCATATTTTCTGTGTCTTGTGTATCATCCTTCTAATTGGGGTATGATAAGAAGGATTTGAAGATTATGAGACTGATGCCTCAGACTCAGTTTGCTTTCTCTTTGTTGTATCACCTACCAAACCAGTAAAATGCAGTGAAACAGACACATAAAATCAGGGATACACATGTGGTCACTTCTGCCTGCCTCTGCAAATTCCATGCAATGGCAAATCCCAAATTTCATGCTTTCAACAGCCTGCACACGTTGAGGGATCCAATGGGTCACTGGAGATCAGAACCCTCTTTAATTGTTTTATGTATTTTAAGTTGCTTTGCATATTGCAGGTTTCTAAAGAAGAATACTTTCTCTCTATCAGCTGGTAAACCAATCTGACTGCCTAAACAGAATGAGTTAACTATGTTAAAACATCCCAGGCCAAAGGAAACCATTGACAAATTACTGGAAAAGAATTCTTGGGAATACTCATGAGTTCTTCTAGCTTTAACTACACTACCTCCATTCTACAACTTTATTTTCTTCGAGAACAATGGGCTAACAGTATGCTTACTGAGAAAAGGATATGTCAGAAAGCTAAAAAACATAGTGGATGTTATTGATTGAACAATAATTGAAAATTACTATGAACCATGTTCATGCAATATAATATGTTAAGAAGCAGCTTTAGGTTTTGTTTTGAGTCATTTTGGCTCAGTGCAAACTGATATTCTCAGACAAAAAGTCAAAGTAGAGCACAAAAATGCATATACATGATGGACAAAACTCAAAAATTGACTCATTCTTCAAACATGAGGAAATATCACTATTAATGCCTGTAAATAACCCAAAGATGAGACAAATCACCTATATGCACATGTTAGAAGACTCAAATGATTTTTAAGTTAATTAATGGACCTCACTACAGATATTACGTGATAGATATACTACTTGTTGTTCAGTTGCTAAGTCATGTCTGATTCTTTGTGACCCCATGGACTGCAGCACACCAGGCTTTCCTATCCTTCACTATCTCCCAGAGTTTGCTCAAACTCATGTCCATTGAGTGGGTGACGCCATCCAACCATCTCATTCTCTGTCATCCCCTTCTCCTCCTGCCCTCAGTCTTTTCTGGCATCAGGGGTTTTCCAGGTTTTCCAGGTTTTCTGGCTTTTTGCATCAGGTGGTCAAAGAATTGGAACTTCACCTTCAATGTCAGTCCTTCTATTAAATATTCAGGGTTTATTTGCTTTAGGATTGACTGGTTTGATCTCCTTGCTGTCCAAAGAACTCTCAAGAATCTTTTCCAGTACCACAATTAGAAAGCATCAATTCTTCAGCGCTCAACCTTCCTTGGAGAAGGAAATGGCAACACACTCCAGTGTTCTTGCCTGGAGAATCCCGTGGACAGAGGAGCCTGGTGGGCTGCTGTCCATGGGGTCACACAGAGTCAAACATGACTGAAGCGACTTAGCATGCATGCAAGCATTGGAGAAGGAAATGGCAACCCACTCTAGTGTTCTTACCTGGAGAATCCCAGGGATGGGGAAGCCTGGTGGGCTGCCCTCTATGGGGTCGCATAGAAGTGAACACGACTGAGGTGACTTAACAGCAGCAGCAGCAACCTTCCTTAGGATCCAACTCTCATATCCATACATGACTACTGGAAAAACCATAGCTCTCATTATTCAGACCTTTGTCAGCAAAGTGATGTCTTTGTTTTTAAATACACTGTCTAGATTTAATGTTGGTTGATTTCAAAATTGCAATTTGGGCAATTCCATTAAATTGGTTCAATTTAGTAAAAAAGGTAAAGAACCTCAACTCAGCCCTGCTGATTCATGTACAAACCATGAAGAAATTGCTGGGCCAAGAAGGCAGAACAATATTTTATAATATTGAACCTTTACTCTCTGTAGTAGCCTTTAATGGTCCAGTGTGAGAATTAATTAAGCTAAATGAATATCTACATTATTTGCTTTGCAACTGAACTGAACTGAAAATAGAAATATCCAAAGGCAATGGTAAAACATATATTTAGACTTAGTTTAAATTCTTAATTTGAAGAAATAAGCAGATAAAAAAGTTAAGGAGATGACACTTTTGCATTCCTATTCTTTTGACAGTTATTGAAAAGTTGAATTTTAAAAATACATATATCAAAGAGGCAGTTTGCATCTCTCCATATTGGAATAACTGCTAATAGACTGTCTTTCCAATTTGAAATAACTGAACAATTCAACAAAATAGAAGATGCATTAAGATATTGAAAAAATAAAATGAAGGGAATCACATGAAATGGGCCTGGTGATTACTAAGTGGATGCAAAGTGTATCTGGATACACTTTGATGTTGCAGCATATGAAAATGAAAAACTAAGAGTATGGTAGTGTTGTTGAGTTAAAGAGGTAAAGGCTGGAGTTCAGGACTATTTAATTGGCTAGAATTTATGGAGGATGACATAAGAAAAGAAAGAGCTTTGCAAATGAGACTTCCAGAAATCTTCATGGCAGTCTCTATACTGTGTACCTGAGAATTGTGTTATACATGCAAAAGGCTTCCATGAGGCCAAGAAGAGATATTCTGTTTCCGAGTTGAGAGTGAAAGCAAGATGTCTTACAGTACTGATGTCTTACAGTGCTAAGGTCTCACAGAACTGAAAGACATTGGAGCTTCAGTCTAGTCAAAGTAGAGAAATCTCTCTGAGCAATTTTGACATTTCTTAGGTGAGACCTAAGAAAGACTGTAGCTATCTAATAAGACATATAATTGAGTTCAAAAGTGAAATAGATCAACCTTAACAGAAAAATAGCCAAGTTTTACAAGACCGAAAATATCTGACAGAAGCTTAATTATCCTTCATTAAAAACTTTTCCTCCTTATGGAAAAGCAACCTAATCCAGATTCCATACAATGTATCATAGCCAAAGATACAATGAAGGTTGCTGGAGATGTGATAAAGCAGAAGATATGACCCACAATCAAGAAAAAAACAGACAACAGAAATAGACTTGAAGATGATCAGGATAATGAAGTTAGAAAACAAAATTTGAAGCAGGTATTGTAAATGTCTAAAGACTTAAAAGAAAAGATGGTCAAATTGAGCAAACAGAAGGGAAACCTCAGCACAGAAATGTAGAAAGAAAGAGAGAAGGGGAGGAAGGAAAGAAGAGGAAGAATTATTTAACCTAATAAGTGTTTTATGTTTTAGAACTGAAAAATAAAATATTGAAAGTAAACAAATTTACTTTATAATAAATAGGCCTAACAATAGACAGGTATTTATATTATAAAGGGTTGGTAAACTTGAAGACAGATGAATAGATATTATCCAGCAAGAAGAACAGAGAAAGAAAAATAAGGTTTTAAAAACAGAACAGAACTTTACTGACTTGCAGAACAAAATCAATGTAACATAGTATAATTGGACATAGAGTGGGAGAGTAGAAAAAGAATGAGAACAAAAGAATGAGAGCTATATATATATATATATATATATATATATATATATATATATATGAAAAAATGATCAAAATTTCCCAAATTTTGTGAAAAACTTCAACTTATAAATCTAACAACATCAAAAAACCTTAATCAAAAAAAAAAATACAAAGCAGAAAAACCCACTAAACTATACATTTTAACTTAAAACCAAAGATGGAAATAAAAATCTTATAAGTTTGTGGAAAATAAAACACAATTAATGCAAACAAATAGAAACTATAAATTATGACTGAATTTTCATTAAAAACAGAGAAAAAGCATTGTTAAAGTGCTGGTAAAAAAGTCAACCCAGTGTCTTGGCACTTTTATTCAAAATTGTATTTTGAATAAAATATAAAATTTTCTCTCCATATTTTCTCTCCAGTGCATCCTAAGGTAATCTATAAAAACAGTACTGGAAATAATAAGCAAATTTATAAACACCATAGGCTCAAAATCAATACTTAAAAATAAGCAATTGTATATCTGTATATTATTGGGCATCCCAAGTGGTGCTGTGGTAAATCCACTGCAGTGCAGGAGATGCAAGAGATGTAGGTTTAATCCCTGGGTTAGGAAGATCCCACTCCATTATTCTTGCCTGGAGAATCCCCATGAACAGAGGAGCCTGGTGGGCTGCAGTCCATGGGGTTGCACAGAGTCAGACAAAACTGAGTAGATGCGCACACACATACACATACACATTAGCAGCAAACAACCAGAAATGGAAATTTCAAAGTTTAAATTAAAAATTCCATCCAAAATGGCTTTGAATATTTAGTAATAAATTTATCAAGTCATATAATGCTAATATATCAAAGGCTACAAAGCATTGCTGAAAATTTACAAGACCTAAATAAATAGTAGAATATACTGTGTTCGTGGTTTAGAAGATTCAGTTTTAGTAAGATGTCAGCTTAGATTCATCCATAGAGTCAACACAATCAAATTTTCAACAAGCATTTCCATAGACATCACATGTTGATTCTAAATGAATAAGAGAATGAAAGCAGCTTGGAACAGTTGAAACAATCATAAAAAGAAGCAAAATATTAATGGGCAAAGAAAAGTCCTTTCAACAAATATCACTGGAGCAATTAAATAAGAAAATGGAAAAACAAAAAGAAAAACATTGGTCCCCATCTCCCAATATACAAAAGATATATATTGTGAATTGTATATTGCATACAATATACAAAAGATAATTTGAGTTAGACCATAGACTTAGAAGTAACATTTAAGTCTACATACCTTCTAGAAGAAAATATTATAGGACACATTTAAGACCTGGGAAGTAGGCAAAGATTTTTTTAGACAAGTCATAGAAAGTAATAACCTTAAAGGGAAATTTATTATTGGATTTTACAAAAATTATCATTTAGAAAACAAAATGGCAAGCCATAGATTGGGAAAAAATGTTTATAATACATGCATGCATACATGCTAAGTTGCTTTAGTCTTGTCTGACTCTTTGCAAATCTATGGGCTATAGCCCACCAAGCTCCTCTGTCCATGAGATTCTCCAGGCAAGAATACTAGGGTGGGTTGCTGTTTCCTTCTCTAGGGGATCTTCCCAACTCAGGGATTGAACCCGAGTCTCCTATGTCTCCTGCACTGGAGACAGGCTGGCCCTTTACCAGCACATACATCTGACAAAAATACCTGTATATATGTCTGTATATATGTGTGTGTGTGTGTGTGTGTGTGTGTGTGTGTGTGTGTGTAAGAAGACAACAGGCAATCCTATTTTTAAAAAATGAACAGAAGACTTGAACAAACCTTCAGACAAACAGGGGTCAAAGAAGACATGAGAAGTTTCTTGGCATTAATAGTCATCAGGGAAGTGCAGATTAAAACCACAGATTACAACTTTAAAAATGAAAGGGCTAAAATTAAAAAGACTAATAACAAATGTTGGTGAATATAGTGAGCAACTAGAACTCTTGTATATTGCTGGTGAGAGTGTAAAATGGTACAATCATTTTGGAAAAGTGTTAGGCAGTTCTTAAAAATTAAACATAGTCCTACCTATGATCCAAAAATTGTACTCCTAGTTATATACCAAAGAACAGTAAAAACATTTGTAAACCAAAAGACTTGTACAAGAATTCACAAACTCTGTTCATCATAGCCAAAACCATAAAAGTATTTCATTTGTTCATCTAAAGGAGAATTTATCAACAAATCACATAATAGAGTACCATTAAGCATTAAGGGCTTCCCTGGTAGCTCAGATGATAAAGAATCTGCCTTCAATGCAGAAGACCTGGGTTCAATTCCTGGGTTGAGAAGATACCCTGGAGAAGGGAAAGGAAACCCACTCCTGTATTCTTGTCTGGAAAATCTCATGGATAGAGGAGCCTGGGAGACTACCATCCGTGGGGTTACAAGGAGTCCAACACTACTGCGTGAAGAACACTTATAATAATCAAGCATTAAAAAAGAAGAATGAACTATCAATGCACAAAATAGCATGAAGAATCATCAAATTTGTTTTGAGGAAAAGAATTCAAACACACAGACTATGTATCTGCATGATCCATTTATATGAAGTTCACAAACAAGCTCAGATGAGCTTCTTATGATGAGCTCAGAAGAATGGTTGCATATGAGAAAGATGGGGATTGACTGGAAAGATGTCTAAAAGCATATTTAGAAGTGAGAATGATGTACTAACTTAATTGGAGTGTTTGTTACTTGAGTTTATCAAAACTAATCAAGCTATACACTTGAGGTGTATGCATGCCACTATTTGAATTTTATCTCAGTTTTACTTGAGCTAAAAATTAAATGGAAAGTAATTGAAAAATTATGATGGTGTTTTCATCATTTTATTCTGGTTCCAGGAGACATCTCATTCATTGTTTCCTTAGTCTTCCATGGTTGCAATGATTCTAATATTGACTCAGAAAGAAAGAAAGAAAATGAAGTTGCTCAGTTGTGTCTGACTCTTTGAGACCCCATGCACTGTAGCCTACTAGGCTCCTCTGTCCATGGGATTTTCCAGGCAAGAGTAGTAGAGTGGGTTGCCATTTCCTTTCCAGGATATCTTCCTGACCCCAGGATCAAACCCAGGTCTCCCACATTGTAAGCAGACACTTTTACCGTGTGAGCCTTCAGGGAAGTCACAATATTGACTCAAGACCCTCTGAAAATGTGGAGACCCCGAGTACCAGTTATTAAGCCTTAAAGAAGAAATAGAAGATATAGACCTGATTGGACTAAGGGATTTCCATTTTGTGAATACAAAATTTTGGAAGACATATTTGCTGTATTTGGTAATGTAATCAAGAGTCTGGATATCAGAATCAATGGGTAAACCTGAAAATGTATATTGCTCTATTTATCTTTGGACATTGGAGTGAAAAATGAACAACTAGGTTATTGAAACTACCTTTCATGCAGCCCTTCCGATTTATCCCAGAAAAATAGATATATTTTTTATCTTCAAATCCTCATAGAAATTCATACCTCTTTAGTATGCCTTGTATTTCAATTCTGATCATGTCATATCACTCTCCAAGCTGGTGTGCTCTTTAAGCTAGAAACAGTTTATTATTTCACAGCACCTGGAACATTAATTTAGATCAAGTGCTAGGTAAGAATTGAAGTATTTCATAGATTGAATTTTAATTGAGCTGGATGAAATAACATTTATAGATAATGGAATTACAGATTAGGCAACATTAATAGGGATTTGAGAAACTGAATTCATTTGTGCCTTCATATAATGAAGTTATTGAATACTTACGACAAGTAAGACACTGAGATAAGAAATTAAAACATCAAAGATAAATAAGGCATAATTCTTGTATGCAAAGTTCTACCAGGTTGTCAAAGAGAGCTGATCCACAATAAGTGAAAAGTCATATGGAAAAAGAGAGGCAGAGATGCATTCTGATGAAAATGCAAAGAGGAAGAATATGTTTACCTATTTTCACTCCCTCCCATTAAAGAGACTTGCTTTCTTTTAGACCAATTTAACCCATATTGAATGTATGCATATTGAGAAAGCCAAAATAAAATACTAGTAAGAAATTTTAGGAATTCTGTTTCAACGGAGTCAAAATGATAAACTTTTATATGGAGAATAGTCCGTATTTCTTCCGGAAATCAATTGGGGATGGTTGGGAGATGATGCCAAAATTTATTTATTCCTTTTTCCTAATAATCAGAGGATAGCCTGTGAGGAGCTCTGGTTTCTAATCATGCCTATGCCCATGACTGGATGGATGACCTATTCATTGACTTACTCTCCTTGTGTCATAGCCTCTACCACATAAAATTAGATATTAGGACAGAAGATTTCCAAAGTCTACTTCAACTCTAAAAATGTCATGATTCTATTAATATCTTCTGTAGTTCTATGATTCTTATTATTTTTGATTAGATCTTTTATGTGATTTTGGTGATTGGAATGAGATTGCCAGGTTTCCCAAACTTCATCAATCCACATGCTAATTTAATGGATAGTATTTTAAGTAAAGCAATGCCAAATATTTTTCCTAAATTAACTTTAAGACATTTTCATTTAAATAATGGAGAAGGAAATGACAAACCACTCCAGTATTCTTGCCTGGAAAATTCCATGGACTGATAGATTTAGCTTTATTCCCAAGTAATATCCATGATGCATGCATTCTAGATATTCCTTACACTTTAATATACATGAAAATAAATACATAATCATTAAATTTGCCTTTTACACAACCAATAATATGCATATTTTACTTTAAAAAGCACTGCTATACTATATTAAAAAAGACTTATCCAATGTCTTTGCCAGTTGACAATCAGTCATAAATGTTATCAGAATAGGTCAACCTCTTACATACTATCTATAAAGACTAAAAAAATATATGTTGCACTCAATCAGAATCTGCTAAATCCTGAGATTCAATCTTAAGTGGGTTTGTGCATTACCTGGAAAACTATTTGCAAAATAGATCTTTAAAGTTCAGAGTAAATTGGAGAAAAGGCTACATTACATTTGAACCTTAATAAATACTTAATAACCCATAAGACAAATAGCCATGAATTACTAGAATGATTTTAAGCATAGTGCTTCTGCATAGAGTCAACCTGCTCTCTTATTTTTCTCATTATAAAACAGGAGTTATAATATTGCAAAGTTTATTAGCTCTGTGATTTGTGTATTTTATAAAATAAGACATTTGAATAACAAGGAACCAGAACCATTAGGAAAATCTATTTCCTTTCTCTTTTTTTCTCTTTATCTAGTCTCCTCTGCCCAAGACAGCTTAAATGTCTTTCTCATAGAGAGGGAAAAACAAGAAGACTCCTCTAACTCTGTCCTTTTTTATGGAGGTTGTTTATTTCTTGAATGAGTGTGTGTGTGTGTGTTTGCGTGTGTATACAAGCTTAGGTCCTCAGGTGGAACTGTGGTTCCTGTGCTTTCGTCCTCGAAGCTGTTTTTCTGGAAGGGAATGGAGGCAGCTGTGTTTACAGCTCAAGTCTTGGCATACATTTACCAGAATCTATTATTCATATCATTCAGTATCAGGGAGAGATCTCAGGCCACCTGTCTATCTGACAAATTCACCCTTTTGTGAGCTTTCTGTTCATAGCAAATTATGTTCACATTGATGAATTGAGTTTTTATGAGCATTGCTAACTAACATTCTCACAGAAGGCCAGGGGCAAGAGCCTGCAAGTGTTTCTGGTCCACAAGTAAATGATAAAAAAAAAGAATGAAAGAAAAAAAATGGCAGTGTTTAAAGACAATTTGCCATGGAGGGGTAGTTTAAATCATTTGGCAATGTTATAATATTTATAATTCTAAGACTTTCCATAAATTATTGCAAATATTCTGCTTATAACAAACAAAAAGATGGGAAAAATCCACACATTATTTTTCCTGGTGGCACAGAATATTCTTTAAAAATTGTTTTATATTTTGACAGGTAACTATTGACCAGGGCAAAACACAGAGTACTTGAAGTATGCCCAGCATTAATAAATCCAGCAATTTTATACTATAATGTGGAAAACTTGGAGCAATTATAGCTTAAATTCCAGCTTCATATTTCCATAGATACAAAATGGATTTTTTTTTAATCTCTAGAAACCCTATACTGGTTATGAAGCTAAGCCATGTGGCATGAGTTAAATAAATGAGAGCAATCTTTCACAAAAGACTAACAGAAATCCTTCTAAACAGTGGGTGGGGAAATACCCACTGTTCATGATAGAAATGAAGATTTCCCTCAGTTTGCATATAGAATTGGTTCTCTCAGTCTTCTGAGAGAAGTTCCTTGCATTTATTCTGACTCTTATTCTGCATTTCATTTGCAGCAGCTGAAAAAGGAGAGGATTTCACAAGACACATTTTAGTTTTACTATATCTACATTTCATAGCTCTAATTCACAATCTACTTAAAATGATAAACCTACCTAGGTGACAGATCCATCAGTCTGTCTGTATTGTTTTTAAAAAGCAAAAATGCAGGAATTTTACAGGGTGGTGAGGAATATCATCAATAAAAATCCATATTCTCGTGTTCTCGGTTCACTCCAGAGCTACGACCCTATCATTCTGAAAGTCAGATCATTATCCTCGATAAAGTACGACTTTATTCTCTTAAGTCTTAGTGCAAGTCAGTGGAAAATTCTAAAGCTCTTCACAGTAGCCTGCCAAAATGTGTCAGACACATCACCTTTCAAGGCAAAGATACCGTAGCACAAAGAACACTTGGCATTATCCCTGGAAAATGCACACCTTCGGAGGAGCAAATGGGAAGGGTGGTCTGTTCAACACCATATG
This sequence comes from Antilocapra americana, assembly GCA_007570785.1. NCBI lineage: Eukaryota > Metazoa > Chordata > Mammalia > Artiodactyla > Antilocapridae > Antilocapra > Antilocapra americana. The sequence goes on from ML660200.1 coordinate 20,472,302, forward strand.
TGAGGGAGCTGCACCAGTCTCCTTTCTTCTTCCAAATGTTACAAGCTGCTACCTCGTTGTGGTGTGTGTGACTCTGCAGTGAAATTGGTGCCAGTCGAGTGTCTACCTGGTCCGTGTCGGTTGGCCTGTTGATCACTTAGGCATACTGCTCAATATTGTGCTATGGTTTAGTGGCCTCTGAGACATAGAATGCCCAGGCTTTTATGTTAATTTAGTAGCCTATGTGAGACTTTCGCAAACTTCCAAGTAGTTACCATTGCCCTCAGATTTTTGAGTAAAATAAGACAGGGTTTTCCATACTTAAAGTACAGAGGGAGGCAGAGGTCAGCAATTTTTAAAGATTTTTTTTGACCTTTTCTTCTAGTCTAAATATATTACTGATAGATGCTTATGCCATATTAAAAATGGTGCACTCACAGGTGTGATTGAAATTTTCTGTGGTAAGCATGGTGACTATTCATCCCAGATTCTATACAGTAGTTCAGTTTTCAAGTAGTCCATCCTTTTCCACAAACATATGTTCCTATTTTACTTCAGAAAATATGGTAAATGCAGCTTTAAGGCAACAGGACAATTTTACCTGCAAGAATTTTTCACTGTAAGACTGTGGAAATGAACATGGGCAAGAGAGACTGCAGGTTTTCATTGCTAAGTAACTGATTTGAGATAAAGTGTGCATTCTTTGGTGGTGAAGGCAGAGCAGGCAGCATTCTGCAGTTCAGTGCCATATTCATAGTGTCAGGCAGCTGAAGTACCACCATTTTGCTCCCTGGAACAGCGACTGCATTTCAAGCATTGCTAGAAGGCTGAAAGTTGGCTGCAGCTGGCAGAGCATTGTTCTTTTTTTAACCCATGTGATAGGTATCTTCAACAGTGTCAAACAAATTTGTAGAGCTGGTGATTAGTTGCCCAAAGAGCATAATGTATGCATTATTAATTAAAGAAGGTAAGTTTGGCTAATTGTCATTTCTATACAGTAGCAGTGCACTAAGATACATTTTAACAATCTATAAATAATTGATAATTTTTTTTCTTTCATCTTCCTTCCTAGTTTGCATAAAACTAATGACTTGGTAAATGTTACTCACTTCAAAATATTCCACCACTTCTATGAAAATTAAACTAACACTGTAACCTTAGCAAATAAGGAGATTTTTTTTCCCCCTTTTATTGCAGGTTAAAGAAAAGATAGGAAACATAACACTTGTAACAAAAATGTGACTCTGTGAAATCCAAATGAGAATCATAAATAATATAAAATCAGCATTATGTGTGAATTTAATAAATAGAATTGACTTCTAAAATATGAAGATTCATATATATATATACACACATATATATATATATATATGATCGTATGTATATTCCTTCAGACCCAAAGTCTTGCTCTTTCAGCTTTCAAGAACCTATGACCCAAAGATTTGCTCCAGAATATCTTCTACATCTGGTGTGAGCCTGTGTCTCAATACTTACTACTAACTACATGAATATAATCCTTTAAACCTGGGAAGCAAAATTTTTCTCAAATGGAGTGTTTGAATCTAGTTTCTGTATGCTTTGTTACTTTGATTATAACACCTAGCTGGATCCTTGCAACAAGAGATTTACTGCAGTAAAAGTACCTACTCTCTCTTTTTTTTTTTGAAGAGTTCTCTGTTATTTTTACAAATCCACAATCTGTCAGTCTCATATGATAGCACAAGATCTTATACTCTAATTTTCAACACAATTAAATACATTCCCCAAGTTATTGATGGTGCCATAATTTTACATTTATTTTGTTTGAAATACAATGAGGTTTAAAAAAGATTTCTTAAGAAGACCCACAAACTAAAGTATTGCCTAAGTGACATATTGTTATTTAAGCCTTCGCCAAATCTTACATATGCTTCATTATGATAAAAAACAGGTTGTAAGGACTGATTCTGTGACCTTTTTTTCTCATTTTAACCCTACTGATATGTCACCCATGGCAACCTTAAACTGATTTTAATAGAGTCGATCCTATTATTCATTTAAATTGAGGTGCAAGAGCACTTAGACCAGGGAAATTTGCATTCAGCAAATGGGGATTTGATGAGCAAAAATGATAAGATATATGTTGTATAACATGGCCTATTTTGCTAGCAAATAAACAGCTCTTGAAATTGATAAACTTCAGAATATTTTATCTTCAAATGTTTATACATAAATGATTAAAATGCATTAGCAATTCTGCTCTTGAAAAAAAACATATTGGGAAAACAACACAGTTGTGTTGCTTAAATTTGTAATTAACAAATTTATTACTAATTCTGTGCAGTTCTTTAATATGCTGCATTCCTGAAGAAGAACATTAATACACAATGGCAGAAAGAAGCTAATTTTAAGACTTTGGAGAAATGAATGTCTTTTAATGCTGTGTGTTTCTCTTATCTACATGCCACATTATTGTAATAAGTACATTCAGGAATAATTTCTTTTCAAATATTTTTACAAATCTTGCTCTTATTTGCATGCAAGTAAGTTGTCAGCTTAAATCTTTGAAATGCAAAATATATCTCATTTCTATATTTCATCAAGGAGCCTTTCATGTTTAATAAATTACAACTTAGATCCTCCAAGACTTTGTTTTTCATTAACTAAAAGCAAAAGGATACATTTAAAATCTTAATCACAACCTGCAAGAGTATTTGCATGTTGCTGATATTTGTCTTGATGGGACTTTTAATATTTGCAAACTAATCAGGATAGCAAGGTTATACCAATAATTTCTGAAGACAAAAAACTTTCTGCCTTATTTTCTTTATTATATTCAAGTAGCAAACTTTAAAAAAAACTCTCAGTGCCTTACCCTCAACAGTCTGTATATTTTTTGCACCTACTCCTCTCTTAAAAGATTTTAATTGGAGAAATGGCCACATCACAAGAGCACTATTGAAAGATGTGTAGAAGAATGTCACATCTGGGTTCAGTCTAGTCTTTTATTAGTGCTCAATCAGCATGTATTAGACAGAATCGTTAACAACACAAAACAAGCAAGGTAAATCGCCCACTACTGCCACCCTGTAAACCACCTCATGATACTGCATGGAGAAGTGGATCCAGGAAAAATCAAAGGAAAGCCTCACTTTTTTTCATTTGACCCCAATTTAGATAGGAGATAAGGGTGTTTCTGCTTGGTTGGCTTTAGTTGTTGTTTTTTTGTTTGTTTGTTTTTTGTTTTTTTATCCAAATATCCTAGCTGATCTTGCAGAAAGTCTTCTGGACTCTGAAAGAGAATAGATCATCTCCTCTCAGCAGAGGCAGAAAAAACAATTCTTGACAGCACAGTTATCCTTACTGGGGGGTCCCATGGGCCACAGTAATATCGTGTCACAAAAGAGGCAAACTTCTGCTGAACTTGCTGCCCTGAGACCTTCAGTTAATCTTTTGCTTGAGAATGGAAGATCAAAAAACTCCGAGCAGTTTAAAAAATATGCAGCTAATGTCATGCAGTTAAACTGATGTAGCATGCATGTTGTTTTGTAAGCTAACAGGTTAAATATGGCTCTGCTTTAAGATTCCCATCAAATTTCGTTTTTATAGAGAAATCTCTGAAAGCAGAAGGGGTTGAGGGAGGGTGAGGTAAAAAGAAATAAATCATTGTAGTCTCAGGAACAGTAATCCTTGTTGAGGATTTTGGCTGATTGATATAAATAACATCGTCCCCGCCATCTGTCCGAAGAGGGACCTTTCCAGTCAGTGTTAAGCTGCAACGGCAGAATAATTAATGAATGGTGTCCTTTGTGCTGGTAATAAAGACAAGACAAATTATGTTATAATCCAACTGCTGCTCATTTGTCACAGCCAAATAAAATGTCAAATAAAAGTGAGGGGGGCACTGTGTTTGTTTAATGGACTGCAAGCTACCTGTTTCTATTGTTGACAGACAACTAGCGTGTAAGTTCTGAATGTTGCAGGAGAGAAAAACCTCCAAACAGAATTCCTCGGGAGTGGGGGTGGGAATGGAGGGAGACTATGGGGGAGGACTGGCAGATAAACATTGAAGTAAGTTTTAATTAGAGAGCCATAATACCACCCGCTCCTCTGAGTAAGTTGGTTGCAATTCCAGTGCAAAAGCGCTGCCTGGAAAAGTCCAAGTTCAAAACGGACGAGCTATGTGCAAATCTGTAAGAATTTGGTAGGGCTCTCATCTTGCGTTTACAGGATAGACACATTCATCCAGTTGCTAGGAAAGCCAAATAATGAAAACATAGCTGGGATTTAGCAAGTTCCACTGGGAATTACCTATGATAGAGGGCAGGGCTGCACTTCCTCAGAACATGCTCCTGCTGTAAAAATTCACAAACCTGGCATTCATACAGGCATCTGTCGCTTGCTCTAATGCCAGTTCATAGTATACATACAAACATCTGCTTCCGTGCACAAAGGGATACAGAGCGCTTGACAGGTCTGTGTTAGCAGGGTTCGCAATGCCAGTTCTTTATGCAAAAACCCTAATGCTTCCCGTCAAGCCATTAGAAGTGATACAATCAGCCCAGACCCCATTAAGCCATCAGTGTCCACCTGTGATAAAGATGGCCATTTGTTTTCTTAAAGCCCACTTAATGTCTGCTTAACTCAATTTGTCAGGAAATGTAGAACAATTTCCTCACAGCCTGAAATTTGGTAGTGGTTCAAAGTCAAAAGGCCAGGTCTAGTCCTATTCAAATGATATAATAAACAGTCTTCAAATCGAAATCTCCCTTGAGGAGCTGATGTTTACTTAAAAAAAATTATGTTAGCTAGAAAAGAATAACATTTGCATCCTTTATTGTTGTTTTTTTTTTTTAATTCCTAAAGTCCTGGAAGATGTCTACCAGTGGAAAAGGCCATTGCTTGATTATATGAGAAAATAACTTTATTCTCTTTTTAAATTCAGCCTGAAATTGGTTTTAGAAAGACCAGAAGAACCTTTGCAAAGCATGAGTCCCTAACGATAGCAATCACTTCCAGACTCTTTAAGGACTCACTTTGTAATATGCCCAAGTTTACTTTTTAATCTAATTCTGTTTAAAACATTCTCTGTAATGCTTATATTTCTACTGTTTGTTGGAGGTTGATACTGTCTTTTTGTATACCTTGAAAGAGATAATAGTTTTTTTGGAAATATTTTTTAAATGATATTAATCAAATATAGGGGCTTGCTTTGCCACCATCCCAATTCACTTTTAAACACATGGGCAATTTGATAGACATATATAACTGGTCATCTGGAGGACAGAAAGGAATCAGAAGACATTTCTAAGATTAACCAACAGGGGGCTCTCTTAAATATCCCAGATTACTGACTTCCTACCATTCCAAATTCTATTCAAATCTAACCTCAATTCTGAAGAGTTTCAATTGAAAATTTAATTTTTGATTGCCTAATAACTTCTGCCCTCAAAATGTTTAACTCTTAGCTCCTTGTGATTCTGCTTGGTAAAACCTGAAGCTAACTACTGATACCAACTCTAAAGAATAAATTCTCAGCTGACTATGTGTGGAAGGTGAACTAGAGAACTGAGTCAGTTATCTGGATAATTTAGTCAACATGTATTAATTGTGTATCTAATATGTACAAAAAAATTGAGACAAAAGTAAAGTTTAAGGATTTAAATTTGCTGAATATGACCCCATTTCAAAACTATGCTACCAGTATGGAAAGCTTTAATGAATTTAGTTTCCAAAAGAGAAGGGAAATTGATATGATTTAAAGGGACAGGCATAGAAACAAAATGTGTGTTTCAGTGTAGGATCTATAGCAGTCTTTTTTCTCTGCTTAGAAATATCACCATTAAGTCTCATCCATGAACTAGTATTGTGTTGATAGGCTGTGTTTTCCATGCTTCAGTCCAACAGGCATTGTAACTCCCTAAGAAAACATATGATTGAAGAAGAATCAGAAATTAGAATGTGGAACTAGAACATATTAACATATGTGGCATTGAGGATCCTAAGTCTTTCTTCAAGTTTCAAAGATATAGTCTTGTGGCATTTTATATTTTCTGTCCTCTCCCTGAAAGTACCCTATATCTAGTATATTCACCCATGAAAAGAAAGTATCAAACTCCAACCTTTCTTTCTTGATTCTGGAATATAGTCACTAAATAAAAGATTAACTGCAACAGAAATACCTAGAAGAAAGTCTGGTATATTATTTTCCTAGAAATGGTTTGATTTGTGAAAATAGTATATTTTTCTGTGGCTTAGAACACCTAAATTTTCTGTACCAAACACAGAGATTTAATTTTGTTACAAGATAGCATATAGTCAATATTAAAGAAAATTTATAGAGCACATTTAAAATGGAAGACAGTGATCTATATTCCTGTTATTCAAAGACAACTTATCATGGCTAATATTTTGGTATATTTTTCCTACAGTCTTTTTAATTAGCTGTTTTGGGAAAGCTATAATTATTTGGTATTTAAGCAATTGTACAAACTTGAAATTGTCTCTTTTAACAGATTACAAAAATAATAAATATTTGTTGATGCTAACTTGAACAGAAAAGTAGAAAGAAAAAAATTTAAATTACTCTGAATTTCACCATTGTATTCTGTAGACCTGTTTCTTCTTCATTTTTCCCCAGCCTATTTAATTTTAAAACACATACAAAATAGTAAAATTTGGATATAATCAAATTTATCATTGCTTGATTGTTCAGTCTTTATCACTTTGATTGTCCCCCTGATTTAGTTGTTTCTATACAATTATTATAGATATAAAGGATGTTCACTAAAGAGTCTCAGCAATAGGAGTAAACATTCTGCTATTCTCTGAAACTTTGCTTTTTGAGAAGGGAAAACTTAAGTAATTCTCCACTGCAATGTTCTAATAATTGTGTTTGCTAACAAATGCCAGAACTGAATAGCATCAGTCACTGTTTTAAATGGGCATTAGAGATTTCACCTGAACTGTGAAGGGCGGACCACAATAAAATCATTTCCTGATACTGAGAATGAAATGAAAGCCAGAGGGAAATAATTCAATGGAGTGTTTTGAGTTTGGGGTCCAAGTAAGTTTAAAAAGATATGTAGTTTCATTTATAGTATCTCTATTTTTGAGTTCCAAATTTTGACTCATCACTCAATAGGCTTACATAAGCTTTCAAATAAACTTTTCAAGAAAGTAGTGCTATTATCAATCTTTGCATAGATTGTCTTTCTGTTTTCCTAATGTGAAAAAGATGATTGAAGAGTGCACACAGTTTGAGGACCACAGCTTTTCCCTCTGAACAACAGGTACTGCTTTGTTTTGCTTCAGAATTTAGTCAGATAAGTCTTAGGAAAGCCTATATGGCTACTAACTTAGTTTTATTTGGGCTCTAATGATTGTAAGATAGTGCTTGGTCATCATCATTCCAAAGTTTTGCCAGAATATATTAAAATAATATATTTATTCAGTGATATATTCTTAGACCCTAGCTGTCATTTCTAATACTGAGATTGTTTCTTTCACTCACATTTTCCTTATCTTTGACTATTGTATATTTTTCAAATACACTCTTCCTCAAGTACATTTATAAGTTGTAGTTGTTGTTGTTTAGTTGTTCAGTCGTGTCCAACTCTTTTCAACCCCATGGACTGCAGCCTGCCGGGTTTCCCTGTCCTTCACCATCTCCCAGAGTTTGCTCAAACTCATGTCCATTGAGTTGATGATGCCATTCAACCGTCTCATCCTCTGTCACCCCCTTCTCCTCCTGCCTTCAGTCTTTCCCAGCATCAGGGTCTTTTCCAATGAGTCAGTTCTTCACATCAGGTGGCCTAATTATCGGAACTTCAGCTCCAGCATCAGTCCTTCCAATGAATACTCAAGGTTAATTTCCTTTAGGATTGACTGATTTAATCTCCTTGTTGTTCAAAGGACTCTCAAGAGTCTTTTCCAGCACCACAGTTCAAAATCATCAATTCTATGACAATAAGTTGTAGATAATTTCTCAATTCTCTGACTTTCAACATGGCTTCTCCTTCCTATCATTTTTTGTTTCCATGTTCTGGACACTTCTCTTGTCATCCATATCACTGACCTAATTTTTTCTGCAATAACAGCTTCGCCTTTAATGTAAACTTTCATTTTGTTTGCATTTTTAGTTTTCTCACTGTCTTCTCACCATCTATCTCCTTATCATCTCATCTGAGCATCCTTTCATCTTACCCAGTTGTCTCCTAATGGCTTGCTGATCCTTTTCGTTAGACTCCTTGATGTTCAACAGTCTACTAAAGATGCTAAATAGTTTCCTAATTGTCTCACGGTCATTGTCTTTTCTGAGCACTGGTCTTATCTAAAAAGAGCTGTTCATAGATCACACATTATTGAAACTTTTGTTGTGTTTGCATGCCTGGGTGCTAAGTCACTTCAGTTGTGTCCAACTCTTTGCAACCCTATGGACCACAGCCCACCAGGCTTCTCTATCCATGGGGATTCTTCAGGCAAGAATAATGGAATGGGTTGCTATGCCCTAAGGCATCTTCGGACCCAGGAATCAAACCCTCATCTCCTGTGTCTCCTGCATCCACAGGTGGTTTCTTTTCCAACAGTGCCACCTGGGAAGCCCTTTGTTATATTTATTCATCTCAAAAGGTAGAAGCATATCCAGCATTCTGTGTATATTTCAGGTTGCTTTTTACATTCTACTTTAGCTCTACTCTAATCTTTGTCCTGGAACATCCAGGACATCCAGATGACAAATTAATAAACACAGCTCTTATATTAATTCTTTTCTAGCATATTTATTGTCTTATGACCCTACTATCCTGACAATTTTTCTCCCACCACGTTGCTTAGCTCATTGGCATTCTAAAAGATGAAAGACATACAATATTAGAATTCTAAGAAGGTGTTCCAAATAGAATTTTGCTAGTCTCCACTGATTCTATGTTTTACCTATGGGACTGCAACTCCTATGGTGATAAGCGCCATTACCTGCCTTCCACTCTTAGTTGTTGTTATCACCGTCATCATCATCATTCTGCCTTCCACTCTCAATCCCCCCAGTTATTTTGTGGAAATTGCTACCTCTGTATTATTGAAAACAAAAGAGAAGTCTCCATACATAGTTAGAAGGGGAGAAGACACATGAGGAAGGAAATCCTTCACAGCATTCAGTTGTAAGAGTGAAAGGGGTGCTGCCTAGTCCTTTGGGCTGAGTCTTTGATTCTGAAATCAGATGGCTGAGGAAAGTCAGAGAAGGCTATTTCTATCTGCTTTAAGATAGGCAAAGTCTCTGGTTCAGTAGTTCAGTAGTGCAAGTGGTCTCACCACTGGCATTTTCCAATTAAATTCCATCTGTCTTAAAGGAAATTACTCTCTTTTTGTCACCATGACGCCGGTCAGTCCCTGTTATTTTAAGCATTTTAGTCTTTTTTTTTTTTTTTCCTGTGTCTTCAAGCATATTTAGTGACAATTTCCAAAAGGGAGTTAGGTGTTGCCAACCAGATGCCATTTTTAAACCAAAAGTCAAGATTTGCATCAAAGACCTCACATCGAAAGTTTGAATTCAAATTCTCCCTTGGAGCATGACCTCTGTCTATGACTTCTTCACATTTGCGTCTTTACCTGGAAATGGTAACAGACCTGAAAGGAGGAAATTTATTTTTAGTCTTGCCATTTGCAAGGCCCTTTGAGCTTCTAAGAAGATATTTAGAATCACAAAAATGTAAATCAATCATTTATCATAAAGACAGATTTCAAAATATTATTTTTCCATTTGGGGGATTTTTTCATTGTCTAAACCACACCTTGGTTCTTTATAAAAGGAATTTTGGACTTTACACCATAGGAAAAAAAGTTTCTATTGGCTTGAACTGCGGGTAAGGAGGTGTGCAAATGGCCTCAAGTTATACATTTTTTGCAGAGGAAATATCCTCCAGATGCTCAAGTCAGCCTTTTCTTGGCAGACAACTAAGAACCATACCGAAACTGAGTCTAAAATCTTTAACAAAAGATTTTCACAATCACTTACCTTTGGAACGGACGTTAATTAAAAGAAACAATCATATCCCCTGTGATCAGAGTTTAACTACTATAAATCAGAGTTCACCGCACAATTAACACTTTGAACTGATTAGCAAATGGAAATCATGGCAAGAAATTTTGAGGTTAAAATAATGAATGGACATATTCTCTCACCCAGCTCACTGTCCCTTATCTTTTAGAAGAAAAAAAAAAAAAGCACTTCAGTTATAACGAACTGGGCAGATTTTGTTTTCCGTGAGGTGTTTGCCATTACATATTGCACATAATGTATGGCACTGTTAGGAGGAAAAAATTGGAGTCAAAGTGGCTGGAAAGTTAGGTCTGCTCTGTAGCACTGTGAGATTGTTGACATCTGCCGAGGTTGGAGCGCTCAGTAAGCAGGAAATGGGGTGTCACTCTGAGTGGTAGTTTACCATTATCCTGGCATCCTAATGAAGTGTCTGCAGTGCACAGAGCTTCTGGATGGCATCTTAACGCACGGCTAAGCAAAAGCACTTCTCTCCCTGTCACTGTCATCCATCTGCCTGCACCCTACTGTAGCCAATGGGATGGAACCATGCTACAATGTGCTAGAAGCCACTTAGAGTTGCACATTGCATAATCAGTCCCATCAAATATGTAAAAAATGGCTATTATTGGTTATTTTCTTCAAACTCTGGCACCTGGAGTTTGATACATTAAAGTTAAACTTTTCCAAGTGCTCTTTATGATATTAATTCTATATTCCCCCCACTATCTAAATGGGAATGGGTTGCATCTTCATTGTCTTAAGTCCTGTTAATGGACTGAAAGAGTTGTATGAATATTCATTAAAAACTTCACTGTACATCACACTTGGTGAATCCATCAATTTACCATAGAATGGAATGGTCGTTTTCTTTCAGATAACCATTTTTAAGAAAAGGACAAAAAATAAGATCAACTCAAATCACAGATTGATTGTTTTCATCTTTGAGCACATCATTTAGTTTGCTGTGATGGTTTGAGGTCTTTCAATAAATTTCTTTAAAGACACAGTGCATTTTACCAAATACATTTGCAGTTTAAGCTAGTATTATTGATGCCAGATGATTAAATTTGGTGCTTTTAACTTCACCTCTGACAAAACTGTCATGCAGTGGAGAAAAAGATATCTGTGATTAGGTGGCATAAGTAGAGTAAGGCATGTGTGTTGTCCTCCCAAAACTTCTAGATGGATCGTGTGTGATCCTCTGGACTTGGTTGCAAAGCAGCTGGGCTGTGTGGCAACTGACGTGGTAAGATGGCCCCAAAGTTGAGGAGGTGCTTTCTGCAAGAGGGGCAACAAGAATCTGCTATATTGGAGATGAGGTGGTGGGTTGGGGTTAGATAAACAAGAGGGCATAATATAATTCGGTTGCATCAGGACTTTTTTCACAGACATTAAAAACTATGGTAAACATAACAGCAGGGAGGCTTGTACTGCCGCACAGTGGGAAGCTTAGCGCGTCTGCCTGGCTCAACCACTGCTAGGAGTCTCCGAATTTCATTAGCACTCAACAATTCACCCAGTTCCCCAGAAAAGGAGAAAACCCAGGCAGCAAAGCCCCTCACTAATTACGATAAATGCTCCCAGGTTACAGTTTTGGGGGGACAATGATGGCAGAATGATGTTAAGCTAGAACAAAAGAGTCATTCTGAAATTTAAAAAAAATAAATAAAAGGGATTGTTTGTTTTAAATCAGTGCAGTCTTTCAACGGGTAAGACAGTGTTTTAGAATGTTAGACCACCTCTTTACTATGAAATTTTAGATGACCTAACCAAAGTGTGTGCAGCTCTTCTTGAGCAGTGAAAGTATAGGTTGGTTTCACAAATGACATCCTCCACTCCACCCCCTGCTCCCAAATTTATGCAAGTTCATCTCACAAATCTCTGAAATAGAAATTGTATCCTTTGGAAGAAAATTGTAATAATACAGAAATTAGTATGGAATCAAATGTAACAAGATAGGCAAACTACTGGAGATCATTACAAAATACTGCATGTTGAATTCAAGTTGTTATCTTCCACTCAAAGAATGGAGTTATTTGAGGAAAATATTAGTTTTTTTCGAAGGGAGAGTGGTCTGCTGTTGATGCTCATAAACATTTTAAATGGTACAGTTTTTTTAATGGAATGATAGGTGTTTATTTTTGCTAAATCCAGACTTGGCAATCTGGTTTCTTCACTCGTATCCCCCCAGCTGCTGTCAGCATTACAGCACATCAGCTCTCCTTCATGTACGGATATTTCTCCAGAACTCATTTGCAAGAGTCGAAGCAATATTAAACACCACATCCAAACCTCTTTTAAACACACAAAGAGATGGGAAAACACTTCAGAACTAGACCATTGAGAAAATCCTCCTTTCAAATTTACTGTTTGCTTCGCATGCTAGTGTAAAATATCCCACAAAGTCCTGTTTGTGATCCATTTGAAACAATCTTGATTTGCTTAAATTGTCACATTCTTCTTGCACATTTCTTCCTAAATGCAAAAGTGGCAAAGAATTCTCCTCCCTCTTCATTATAAAAGTGCAGAATTTCTGGTTTGTTTATTCCTAATGGAACACTTGAGAAAGACGGATATATATAAATATCTCCTTCAGAAGATTAGTTGTCTCAATCTTTTTAAAAGAGAGTATTTGTTCATTTCTTCCCCATTGTAAACAATTGGGCTTTCATTGTAATTTTCCATTGACAAATTAGTGCATTTCACTTTACCGTCTTGGTCCCATGGTTCCAAAACATCGTCCTTTCTAATGTTCTTATTTCTTCTATATTTATATATTGATGTATGTCATTTAGGACACAGATAGTTAGGGAAAGAACCTAAGCTCCTTTTTAAACAAATTTTTTGGAGGAACCTGCTGCTTCGTTGTAACTTACTGGAACAGAACTTGAAAAAACTCACAATCTAACAAAGTAGGCTACATTTTACTTCTTATGAGAACACATTCCCAAGCAAAGTATTTCAGGCAAAAAATGATGTACATGTTTTGAGTATTTCAAACCAGGCATCAGAAATTTTGTCTAATCTACTGGTAAATATTCTATTGACAAGGTCAAGAACAGAGAAAACTCTGGCCCCCAAGACAGAAGAGAGAATAAGCAAAAAAAGAAATGTGGACAGTTTATCAACTTCAATTTCTAAAGTGCTATGCAGTCCCTTTATAGAATATGGATGAAAATCCCCTAACTATTCAGAAAGTATGTCCATGTTTGCCTACCACATATGTGGTTCTTCAAAAATTATATCAAGGATGTTAATGAAAAATATGGCTAATAATTTCAGGAAACTATAAAGAGAAAGAAGAGAGAGAGGGAGAGGAAAGCAAGCTGTGGCAAAAAACCTGGGCTCAGCAGCTTTCTGAGGGGAATGGTGAAATGTGACTATGTGATTTATAATGAGAAAAGGTATCTACAACATACAATTTTCTACCTAGCTGCAAATAATAATTCATAGTGATGTCCCTTCCAGATAAAAGACCTTTGCTATGTAGGACCCATGTGGTAAAATGATCATGATAAATGTCAGACCAGTGCAGGTAACGGCTTTACAAACCATTAAGATTAGCTGGCTCTTTTTGCCGATGATAACAGTAACCATGCTGTGACTCTATGTGGTAATAATATCTCAGTCCTGATAAATACCAGAGCCAGGCAGAGGTGTTTATCATTCCCAGTTCAGAAATGCTGACTAAAGTTACCACATGTTGCCTGTTTTTCTTCTTTTACAATAGTCTTACAATTAACAAAAAGAAAACTGAATCATAAAATTATTTTATTCCCCATTTCTTACAGGAGTCTAATGTTGGTGAGCTCTCCCCTGTTCTCAACATCTCTGTGTGGCCAACACAAATGAACTGACTGGAGAAACAGTTCACCGTACTAACCATTATCTCCTCTTGAGAGGTCTTTTGTTCAAAATGAATAGTTATGGATAAAGTTGAATATGCTTCTTCAAAAAGGTGGAGAGGAGAAAATATTTCTTCCTTCACATTTTTCTTGTGTAACAGATCCTAGTTGTTTTCAGGTGGGACCTTTTAAATTCCCAAGAAATTTAATTTGTCTACCAACGAAAAGAGGTAGACACATATTAAAAACTTTAAAGCTAGAAAGGTATTTGTAGAATTGCCACCCTCATGAAAATGTACAAAGATAATGCTAATATAAATAGCAACTTGAGTATTTGAAAGAATTACTGGTTTATGATTAGAAAGATGTCAAATGACTCAAAACGATAAGCCTGTTTTTTTTTTTTTAAGAAAAAAGCTTGTAAAACCAGATATGTAAGGATAAATATAGTTTACAGAAAATTCTCACAGGAGAACTAAATAAACTACTGAGCTTTATTTCCTCAGCACACACTATCGCCTGAGGATGAATTAGTATCATTTGTAAGTTACAGAAATGTACTTGGCCAGCATGACACCTCCAAAATTACTTTGAAAACAAGAAATTTTAGGGAGGATAATACGATCATGCTTTTCCTGCGAAGACTGCCGCCGTTACCTTCCTCTTTGACTCAGACAAAGAAGGGCATTGCTGCCAAACTGAGGAAATTTGTTTTCAGAGACAGTTTCAGTTTGGTGAATTTTAGAAAATGTTATCATCCTAAGACTGACTGCACCAAAGCAACCCACTCTAATATTCTTGCCTGGAGAACCCCACGGACAGAGGTGCCTGGTGCGTTACAATCCACGGGGTCACACAGAGTCAGACATGACTGAAACGACTTAGCACGTACCCACGCACATTGACTTGTGAATTAGAACCAAGCTCTGTTTGATAATGGACTGCTTTCTAAGTATTCACAAAGCCAGTACATACTATGGGCTGCTCCTGTTTAGGAAACAGCACTAAAGAGTAAAATTTATGGCTTCCTATGATTTGGAAAATAACCTTGAACTAGGAGCAATCAGGGCAGATAGAGAGGATGATTTGAAAGAAAGATTTTAATGGGAAGGGTACTTACATTCAGTAGTACTTACAATATGTGCATTTATGTACATTGAAACAAAATTCTACATACAGTTGTATGATATATATATATATATGGATTGTGTGTGTGTTTGTCTGTGTTTAAGTAAGAACTGGAAGCATTAAGAGTTCAAGCAGCTTGCCCCAACTGTACTATGGAGCATGATTTCTAACCTAATTTTTTCAGACTCCTTCATGATATACCACTTCTCTTAATTTATAGCAGGAGTTTAAAGCATCTGTCTATTTTTATCCATTGTAAGTCTTGAATTTTCTCCCTTTCCCCCTAGTGTTTCTCCCTGAAGTAAATGTTAGTTATTTAAAGAAATTTATCAAGTGATTGTTGTCATGACTTGGATGATCCTTTAACACCCAACTCAAATTTTATAATTAAGAAGCATGTCCTCAAAGATTTGCATCCAGTTGTAGAGTACACTAAAATAAATAAATAAATAAAACGTTCTCTGAAGATAAGCATCTCTCCTACAAGCTAGGACAGTCTGTAACTAAATTCTGAAATGGTGATGATACAAAGGATAGAAAGTTAATAGAAATTAAACTACTCTCTTCCAAATATAGCCTTGACATATAAGCGACAGCCGTTTTTTTCATACAGGATGCTCTATAAATTCCAGCATAACTTTCAGAAGCAGAACAGCTGTGATGTATATTGACCTCCTCAAAACAAAGGGGTACAGCTATCCTTTTAGAATTACAGACAAATAGAATGAATAGTGCTACTACTAAGTCGTTTACTGGGAGAATCTGGTCTTTTATTCCCCTGGGTGAACCAACCATGTCAAAGCAGAGTTAATTTTGATATATGATTTAACTTGTGACTATAAATAAGTTAAGAATAATAAATGTATAGATGATAAGGCCGGAAAAGTGTTTAGAGGTCATCGGGTCTAGGGTTTTGCACTGCACAGAACTCTTTCCATTATTGTATAACTTTATCTTATCTCTGCAAAAAAGGCATTTGGCTATAAACGTCCTTGTTTTAGTAGCAACATTTCATGCAGATAAATGCAAATGTAACCATCATAAACCATATTTTTTAAAATGTGCCCTCAAAACCATGAATCAAGGGAAAACTATAAAGCCACATCCTTATCATAACATTAAAGGCTATCATATCATGTAGGAGCTGTCACTTCTTCAAGTAGCCTGGAGTTGTTTTTGAAGAAGCTCCTTTACAACAGAGTTTGGTATAGTTTGAGAATATGGGGCCCGGTGGGTGAGGAATAGGCCTTAGTGAAAAAAACAGTTTACTATTTTAGTGTATATGTGTATCCCTTATATATTTTCCATAGGCATTTTTGCAGTTGGGTGACAAAAATGAAGTCCTCCAGAAAAGTTTTGTATGCAGTCTGGGTTCGCAGCTCAGACTGGAGAGGCTATTGGAATCTGAGTGGGAACTAAAATGCAAGTGTTAAAGTAGATGGGCTTCCCTGGTGGCTCTGATGGTAAAGAATCTGCCTGCAGTGTGGGAGACCTGGGTTTGATCCCTGGATTGGAAAGTCCCCCCTGAGAAGGGTACAGCTACCCACTCCAGTATTGTGGCCTGGAGAACCCATGAACTGTATAGCCCATGGGATCACGAAGAGTCAGAAACAACTGAGCACCTTTCACTCAAAGTATATACAAAAGTAAATCAGAAGGGTATGAAGGTAAGAGCAAATGTGAGTGGAAAAGGCCCAAATCGTGGAGTGGTTTACTACTGGCAAGAGTTTGTATAAGTCGCTTAGCATACCATTTACCTAAGAGGTTCTCTAATTCTCTGTGTAGAAGAGGTTCATTTTCTCCCTTTTAGTCATAATGTAAAAGAGTCAGAGATATCTGAAAGTCTTCTCAAAACTCTCAATACTTCACAATAATGAGAAACCATATGCTGAAGGAGAAATATTAATAGAAAATGCTGTCTTTCAGATGCTCACTGAATCAATTGAAGACAGTTGACGCATCTTTAGTAAGCTGTGTCTGAATCTTAGCTCATTAACCACTCCTGTATTATGTATGCTGATTCCAGCTCCTAATATGACACATCAATAAACCAGATCTGAAAAGGTGTCATTTCGATTTTAATGTATCCAATTGTATTTTTAGAAGTTCCTCCACTTAGAAGTATTTGTGTTATTTCCTGATTTTACAAGCTATGGAAGAGTGGGTACAGTATTGATTTGAAGGGGAAGCTACTGCTTTCCTGTAACCTTTTCAAACCTTTCTGATTATGTTGTAAGAACAATAAATGGCTCCTCCTTGATAATATTTCAGCCCTCTCTAATCTATTGTCCAGTACTCCCTCCATGACTTAAGTGCAACTTAACCACAGATATGTATGTACCACCATTCATTCCAGTTCCTCAATTGTAAGTGAAAGCAGAGAAAGAGAAAAATATTTCTCTTAAGTAGTCTTCATGTAGGATGTTTCTTACTAGCATATATGGAACTACCATGTACTTTTATAAAAATTCTTACATGGAACTAAGCTGCTCATCAGCCAGATCACCAGCCTCTCAAATTATTTAGTGTGCTGTGAAATGTCAGACATACCAAGTGTCTTGTCACCAGTTGGCACTAACTCAGTTCAAGTATTAGGAACTACATTTTGAATGCTCACTATAACCAGGTAGTAGGTCTGTGCCTGAAAATAAAAGGTGAACCATATCTAGCATAGACCTCAAAAAAAAGTGGGGGGAGGGTAGTGGGAGTGATGAATATTTATACAGTACCTACATTTTGCTAGTCACTGTCAGGTACATTACATACTGTCTTGTTTAATCCATAAATTTGGCCTCTGACATTTCTCAAAGAAAATAAAAAACTTATCCAAGACCACACAAACCACACACACCACTTGTCCAAGACTACTAAAACACTGTTGTGGAATTCAAACCAAGGTCTGTCTGTCCCAATCTGTGTTTGTTTACTAATTTTTTTTTTAAATTCAATTAACCTACTGCTTCTGCTGCTAAGTCGTTTCAGTCGTGTCCGATTCTGCTACGCCATGGACTATAGCCCACCAGGGTCCTCTGTCCATGGGACTCTCCAGGCAAGAATATTGCCCTCCTCTAGAGAATCTTCCCCACCCAGGTGTCAAATCCACATCTATATGTCTCCTGCATTGGCAGGCAGGCTCTTTACCACCTAGAAAGCTCATTTTCTAGTACCATCTAGAAACCCCATTTAACCCACTATATGCCAGTATAAGAGTTGCCTCGGTTTATGGAAAAATTCTCAGTTTAATGGGACAAATCTATAGGCATTCATGCCATGAACATACCATATGAAATGTTATATATCAATAAATAGAATGTCCTAAAGCGCAGTTGGAACATAGAAGAGGGACTCTGCCTAGGGAGGTTCATAATTCTTTTATCTAGTGGTTAAAAAGACAAAGTAAAGCTTTAATTCCTGCCCAGATACCATGGCAGTGACCTTGCAATTATTTCCAATTAAGCAACCCCAACCTTTCTTAAACCTACTCTGCCTGGGTCATATATTTCCTAAAGCTGAGGTTTGCTGGATATGGCTGTTTAGACCACTCTCCACTTACAGTCTGTCAAGCTTAGATCATGGATGCTACTTTAGACCTCAGTGTTAACGGATCCTTTTTTTTTTGAGAGTCTGACATTAAACTCATCATTACCATGTCCAGAGTCTCCAATAAAATTAAAAACATCACCTCTCTTCCTTTCCCCTCCTCTCCCTCCCTCACCTTTCCCAATTTCATCTTTATTACTTCAATCAGAAGATCCTTGGGTAAATTAAACTACTAGCATCATGCCATTTTATGCAGAATGTACTCATCTCATAAATACATAAATGTCTGTATGTTGTGTTGTTTAATCTCTAAGTAGTGCCTGATACTTTTGTGACCCCCGTACTGTAGCCTGCCAGGCTCCTTTGTCCATGGGATTTCCCAAACAAGAATACTGGAGTGGGTTGCCATTTCTTTCTCCAGGGGATTTCCCTACCCAGGGATTGAACCCATGTCTCATGCATTGGCAGAGGGGCTCTTTATCACTGAGCCACCAGGGAAGCAATGTGTGTTTATGTATAGGATCATGGGTGTGTGTGGAATTAGCTTCAGATGGCTAGATACAAAGTCTCCAAGGGTCCCTAAGTGCTCTGTCCTGAACATACTGTACCAATTCTGCCCTCATCTTTATTGACCTGTTTACTGCTGAGTTTCTCATATCCCATAGGCTCCAACTGGTCCTCTGAAGCATCACATTGTCCTACCATCATTAAGCTACAAAGGGGCTTTCCAGCCTTTTGGCAGAGAGATTAGGTCTGCTGTTGCTATGATGTTGCAACTACCTTTTCTCTTTTTCCCTCCCGTTTGTCTCTTTCATTTGCAGTTGTCCAATCCATAGTATGTTGGAGCTCTTCTAAGAATAACGGCAATTTTGAAAGCTCTGACTGTGGGAGGCATTATTTATAGGCCTTTGTGGTTTGAGGAGGAAGAAGAACCACTTCTAAGCAGAGTCCTACTAGTAAGACTACCCCCTCCCTAGTTTAGCCAAATACCATCTTCCGCAGGATATTTTCCTGTAATTCCTTAGGAAAAAGTTTCCTTTGCAATAGTGTATTAAGGGGAAGAAAAAACAACAACAACAACAAACCTGCCAGTTTCTACACTCTTTCTTCAGGACTGGCCTGACAGCTCCAGAGATTGAGAGAAGCTCTTTATACCGTGTGTTGCACACTCCATGGCCTCAGTGCTCAAGATCATCTCATAGTACAAGTACAAGCCATCTACTTTCTAAACAGAAAGGCCAAAAGGCTACAAAGATAAGTTACCCCCCTGTACACAGCCTTCCCAGAAGTCCCACGTAACACTCTGACTACAGCCTCGTTGGCCACACTGCGTGAGCTGGTCACTCCAGCTGCCAAGGAAGTGAGGAAATGATCTCTTTTGGCATATGGCCATCCCCTCAACAATGGGATAGTCTAGCTAAGGGCGAAGACGATGGATACTGGGCGCTGTGTGCCTCACGTGTTATTGTCTTATCTACTACCGTTTCTAGCAGTGGCCTCTTGAGAATCATCAGAAGCTCTGTGCTAGAAGTTAGAAGTACAGAAAAGAAAGGTGTCTGAGTCAATTATATAAAGAGCTTAAATTCAAGAAATTATTATAATTCTGAGCCCTTGTTAAAACTATGGTAAGATAAATTCTCTAGTGTACTAAGTAACTCAGTTCTTATTGGGCCACCCATGCCCAGAAAGGCAAAAAGAAAACAACCTACATGATATGTAGTTTGGAACAACTTCTAATTTTTTTTAATGTATATGACTAAGCATTATGCTTTCAAATTTATTTGCATTTTTTGTTTGTTCTACAGCAAAAATGAAATGTATTAGGGAGAAAAGATAGCATAGAACTAATAAAAAAAATCTTCAATCTTCCACAAAATTAAGCAAAGAAAAATAGAATATTGGTAATTGAATCAGAATGTACGTCCTTGTGTGTTTGTTTTCTAATGCTGCTATGACAAATTATCACAAACTCAGTGGCCCCAAACCATAAGAATTTATTATCTTATGTTCCTGAAGACCAGAAGTCTGAAGTCTGTTTTGTAGGGCAAAAATCAAGGTGCTGGCAGGCCTGTGTTCCTTCTGGAGGCTCTTTGCTCAGCTTTTCTGGGGTTTAGAGGCTATCTTTACTCCTGGACCCATGGAGTATCACATAGCCATAGCTCCTTTTGCTTCCATTGCCATATCCCCTTCTCTCTCGGACTCTGATCCTCCTGCTTCCCTCCTGGCTACCACCGTGATTGCACTGGGCCATCCAGATAATCCAGAATAATCCCCCCATCTCAGAATCCCTAATTAAATTAGGGATTAAATCCCTAATATCTGGAAGGTAACGTATTCACAGGTTCCAGAGATTAGGCCATGGACATCTTTGGGAGGCCATTGTTCACTCTGCCATAATTTACAAAATAGTAAAGCACTTAGGAAAACTGACTCCGTGCTTGATCTTAATAAGGAGATCGTGTCAGGGCCACACTGTTGCTGCTGTCATTTTCCCTTGATCTTATTCACAGTCAGAGAAACTTCATGATGCTGATTTTCAGTTATGTTTGTTCCCTTTGGAGGCTAATCAGAGCTTTACGTTTTACATTTGCTAAGACTTAGTCCAAAATTCTTTTTAGAAAATTCCCTCGTGCACCTGAGGAATCGTATTCTTTTCTAACTGTTTTTTTTTTTTATTTCGTTTTTCAGAAAAGCAAGACAACAGCACAAGAATTGAAGCTATAAAGTCTCTTGTACAAAAACTCCCACCACCAAATCGTGACACCATGAAGGTCCTCTTTGGACACCTAACTAAGTAAGTTGTAAAAGTTTCTGGTTGTGTTGTCATATTCTCATTTCCTAAATGACCAATATTTAATTTCATGTCTCTAGTACAATAGTTTCTGAATGCATCGACCTCAGATTTCCCCCTCCACCTGATCTAAGTCTTCCTACAGAAGCTGGGAAATGTACTAGAGGTAGTAAGGGAGACCTTCAAAAGGAACATTCAAAATAATCTCTTTTCCCTGACTTTTCAACAAGTACATGTTTGCTGACTGACTGCCAGAACTGTAGCCAGAGCCCTGGAATGGGCTGGGTTTACTTTTTTATTTTAGTATGATGGCAGGAGCCTGAAATGATTTAGACGTGAGTTCAAAACCAAGAGCCATCATGTACCAAGAGTGATGACCACATGTAAGTGACTTAAACTCTCTGATACCCAGTTCCTTCATCTATAAGACATTGATGCCAATAGACAAGGTGACATCTATGTAAACTTCTAAGAGAAAAAAAGACAGTGAAAAGACCTAGAGGCCACACAGAGCTCGGTATGTTTGACAAGCATAAAGCAGACCTGACTGGCTAGAGCCTCATGGATGAGGGGCATGGGGGTGGGGCTGAGGTCATAGATGTTGGACCAGTATAAAACCATGTAGGTTCTTGTGGGCCACAGTGAAAAACTGGAATTCCATTATAAATACAGTGATGAACCATACAGTGTGTTAAATTGAGGGATTCTATACAAGATCACCCTGGCTGACAGATGGAGAATGATCTCCAAAAGTGAAAGCAGGGAGACCTATACAGAGAAGACCATGGTAGTTCAGGCAAAAAGTAATGGTAGTTTCCCTGGAAGCCTTAAGGAAGTATTTTGATGATGGGTCAAGTCAGATTTGCTGATAGTTAGGATGCAGTGGAGAAAGGAAAGGAGAAATTAAATGTTCCTCTTAGAATTTGGTTTGGCACAAATGGAGAAATGGTGGTGTCACCTAGATGAGTAAAACTGGGAGAAGGAAGAGGATGAATAGGAAGAACTGACTGGAGAGCTGTGCTTCGGACACTTGAAGTTTGAAATGGCCTTTCCTCATTTGCCTCGTGTTAACACCTTCTTCAGATAATGCAGAGTGCAATATAAATGATGAGGTTTTAGCTTTCATCACATACATACAGTAATTTGAAGCCTGATAGATCGGGCAGTTTTGCTTTTGTGAGATTAAATCTCTTTAATCACCCATTCCTTGGGTTGAGTCATTCCTATAGATTATTCAGTTAACCCACTACATAATTCTTAATTGTAAATATAACGCATGGAATTGCATACATGAAAAATTTAGGCAACTGTCGTGCTTATAAATCAAATTTGCCAACCAGTCACTCTTAGCCTGCTGAGCAGAAATAACTAACACTTTTTGTGTCTACCCTTCCAGACTTGTTCTTAATCCCAAAGACATACAAATATACCTGTGTGTGCTTGTTTATTGCATTAGAATATACATTCTGCACAGATTGTTCTGCAACTATTTTGCAACTCATGGACCGCTTCCCATTTCCTTAAGCCGGTATCTGATTCTTTCTAACAATGTCATAGTATTCCATGGGATGGATAATCTATAATTTGCTTCACTGGTCACTACATTAGGGAACATAGTTGAATCTAATTCATCATATTTCCTTCTTATTTCACTCCCACCAGTGGAAGCTGTATCAAAGTTCAGAAGAGCCCTTATTGTTAGAATGCCCCTGCTTGTCACCTCCACATACTGGCTTTGGTGGGAAACCCAGTGTGGTTTCTTGGTGAAAAGATGTTGAGCTTTGAAGAAAGAGAGATCTACAATCAAATTCTTGTTCTATACTTTATACTCCCTTTATGATCTCACACACATAAAATCAGATTAAATAATATCAGCCATAGCTTGTGGTTATGAGAATTAAATGAGATAATGCATATAAAAAGTCTGGCACAAGGTAAGCATTCCTCAAATGCTAATTCTTTTCCCTTAGGTTCCAGACACACCATGAAAGGAGTTTCAAGTTGCATGTAAATACTAGAGTGCTTGTCTCAGTAACTCTAACTGGACAAAGTCATAAAGCAAATAGAAAAGTATACTCTTTAATGCTATGTAATCCCTAGTCTCAGAGACCTTGAGAACCATCCATTACTCAGTCTCAAGTATTCCTTTGTTTTTCTAACTGAAAGAACAACTATAAAATGAAGAAACTGAGAATCAGCTAAATCCTACTTTGAAAACACCCACACACCCACACACACTGAAGAGAGTCTACCCAATTAAAAACTCTGAAAGGATGAGAATCATGCCACACAATCACAGTATTAGCAATTAGTGCCTGATCGTGTCTCATATCTAAATTAATTCCCTGATTTTGTTAGAACTTTCGTTCAGTTCAGTAAAGATGGAAATAGATGTTTTTAATAGAGATTTAGGATCAGGTTATTATATCACCTTCACAGCATCCACATGATACAGTTTTCCATTTTAGATGGAGAGAAAAGTGTTGTTTGCTTGCCACCCACCTTTCTTGAGTTGTGTGACCGTATTCCACCCTGCAATGATTTATAAACAGGGCTTAATTATGCGCAAGTGTGTGCACATGATTATATCTTGCTAAGTTTTTGATAAACAGCCAATCGTGGCATGTCATCAAAGCTTGAGAAGACTAAATAAGAAGATTGTTTAACGAGAATTTAAATGTATTCATGTTTGAAAGAATCATTAGAATGTTTTCCTTACTCTTGATGTATTTGGTAGTTCTTCAGAAAATCTACCATCAACACTTGTATGTAGTGTTTATCCCAAATTGTTGCAAATATATATATATTTTGAAGTTTGTTTAGCAAAGGTCAGGGAATGCAATGAAGTGCCAAAAATTCCACTTGACCTACGTCATACTCCATAGCCAACAGAATAGAAGTCCATTTTTGCAAAGCTCTGAGTTAAACATTCCCTTGAACGCAGAGCTACTCCCAACTGAGACAGTGTAATGCACCACAGTTGAAGCAGAAGCAGGATGCAGGTGCTATTCACAAAAGCCAGCATTTTTAAAGGGCTATGATTATGTTAAGCATGTGCAAGCATGCTCAGTTGTGTCCCACTCCTTGTGACTCCATGAATTGTAGCCCACCAGGCTTCTTGTCCATGGAACTTTCCAGGCAAGAATATTGGAGTGGGTTGCCATTTCCTTCTCTGGAGTATCTTCTTGACCCAGTGATGAAACTTGTATCTTTTGTATCTCCTTCATCCCCTGCATTGGCAAGTAGATTCTTTACCACTGCATCACCTGGGAAGCCCATGTTAAGCATACTGCTGCTAAATCACTTCAGTCGTGTCCGACTCTGTGCGACCCCATAGACAGCAGCCCACCAGGCTCCCCCGTCCCTGGGATTCTCCAGGCAAGAACACTGGAGTGGGATGCCATTGACTTCTCCAATGCATGAAAGAGAAAAGTGAAAGGGAAGTTGCTCAGTCATGTCCGAGTCCTAGCGACCCCATGGACTACAGCCCATCACGTTCCTCCGTCCATGGGAGTCTCCAGGCAAGAGTACTGGAGTGGGCTGCCATTGCCTTCTCCCCTGTTAAGCATAAGATTACATAATAACTGCACAAGCTGAATAGTCTCATAGTCCAGAGTCCTCATTCTCGATCATACTCATGGTGAAGTATGTGCTTCGGCTGTGATAGATTGAGACCAGGAATTCAGAATCTGCTATTGTCTCAAAATGTCATCAGCCAGAAATCTTTATTAATAGGCACTTTCACCAATTGACATTACAGTGATAAGCACTGGAAGGCCCTGTAATACCCTCTGAATCATATAAATGGCATGTTTTATCTCTGAAAAATATGTGGCCAGTGCATGTTCCTTCGGCCTGCTTCTTTGAAAAGGCAGGCAGGCAAAGTGAAGATGAAGTTAATGCAAAGGCAGACCTAGAAAGATAAGCATTGCTTGTTGATGAGTAGCAGCTTGAGGTTGAGCGCCAGGCAGAGAGGCTATATAAGAAATAGAGAACCACTGAGACTATATCTGTTGGACATTTGCATTATGTGCTCCATGTTTATGAAAGAGTCCTCAATCAAGAGTGTAGGGTGAATGAGATCGAAGAAGAAAAGAACCCAAGAAGCCACTTGGAGAGGTAGTTAGATTGGAGTGATGAAGCTCAGATGGAAAGCAATGGTCCAAACCCTGCGACTTCTCAAAGGAAAACTACATTCAGTTTTTGTTTCTCTCATTTCTTTAACCCCCTTATTTAGTCAGCCATGGGGATAAATCTGGGGTTTCAATGCTGAGTAATTGTAAAAACAGTTCCTTCAATAGCAGTAAAAAGACAAAAGAAGACACTGTTTAGAAGGGTGCACTTTTTTCTCTATTTTGAAATACAGACAGGGAAAAAGCAAGATGAGGTTAGAAAAGAATAAGGAAATAAAGTGAACTCTGTTTTGTTGGTGTGAGTTGAAACAAGCCATCTAGATCTGCTGGTGGGGATGTTCCAACCAGCACGGTGGGAAGCCATAAATGTAATATAGCTCAAGAATGAAAGCCTTTCAGATCTTCTTGCCTTTTGAGCCAATCATCTTAATGCCATTACCTATCCTAAGTAATGGTGGGGAGGCAGGTAGTTTATGCAAGTGAAATTTTACCATTTATATGAGTAGAAACTTGGAAACAACCTAAGCATTCAATGACAGGGGATACTTATATGGAACATGGTATGTCATATCAGCTTAATAAAATGTAGTTCATAGCTAACTGTTTTTTTAATTAGGGAAATCCTTGCATTAAGTTAAAGTCAGGGATACAATATTTTATATACTCAAAGAGAGTATAAGTGTAAATATGTAGGAAAGTTGTACATTTAGAAAAGACTGTAAAGCTGCTTGCTGAGATGTTAATATTTCTTTCTTAGAGTTGTTGAATTATGAAAGAATTTTTTTTTCCATGTGTTTCTTCTTCTCTCCTAGCAGTGGGATAGAAAGAGACATGGGGTTTAAGATTGCTGGTAAAGAGAATAGGCTTTGAAGTTAGGCAAAAGTGAAGGTGAGCCTTGGCGCTGCCACTTACTGGATGTGTGACTATGAACTGACTAAACTCTAAGCTTCCTTTTTCTCATCTGCAATGCAGGATTCATAATAACACCTATTTCTTAGATGACAGGTAAAAGAAGAATCTTTTGAAGGAATCTTGCACAGTACCTAGCACATAGTAGTTTCTGGATAAGCATTATACATCAACATTTCTTATTTTTATTATGTGAGAAACATAAAATAATTCCTAATGAAATAAATACAGGAAGAACTGCTGAGGCTGGGTTGCCAAATTTCCTGACTTCCAGAAAAATTCTTTACCTCACCACAAAATCTTTTGCCAGAACCTAAGTTCCTATACTGGCCTGACTCGGCCAGTTTCCCCTTGTCCCGGGGAGGCTGCCTTTTTTACACATCTGACAAACCACCAGACACCTCCACGTGGTGCCCAGTCCCTGTGTGAATCCCTCCCCCACCCCCACCACCCCGGCACAATTCTGCGCTGTCACCAGCTCTCCATCCACCTGATCTGAATCTTATCCCATGTTCTCAAATCCAAGTGTTTTCACCTTCAAAGTGGTATCTTGCTGATAAGAAAGTCTGGTCCACTTGACTTCTAGGCAGGCATTGGGACATTGGTGACAGACACAGGTCCTCCTTCACCTCCTGTTCAGAGCCTTCCATTATAGCAGTTTGCTAGGGACAGACAGTCCTCTTGCGTTGTTGTCTGACTTATCAGAATGGTTCTCACAGTGAGGATTTCCTACCAGGCAGGACAGCACCCTGGCCATGTGGAAGCCTGGTAGGAGATAATCTGAAGCCAGTAGGGCCTTACCCTTGGCCTCAAATCCCCAGTGTAAACACTCCTAGAATTTTACCAGCTATATATCCACCTGCCATTGATGCTGACCTTTTCAAGTTCTAGAATTCCTGTTGCTGTTACTATAAATAAACTGTCCTAGCTGTTGCTGAAGTCTTTTCTCACATTTTTATTTCCAGGATAAAAGTAATATGTGAGAATTACAGAAAACTTAGAAAATAAATACAACAGTATTTTTCACTGTTAAATCAAACTTATTGGCCAAATTTACTTTGTGGCATGCATTTTGGAGGCCAAAACAATCTCAAATGTTTGTGGATGGGTGAGGGGAGGATGTAAAAGAACATTCAATCCCCAACGAGGTATACATCGTCCAGTGAAAGTCAAAATATCTCAGAAATGTGTAGCATTTAGAGGTGCTTAAAATAATGTCATTCACTGATTTTCAAAAACAGCTTTGGAAGAATATATTTGCTGCAGATTTTAGGTGCAAATAAACATTGTTGTAGGAGACTTGCACTTTGTAAAGTAGGTTAAGAAAAGCGTCCAGCTGTTCTTTGAATTCCAAGGTGAAAAAATGATATGGCTGAATAGACAGATCTCATGGAAGCATGCCAGTTGAATGCTTCATTGAAAGGTGAAACTGGTGAGCTGTGGCTATTTTGTGAGAGTAAACTGATATTTAAAGCTTCTCTGTGGTCTTCATGGATGTTAAATAAAATATTCTACAAAGGCATGTCAGAAGAACTCCAATGACGATGACCTAGAAATATAGGGATTGTATGAGGAAATGATGCTGAGGAAATAATTCATCATTCATCTACCCAGCCTGTAAAATGGTACTGTGGGTGTTCCTGAGATTTTGGGAGAGAGGGGGGCTGAGGCAAGGCCTGAGATGGACTGGAAAGCCTGTGAGTCCTCGCCCTTCTCCCTGCTTAAGGGTGATGGCTGGTGAAGCTCTGCCTCCCATCAGGCCTCTGAAAGCTTTGCTCTGGTGTGCCTTGGAGCAAGCTGTGTTTTCCTGTGCTGCTTTCTGGCATTCCACCCTTTTTCTGTACACTTTGGTCTCTCACCCAACCACAATACCTGATATCCAAAGACTTGCAGGCCGTGGGTATTTTTACTGGAAAATAAAGAACCTGAGCAAATTGTTATTTTCCTTTTTTCTCTTTTTTTCCCCCTGAGAAACAAGGGCTGCAAGTTGTTTGAAATAAGCCAGAAGCCTAATAGCTCCTTTGCTTGTGTGTTTGAAATGGCACCCTAATCACTTTGAAGAGCTAATGTACTTCCTATGGGTCTGAAATTTCTCAACTGGACTCCCGTGGCAGAATTTGGCCTGGTAGTTAAGAAAATTAATTACTCTGATCCTGAGGATGAAGCAATAGTTCCCAACTCCCTGTAGTAATCATTAAAATGTCATCTACTTAGGAGACATCTTGGCACGGGATTTATAAGGTTTGTGAGCAGGGGACTAAGGTTCAGTGATCCTTCCACTGGTGGATCCTTGTTCTGGAGGAAGGCTTTGGGAGATAAGGTTTTTAAGACGGGAGTGAAATGACTTTAGATCTTTTGATTTAACATTCAAATGTTAACATTAACCACTGAATAATAGAAAACAAAGCAAAACTTAACATGGCTACTGCCCATTTATCGCTGTCTTCTTGACTATTAGTGATGGCCATCTCATGGGGTATTTCCCTCCTAAAAGGTAAGTTTTTTTAAGCTGCCCTAGCCTTCTCCACTATGAATCTTAGCCTTTTACCTAAAGGAAAGAACCAGGGATTTAGAATTAAAAGACATAGGCTCAAATCCCAACCTCAGCCCTTAGAAACTGTAAGCCATTCAGTCATGTCTGACTCTTTGTAGCCTGCTGTTCCCTCTTTCCATGGGATTTTTCAGACAAGAGTACTGGAGTGGTTGCCATTTCCTACTCTAGGGGATCTTCCTCATCCAGGGATCAAACCCGAGTCTCTTGTGTCTTCTGCATTGCAGGCAGATTCTTCACCCCTGAACCATCAGGGAAGTACAATATTAGGAAAGCCTTTAATATCTCTAACCCTCCCTTTTGCTTATCTGTGAAATAGGTCAAGTAAATTCACACTTTGAAAATGTCAACTGTGGAGTCCTATCTATACTCATTCCTTCAGGAAGTCTTAAATGAGTGCCTACTGTATTCCAGTCATTGGACTAGATCAGAGATTGGCAAGCTCTGGCCATTGACCACACCCAGCCTGCTGCCTATTTTTACCAACAAAGTTTTATTGGGAAACACAACATATTTATGTGTTTATGTATTGCTAGTGACTGCTTTCATGCTACAGTGGCAAGAGTTAAATCATTGTAACAAGTTGCACAAAGCCAAAAATAGTTACTATTCAACCCTTTACAGAAAAAGTTACCTCCCTTTCAACTAAATACCAGGGGCACAAGGAAGACTCCTACCTTCACTTATCCTATAGTTTCCCAGGGTTGATAAATGAGTAAACAGTTATAATAAATACAGTGTGATATCACAAGACACTATGAGAACACCAAGCAGGAGCTGAAGTTTAGCCAAGAGAAACCAAAGAATGCCTCCCAGAAGAGAAGACATGGGCTATCTTTAAGGATGTCATTTTAGCAGACAAAGGTTTCTGTAGGCAGAAGGAAGACTGTGTACAAAGCAGCAGGAAAAAGGAGAATTACAGTATGATAAATACATGGTGACTCCTCTGGAATGATAAATTAGGAAACATAAAAGAGGGGATAGGACAGAAGCCCAGAATGTAGTAAATTAGAGCTAAATTGTGATGAACCTCATATGCTTTGCTAAGGAGTTCAAAATTCATTCATAGACATTAGGTAAATCACTGAATGATCTGAAGCAGGCAGAGATGTGATTTGACTTGTATTTATAAAGATCACAATCTTTTAAAATGTGAAGAATAACTAGTTCGAGGGCAGCACTAGATGTAGTAGGACTAGTTAAGAGGCTGATATGGTGTCTAAGTCTGAGATGCCATACTAAGGGAATGATGGGGGGGAGGAGGGAAAGGGATGGCTACAAGAGGCATGCAGGAGGAGGTAGATTGAATAGAAAACGCTCAGTGAGTACATGCAAGAGGTTAAGAGGAAAGAAGATTCCAGGATGGCACCCAGGAACAAGCTAAACTGTGAAACCCTTAACTCAAACAGAGCAAAAGGAGAAAATTGGAGACACGAAAGAAGTTAAAATCTTTTGGACATGATGTGATTTTGTCATTATTTATATTCTATTAAAGAATAAGAAATCTATGTTGGAATGCAGGAAAGCTGATTGGGATCTAGGTATGAATCTGGTTAGTCCGGTTTAAAGATAGCATTGGGTGAGGTCATGAATAAACCCAAGGGAAGGTGTGAACCTAGAAGAGAGCTGAGGAAAGACTCCTGGGGGTGTCCCTATTGAAGAAGTGGCCAGAGGAAGAGATACTGGGAAAGGAATCTGAGAATAGTATGCCTGGTTATAGAAAGAAAACTTGATGAGAGCAGAGGTGTTTTATTTTGTGGTTAAAACTATTGCTTCCACAAAAGGGACCTAGAAATTTCCCATGGTAATGGGACATTGGGCAGAAATTCTAGTAATGATGATCTCCTGTTCTAACATTCATCCTTTAGCTCTTGAAAAATCACAGGAATGAATATATAATAATCCAGAAGGAAAAAAAAAACTGTTCTGAAGTATAGTGAGTATTTGGAAACATTGGTAAAAATGGAAATTATGACCTGGTTCCTTCTACCATTAGCACGTGGGCTTCAGGAGGGCAGGACTTTGTATCATTTTGATTCTTGCCACCTCCCAAGAGCCTACTCCAGTGTCCCACACATTGTGGATACTTAGTGATTTTTGTTGAACAATCACATGACCTCATTGAAGAGAAGAGGATCATTGAAAAGTCATTGATGGTTCCAACTAAGATCAACTTCTTAAGCCTGGAATCATGGAAACCTGATGTGGATGAGACTAGGGAATGTTCCATTTCAAGGATATTGTTAAGTGAATTGTTTTTCTCAAGTTTCTGTCTCCTCACCTTGTGTTTTTATCTTTTCATCATGATGAAGAGAAGAATAGCTCTAATTAGAAAAGAGGCAATCACGTTTGGAGGTCCAGAGTATAATGATCAATGGGTGCTCAACAAAGCTAACTTTGCTGAGTAAGTCTTGGTCAGGGACTCTGTGACCACCCACCAGTGTTGGAGCCTTTTAGATCAATCACTACAGCCCAGAGAGGGATTGTCAGTTCTTCTAATTGCTTGATTATCTCAGATTTGTAACGGATCTTGGAATTTCAAAACTTAGATTTTTTTTCTCCTGTCAGCACTTTCACTACTCAATTAAAGAATCTCTATCTCTCTTGTCTCCTGTCATATCATCCAACCTTCCTGTCCATCTTTTGTTCCAGATCCAATATTGACTTCCTATTACCTTGAATTATTTGGCATCAGGTGAGGAGAAAAAATTATGATTACCAAAGCTTGACCTCTGCTTATAAGTGTATAAAGAAATTCAGTTCCCCTGTTTAATGGAGCAGAGACACATAACTTCAAAGTAGAAGGGGGAAAAAAATCAACCAGACCTCAAGTCACCTGATTTCCAGTCCACTAGACCACATTCTGCTCCCTTGCCAACACCAATACACGATTGTTTCCAGGGAAGAAAGAGGGAGAAAGAAGACCAGCCAACTGTGATAAAGGCACAGGCCCATCACTCAAATAACCTGTTTTTGCACATCAGCTATAACCCCAACCTTTTAAATAAAATTACCAAATTATTAAGTGGAGTGACGTATTTAAATAAGGGTTTCCTTGGTGTCTGTCCTTCAGTCTCTGTCTCTCCCTCTAACACATTGCTTTCTACCTAAGAAACACTGGGAAGTTTTATCTCCAGGGGTCCTTTTTAAAAACAAGCAGAAAGAAGTAGAAAGAACATATTTTTTAAAAAGGTGGTGATGGAGCTGTCTTTTACCACCTTCTTTCTCCTCCTTAAATGGAAAGCACTGAACCCAGATGCCCAACCACGGAAGATACTCTTCCAGAAGCAGCATCTGGCTTCCTGGCAAGCCCTTCAGGCAAGGCGTTTGGGGAGCTTTGCAGTTGTCTTTTGGTCTGTCACGTGTATCAGATACCATGGCCTCTCTGGCTGGCATGTCCAGGCAGCTGCCAATTCCTTTTGGTTCACCTTTAGTTCTGAGAACTAGCTCCCTCATTTTCATTTCTTACTGGATTTATTTTTCTCCCCACTGCCCATAAGAATTCCAGGACAAGACTAATTTCTCACTGCTGTCGGCCTGTCAACTTCCTCTCCAGGCTTCTGTCTTTTGAACCCGAGTGAAATCTTCAGCTATTTAGTCCTACACTAAAATAGGTTACTTTGAATAATATTTCTTAGCCACTTCTTGTCAGCGTAGTTCCTTGTAAACTGGGGGTGAGGGGGGGAGGTTGTTCCCTGAAAAGGAAAACAAAACATTCCATCGGAGTAATTTATTCTGGTCTGTACACAAGATATGAAAGTATTCCTGGCATTTGTGTATTATTTAGTTAAATCATATCGGCTCCCCCACATCCTTGTCACACCACGAACAAAAGAGCATCTCAGGACTGCAGAATAGGAGACAGCACAGCAGCATTTTCAAATAGCTGCTGCTTCAGGAGACTAAAATTTTCTTTTTTTTTTCTTTTACCTATTAATGTAAATACATTTTTTTTCACTGGTGAAAGATTCTGTGGGGGTTTTTTATGGACAATTGTTAAGAACACGGAGTCCAGTGGTAGCCCATGCACCAGGAAGCTGTGACAAGGTGCTGACAAGTCCGGCAGCGGCACCCAGAATGCAGAGGAGAAAGCAGAAATTAGAGCTGCAGGGTGACATCCAGGAATAGTTAACACGGGGTAGCTGCATATTTCCATGTTGCTGGAGGTTTTGCCTCATGCAGGAAAAAGTGCAGCCTGGATACGAGATTTCAGATTTTCAAGACTGTGTCGTCTAGGTTGAGAAAAGACTGGGCTTTAATAACGGACATAAGTAATAATTAGTCTGTGGCCAGTGGCAGATTAAACCCACGCTTGACTTTGAAGGGGTATGCAAGTAAAACCCAGGCTCACCTGAAATGAGAGCCTTTGGAGGACAAAGAAATGAATTTAAGAGCTGTTTGAATCAGGACATTGGGAAGATCTTTGAAATCATCTGTAAAACAGTAGAGCTCAAACTTAATATTAGGATTTTTAAGGCTTTTTAAATCTCTGTCTCAATAATATTTTGTGATCTATAGTTTTTCCTCAGGTTAATTTGTTTTCATGTGTACAAAGGAAGTTGGAAAAACCTTCAGAACTTAGAAGCTTTATGTGAAACACTGCCTTCTATAAACTTTTTCTCACTTCCAGTAATTTCTTCTCCTCTGTCATACATTCTTTTAAACCAGGCTTTTTACACTGACATTTTCTCCTTTCTTTTGTTCTGCCTTTTCTCCCAATATCCTCCTCCTCCTCAAATTCTTCTTCCTACACTTCTCTTTGAGAACTGTCTTCACTTTCAAAGCTTAAAGATACATCATCCATCTCCCCATTTATTCTTGATACAAATACAGATCAAGTGCCTATCATGTGATAGATGCTGAGCTGGAAATAAGGATAATTTTACCAGGAAAACAATCAGTTCCTGGGATCTGGGAACTTGATTCAGTTATGTTACCAGTCTCTCTGCCCTTATCTGGGAATGTTCACTTCCCTCAGTCTTGACTTTAACTCCCAACTTTCTGACTCTCGCCCTGCCCTTGCTCTCCTCACAGAGATATGCAAACCGGCCTATCTGTTGTAGGCATTTAGTTAATCCATCCATGTGATTAGGAAGTCCCTGCTCTTCTTTGCTTTCCCACTTTCAAAGAGAGAAGTAGAGACACTTCCCTGGTGGTCCAGTGATTTAGACTTTACCTTCCAATGCAGGGGCAGAGGGTTCCATCTTGGTAAGGGAAGTAAAATGCCTCGTGACCAAAAAAACCAAAACATAAAAATGAAGCAATATTATAACAAATTCAATGAAGACTTTAAAAATGGCCCAAATAAAAAATATATTAAAAAAAAAAAGAGAGAGAGAGAAGTAGAACATTTGGGGGCAGGGCCACAGCAAGGAATAGGCAAGACACGGTTGCTGGTGGTTGGGCAATAAAAACACTTTTTTCCTACCCTCCATTAACTGTCAGTCAAGATGCACCTATTAATAAATCCTTTCCCTTTATTAGTGAGTTCACTTGCTCATTCATTCATTCATCCGTTCATGAATTCATCTAGCCCATAGTGTTTGGGCTATGAAAAGATAAAAGAAATTACCCCTGCTCTAAAGGAATTTTTATCTAATCAATTCATGTCTCTTAGACATAAAAACCGAATGAATGTTCTCAAATAGGGGAAAGGCATGCAAAGTGTGATACTTCACTTAAATCTTATTATTTTCCTTTTGAACACTTTTTGAGCAATCATTTTACATTCCAGAAAATCCCACCCTCAAAAGCATCTCTTCTCTGATCAGAGCACAACTCTGTCCTCTTGGTTCCAGGCTCACCCACCTTTTCCCACTTCTTTTTCATTTCCAGCTGCCATTCCAGAGCTGCAAGTGCTCCTCTGATACTGACCTTTGAGTCATCAGAAAGGGATTCCATTCACTCTCCCAGAAAGGGATTCCATTCACTTCCAATGCCACATTTCCTGTTTAGGGTCAGACATTCCCCACAGAGATAGTGGGGTATTTTATGGGTGGTTTACAGGTCCAGCTATATTTTTTTTAACTAATGGGAAAGGAGAAGTAAAACGCATGCTGCATTCTCACTCTGAAAATAACCACTAAAAATATTTTCATATCTCACTGAAGTATAAAATATTTTCATATTACATTGAAAATAACCAATTCCTAGGGTACCAAGCTCTTAAAGTAATTCATACTTTCTTCTCTGCAGAGGCAGGCCTGTTTTATTCACCCCTCATCACATTCTTGCTCTTCTGTCCTTGAGTTTCCCCTCCAACACACTATAGTAGGCTAGGTAGCCTAAGAAGCAGGTGACAACATAAACAAAGCAAAGATTCACTGTCACATTCTAATCATTTCTGATCCCAAAGCACATTTATCCAAGAAATGTTGATATAGAAGAAAACAGACATGAGGTTGTGGTATAAAAGAAAATGGACTGTGGCCACCCAGATAGTGGGGGCAGGGAGAGAGCCAGAGAGAGACGTTTTGTTCATCACGAATGCAGCCACCTGAAAGATACCAGCTAATTAGCTGTCTGTAGCCACAAAACACAGCAGTTTAGTGCAAGAAGTGAACAATACTTTACCTAATTGAAACTACAGTGCAGACTTAGGTAGGCTGCGTGCAGTTACAGAGATTGGAAGTCAGCCAGGACACTGAGGTTAACAACCCCTTCTCACAAAAAGCACCGCGGGAACATCAATGACCACAAGTGGTAAAGGCCAGCATCCCGCGGCCCATCCAAAAGGCCTCACCTCTCCCAGCCTAAGCTCCATCACAAGGGCGTAATGGTGTCAGCTAACTGACTGGAAGAAAGAGTGCCCTCTATCCGTGTGGCTGGGCTGGGTGTGTGTGTGCGCGCTCATGCTAAGTCATTTCTGACTCTTTGCGATCCATGGACTGGACCCTGTGCTATGTGACTAATTCAGGCTTCTCAGGAAACAAGCTTTGAGGAGGTAGAATGGAGGGAGATTTAAATAATGGAGGACATCCCAGGTGTCAAGTCGTGCACAAGGGCAACTGTGAGGGATCCACCACCTGCTTCTCTTGCGGCCAACACAAAGGCTACCTACCATCTCAGAAAGTTCTAGTTCAGAATTGCTCAAACTTGAAGGTGCTTGTTGATCAAATCACGTAGAGATCTTGTCAAAGATGTAGATTCTGACTAAAGCGGTCTGGAGTGGAGCCTGAGATTTTGCGTTGAGGACAAGCTTCCAGGTGCTGCTGCGTGGGACCAAACTTTTAAAAGTCAGGTCTTGCAGGAAAGAGGGCAGAGACTGGACAAAGAGAAAGAGGACTTTAAGATGAGATTGAACACCCACAATAATCAGGCTCACTTTCATTGCTCCTAAGAACCAAAAGAAGCAGAAACATAGAGAGTTCAAAATAATAAAGACTCCAATCCACTCCTAAAATGACTTTTACTATTAGAGGATGCAAGAGGCACAGAATTTGTTCCTTGAACATGTTTCATGAATGAGATGGCTACTTTAAACAGTATAGCATTTTCCGCTCACTGACTGATACTGTAGCTGAGACACACCAGCCAGCAGTGGTCTGGGATGACCGCCCAAGAACTAAAACTGTCTTTTAAAGTGAGTCAAGAGAACACAAGATGGCTGAAAGCAGACCCTCAAAACTTGATCAATGGGCAGTGAAGGGAGTAATAATCTTCCTCCAAAGCCTGTAAAATACAATCAGTGTTGGTGACGAACATCAAAGAATGGGCCATTTTAAGCTTATATTATGCAAACTCAGTTTATTGCTATGTGCTGTGAAGCCTTTCATGCTAAAGCCCGCAAGTACTAATAAAGACTTAATTGTTGGGTGGATTAATGATCATATTCTTTATCTAGTTATTTCCTAGGTGCTTTTTAGACTAATGTCTACATATTTTGTGACTGCTTAATGATAGAATTCACTTTAGATGTATGGAAACATGCACACACAAACATAAAAACACATGCTTAAAAGCAAGACCCAGTTAGCTCCTGGTGAAATTAGTATGGGTTCCTACATTTAGACATTGCTGTGAACACATTTTAAACTAGATAAGGCTAATGTTTGAATATACATTTATCCTAATATATAGCTTGTCAGTATGCTACTTGCCAAAGATATATACATTTAGGATTATATATATATATATATATATATATATATGCAAAAGAATGTGAGCATCAATCAGTGAATCAAAAGTAGCTCTGGAGTGCCTACTCTGTGTTCCACACCACACTGGGGAGGGTTTGGAAGATAAAAGGAGCATAAAGTCCTGCCATTGCAGAGCTACTAATATGAAAGCGGACAGAGCACTTAGGAAAAAGAGCAGAGAATAATTAAGTGTTAAACAGTATGTGAAGGAAGAAGTAGAGTAAAATAGTTAAGTCTGAAATGAAAGGTGGGGAACCATGAGTGAGGCCTGGCAGGAACGTTGGAATCAGCAGAGGTCTCAGGCCATAGGGACCCAAGGCAGGTTTTTGAGCAGTTGAAGAATAGAAGTTTACTTTTGTTATTGCTTTCAATATCTCAATTTATTGAAAGGTCAAATTTGAAATGGTTTTGGAGATTGAGAGCTGAAGGAGGAGGCTTGCAGTGGGCTGGAGAGCAGTTAGTTTTGTGTTGGCTGAGGAGCCCAGCAGGAAGAAGAGAATTGCCAGGGAAACTTTAAAGTGAGTCAGGAGTATTTGCTGATAGGTTTGATATGATGGATAAATGACTGGGAAGAGTCTGAGACAATGCCAGAATGTCCAATTTGTAGACAAAGAGAGTGATGATATCACTGACAGAAACTGGGTTATCATGAACTTTGAGCGCCAACGATGTGACAGGCACTGTTTTAGAAACTCAGGTGTGCTGTGCTGCGCTACGTCGCTACAGTTGTGTCCGACTCTTTGCAGTCCCGTGGTCTGTTGCCTCCTGGGCTCCTCTGTTCACGGGATTCTCCTGGCAAGAATACTGGAGTGGGTTGTCATGCCCTACTCCAGGGGATCTTCCCAACCCAGGGATTGAACTCACATCTCCTGTGGCTCCTACATTGTAGGGGGATTGTTTACCATTGAACCACCAGGGAAGCCCCAATAAACCTAATATATGTAATAGAAACAGATAAATTGAACAAATACACGTGATAAACAAGGAAATGCTGCAGTACAGTAGATGATAGCTGCTGAGGAACTAGAGAAAATGGGGCAAAGTAAGGAGGGTCCAGGCTGCGGCAAGGATAACTGAGTCCAGTGGCTTGCAGTCAGTGGCAAAAAACTGACTACAGAGGCGAGATCTGAGAAAAGACTCGAGGGAAGAGAGGGAATTTGTGAGATGGATTTGCCTGGAATCAACGCTTTCCAGATATTGAGAACATCTAGAGTCTTAGTGTCTTTGAGCTACAGCAAAGCAAGGAGACCAGTGTGACCTGAGTAGAGGGAGGGTGGGGAGAAGAGGAGGAGAAGAGTCACCCAGCTTACAAGGCCATGTCACATATCGCCCTCTGAGGCCACTGTGAGCACTTGGTCTTTACTCAGTTCGAAGAAAGGGGGAGCCAGTTGTAGAGTTTGGAGCAGGAATGACAAGAATTGATTTGAGTTTTCAAAGAATCACTGTGTTGAGAGTATGTTCTAGAACAGGATAACCAACTAGAAAACTATTTAACTTATCCAGTTACCAATCTAATTAGAAAGAGTTATTTATGGGTAGAAAGTTCTTTTCATGCATTTGCCTCAGATAGGTTAAAAGAATCTAAAGAACTGGATTCCAGCCCCCTTCTTGGATATAAGTATCCCAAATAACTTAAGGCCTGTTAAGCTGCTGCTTTATCATCTTAAACATGGGAATAACTGTTAACTGTATGTACCTTGTAGTGTGTGTGTGTGTGTGTGTGTGTGTGTGTGTGTGTTTGCACATGCCACATCTAAGGAGATTAAGAAAGTGAAAGTCAAGATTATATACTGTTACTAGAATTTGACATGATTGGAAATTCAAGCGGAGAGTCCAAACTAGACACTTGATCTTGCACTGAACCCAAATGAAAATAGAGACAGCACTAGCTTCAGAACCACAAAAGCTGAGTTTGCATTCTGAGTCCCTGACTCCTTAAACCTGTTGCCTTGGATAATGCAGCTTCCTCAGTTTCCTCTTCTCTGTTAGAGGAGATTACAGTACTGATAGCTCAAAGGACTTAATCCAGAGTCACATGTGAGTAGAGGTCCAGTTATAAACTGTAAAGCATCAAACAAGTGAAGCTCCCCCAAGCTCCTATTGTAACTGTACACAGCTCTACTCAGCCTATTAAAAATCATAAGTTAACTTTAATTCTTCATGTTAACTGAAGATTAAGAATGATTAAGAAATAATTTCTTCCTTTAGTGTCCCATGTAACCAGTACCACCCATGTAATCAGGGTGGAGTAGCAGGAGTGATTTAACAGATCAGTTTAGCAAGGTGTTAAGTAAAGGTGTGATACTAAAGAAGGAAATGTAGATTTGGGAATCAGATCTTTTTTTTTTAGAGTAAATATTCCAAACAGAGTGGATGCATGAATGAAACATTCTGTTGGAGACCAACACAGTAAGCATCACTAACCAGAGAAGAGAACACAGAAAATAAACAGATACAATAATAAAGAATCATCAGCATGACAAAAATCTGAAGCGTATCATCAACTGGTTTAAGTTAATAAATAACTTCTGTTCAAAAAAGATCCAAACAAATTTCAATTAGTTGACCTTTCGTGAGAAATCCCCCCAATAATCACCCAGTTATCTAGTAACCACACTCTAGCACAGAGATAACTGAAGTTCCTAACGAAAGCATCACAATTCAAAAGTTCCTTGTGAATTATCAAAGGACAATAATGTCATATCCATTGTAATTTTAATATTATTTGTGTTGTTTGATTACTGCTAATCCATACATGATAATATAATGTGTTTTTCACCAGAGCAGCTGCTTAATCAGAGCCTAATACTGCCCAGGCCTTCTAAGCAAGGGAAGTATACGGGAAATAAAGGAAAATGGCACATAAAACCATGTTTCCAGTCTGTTAAGTACATATTTACCAAGCCATCTTGCAACATACCTAGCCAATAATTTCGATCTCCTCTCTAGAGCCCTCTTTTTTTTTGTCTCTCTAACTGACATTTTGGAATTCACCTGAAAACACCAACAATTTGCCAAGACAAAACTTGGCCTGTGGAGAAGACACCATATTCAATACCAATCTGGAGAAAACAACGTACTCAGTTCTTTTATTCATTATGATCGTAATATTTATTTTAACCA
Organism: Antilocapra americana; assembly: GCA_007570785.1. Lineage (NCBI taxonomy): Eukaryota > Metazoa > Chordata > Mammalia > Artiodactyla > Antilocapridae > Antilocapra > Antilocapra americana. The sequence continues at coordinate 20,512,454 of ML660200.1, forward strand.
TTATCACAATTTGAAGATTATAACTCAGTCCTAAGAAAACTGGCCTCCAAGCAATAAAGAGTTAAGACCAGAAAGTTCACCTCCTGGACCCTTTGGTCCATGTCCTTTTTCAGTCCCTCCTTCCCTGTGATATCACAAAATGAATAACGCCTTAGACATAGGTTTTGCAATGCTAATATTTGAATAGTAAAAGATACCTTAAGACCTTCATCAAGATTTTTTAAGGCGCCGTTTAATGTCAGTGTCAAGGTTCTGTGAGGAATAATTAATATAACAAAACAAGGCTGTGTGCCCATCGATTGCTAGGGGATTTATGCAGGTAACTCATTAATGCTTCAGGGGGTTCTGCATGTAAATCCCGAAGCCTTGATAGGGAAATGGGACCCAGTGATTTTTTTCCCCCTATAAAAAACACAAACAATGACAAGTATAAAAGCAGATAACCTGAATATCTATACAAACAGCAATATGGCTTGTAAAAGTTTTCCATTTACATCCTGTCACCTCTTCTTTTCACATGTATAAAAGATGGGACAATTATTTCAACAAACCTACCCATATAAATCAATGCAGTTTTGCTGTGGGAAGACTGGGTGTTTAAGGAATTTAATATTTCAGCATCACCAGATTATCACCAGGATCCATTTCGCTTTGCGGTCAAGGGCATGATTAGCGCTGTGACAGGATATTGGCCATTTTCGTAGGAAGATCTGCAAATCCTAGTAAACAAATACCAGTTGGAAAAATTAAGAACAAGTCTGTGGACTGGAATGCACCCTACTTGTAATGGGAACAAAAAGCTGGCAATCAAATCTAAAGAAAAAAGCTAAATCACAGCAGAATGACCTACTTTAAGGCATTTGCCAAAGAGGCAGTGTTTTTTAGACAGCTCTTCTGAAGTAGCGTCTTTCTGTCTATGCCATCTGCAGATTTATTACTGCCTGAGAAAAACAACCAAAAAAAAAAAAAAGCTGTATTTGAATGCTACTAGGAGCCTGGTCTGGGCTATAGGAAAGATTCCAGTATTGTGGGCACCACACCCACACCTACTGATGTGGTCCAAGGTTTTGCTTTAGAGGCACCTAATTAAGAAACCCTGACTCATTTACATGGAGACGTTTGATCTAAATTACACTCCAAACCGCACCAAATTGGGAGCATCTGTGAATGTGAAATGTTTGTTCCCTGTGACGGCTAGAACAGGGCCAGCTCTGGACGGCACATGTTCAAGTGACGAAAAATATTTCACATGTAACGTACTTCTGAGACCTACTTTTCCACTAATAATTCATAGTGATCCTAACCAATATCTGTACTTCCACAATTATTTCAGGCTGTGAAAAATTATGACACTTTTTTTTTTTTCTACAGCTAGAAAGAGGTAGAAAGCCACCTACTTTGTCTGTTGTCATCAATAAAAGGACTTAAGTGCAGCCAATAGCAAAAATGCAAAGCTGTATGGTGTAGAGGCTGCTCATTACATGTATCTCTTAACTGGGGGTCCAGAAATGCAGAGCAGCAATCTAAAGAAATAAATCTCAAGGCTGACCCCCCTCTCATCACCGGCTTAATAACTTCTCTAGTTTTCCACTTGGCTTGTTGGTTCTCAGGAAAGTTTTGCTTCTCAAATCCTCTGAAGCTATCTTTGTGTTAGATGACACAGCCCATAAAAGCAAGAATATCAACAGATTAAAAGTCACATTGTCTGCAGTTAAAGGGCATTCAGGTAAAGTCCATGTCACTTCCATCAGGTAAAATGTCTTAAGATAATTGAAAGAAAGTTTTCTGCCATTAGATGCTAAGAACAGTACTCAGCACATAATTCTCATGAAAGTATTGTATTTCAAGTACAAGCAATGGTGTTTTATAGATGCAGTCAAGTCTGTACTCTGACACTTGTGGCCAGTTTACCTTTTTAGACCATATGTCACTTATGTTTGAACTGGAATCCAAGGAATAAGAAAGAAACGTCTATAAACATTCCAAATTCTTCTGTCTAAGAAGATACTAATGCGGCATGGATCTGATGCAGTTTTTTGCAGTAGCTAGAGTGAAATTTGAATATATTAATAGTTTTAACAGCAGAGCCCAGGGAGTCTAGTTAATAACTTATGCATGGATGTATAGATCTATTTCAGACAGAGGTAAGGTTTTCAGCTCTCATGTTGGTAATACTTAGAGGGATCGAATGAAAGGGGCTGTTCCCTCAGAGTCTTTGTTGTGGGCATGCATTGTGACAGTATGGAGCCAGCGTTCTTCTGGTTGTCTACACAGCCTGGATTCAATAAACTGTTATATATGCATATTATGACAATGTGGTCAAGGAAACCAGATTTTTTTACTCTACCTTCCAGTGCCTATATAGCTTAAATCTGGTGTTTATTTTTCTTATCCCCATTCAATATGTAAACATATTCATAATTTAATACAGGTTATGTGCATTTTATAATTAACGTTATGGACTTAGTTGGGAAAGCACTCAGACCGTACTGTATGAAAAATATGTATCTTTTTCTATATTAGACTATATGGTTCAGTGTGAATCCTAAAAGTGGATAATCCCAGATTATCTTACTTTGCTGGGACTACTTTAACAAAATGCCACGGGCTAGACTGCTTAAACAACAGAAGTGTATTGTCTCTCAGTTATGAATACTGTGAGAATCATTCCATCCGTTGTGGAAGTGTGAGATCAAGATGTCAGTAGGTTTACCTTCTGAGGTCTCTCTCCTTGGATGGTACAAGGTTGCCTTCTTACTGTGTCCTTACATGGTCTTCTGTCTGTGTGTGCACACCCCGGGTGTCTCTTAGTCCCAATTTCTTCTTCTTGTAAAGACATCAATCATATTGGATGAAGGCCCATCCCAACAGTCTCATTTTAACTTAATTACTCAAAGCCCTATCTCCAAATATAGTCACATTATGAGGTACTGGGAGTTAACATTTCAACAGATGAATTGGGGTGTGGGGGTGGGGGGTGGGTAGGGGACATAACCCAGTCCATAACACAGTCCAAGAGAATATCCATATCCGGGCTACTGCAAGTATGAGTCTCAGTCACTTCTCCCATCAGGAAGGAACGAGGCTGACTTTCTAAGGTTTAGGGGAATGAACAGCAGCAAGATTCTTCTCCTACCTTCTGGCTAGACTGGAAGGAAGCAGCTTCGGAGCACAGTAAGTGTTACCACGGTGCCCGCCCGAGCTCCACCCTGCCTTCAGGGACCCCTGGTCTGGAGGCCTAAGTGCCTCCCCTCCATTACTGCCGCCCTCCATTAGGAACAGATAATGCGAGAGATATCACTTTCACAATAAAATGTTGCACTTACACCACACCTTTCAACTCAGCATTTCCAAATGCTTTAAAAATCATTATTATTTTTATTATTTATTTGTGGAATCCCAGCAGTCTACTCAGCACTGGGAAGTGCAGTCAAAGCCACAGAGCTATGGTCTCAGTTACACAACCTTAAACCAATGCTCAAGTTTCCCCTCTTGATGTGCCAGTAAAAAATCTGAAGGTGGTTGGTTGGTTTTGTGTGTATGTGTGTGTGTGTGTGCATATTTAGGGGGGGAAGAAAGGAGAAAGGAAACTTATCTGAGTTACCCTGCTAGCTGAAGAAATTTAGAAAAGAGCCATTCAATAGTGTTGCTGTAATAAACTAAGAACTACACCAAGAAAAAAAAAAGCAACAGAGCAAACAGTTTTGAACCTAAAATTCAGAAAATGGAAATGAATTGCCCTAATCAAGGGCAACTACAGTAACACTTTTAAAGGGTTATTAAGCAATGCAGGAAGTAGAAATCAATCATGTTCTGCATATTGTTCACTGGTCATTATTTCCTAGGTCAAATCTGCTTGACATTCAATTGAATACAGTCTTTCATCAAACCGAAAAGCCCTGGAGAAACTCTCATTGGCCACCCACATTTTCCAACAGGGCTGCTGCCTAATTTTTGTTTCTGACTTTTTATCGTCATTGCATAGTCTGCCTTCTCCTGCTGAAACAACACTTTTCCTTTATATAACTTCCATGGTAGTGAATATATGCTGTCCATTCTGGAGAATTCCATGTATGGAAGATTCTGAAGGGCTACAGTCCATGAGGTCTCAAAGAATAACTGAGTGACTAGCACATGTACACATTCTTATAATGCTAGAACCTGGTCCAGTGTCTGGCACTTATGAAGTGAAGTGAAAGTATGAATTGCTCAGTCGTGTCTGACTCTTTGTGACCCCATAGACTGTAGCCCACCAGACCTCTCTGTCCATAGCATTCTCCAGGCAAGAATACTGGAGTGGTAACCAGGTCTCCTGCATTGCAGGTAGATTATTGCTTAATAATTGTTTGTGAAATAAATGAACAAGAAATTCTCATAGTACTCTGAAAAGCTGTCTAAAAGTGTACTTGACATATTCTGCGTCCTCAATAAAGTTATAAGCTAAGACAGATCACAACAAAGAAGAAATAGTCCAGATACAGATTAAAAATATAATGAAATAAGGATCTAGATTGCTTTAAATCAAAATAACCAAATGCATTTGTAGAAAGTATATGTTGAAAGTTATCTTGCCTAGCCTTGAATTTAGTCAGCAAAGGTTTTTGAAAGAGTATGAGTTCAGGATTTTTTGTTATGATGGGAAGGAGAAATCATAAACTGGTAAATGTTCTAGCATTGGGGGTGGGGCCTCTGGGGAACACTAAAAGCAAAAATAGGCATCAGTATTTGGACTTAAAATGTCAGAAGAGGCAAGAGTCAGGGAGGTAGAGGAAAGTTAGATTACTAGGAGTGTTCTAATGAAGGGCTTTCAAAGAAGATAAACACCCCCAGGTACACAGAACTACTTTGAGGAGATTGTTAGTAACATGAATGTCATTAGTAACAGGAGTGGGGCTATGCTAAAGTAGGAACTGAGACAGTCAGAGCTGCCACAATGCAGCCAGTGGGGACGATGTTTCTTGGGGCCTCCGCACTTGGTGCCAGCCGCCACCCCCGGCAGTTCTGCATTATCCCCAGGCAGAAAGCTTAGAAAGGACCTAAACACACTCTATAATCACATGTCTTCGTCAGTCTACGTGGGGAGTGAATCACAAAAGGGCATTTCCTGTGCTTAGGAAAAAGTACACAATATTTGTCTTTCATTGTCTCAAATTGGTAACACAAAAAAGACTACATACCCTTCTGTATTGGGCTATTTTGAGGCTTAAATAGCCCCAGCCCCTCGCAGCAAAGATGCTGCAAAGCAGAAGAAAATACAGGGCATCTTCCAAGAGAGTGGACTAAGTCAATGAAAAGTGGCTGGTCTCATCTCAAAACCTACCAAAGAATAGTAGCACAGCTAGAAATGAGTTCAGAAGTGTGTGGCTTGGCTCAAGCTGCTTTATTGCATTTTGTATTTAGATGTCACATGTTTATATTCCAAAGTACAATGTCTCTTTAAAAATGTAACTGTTAAAGACTAAAATCAGGAAGGAGTAAAGTGACTTCACAGAGAGACACACATGGAAGGCTTTTTCTTGGGAGGTGGGGAAAGGAATTGATTTTGTTTATAGTTCTGTGGAATTTCAATCTAATCAACACCTGGACCACTCCCTTTTAAAAAGAAAAAAAGGAAACAAATTATTTAATTTTTTTTTTTTAATGTTTGAGCATACAGAGGAGTTCTAGCAGACGTCTGGGAGTTTTAACAGAGACATCCAAAAGGCAAGTTGAGGTACAGCAGCAGTAGCAAGCATCAGACCTTTATTCTCATTTTCAAGAAGAAGATGGTTTATAGGTTTTTGAGGTGTCATTGCTGGAAGGGAAGCTTGCCAGGCCTCTCGTTTCAAAAATGAGCAAACCTGGGACTTTCCCAGGTTATCTAGCCAGTCTGCAGGTCCAATAACCCAGGTTGACCTTAGTGTAAAAGGAAAATGGAAATATATTGTCAAAGGCAGTTAAGCTCCAACTGGCTAATTATTCTAGCTGGTTAAATACAGTTAAGGTTCCTAGATGTTCAGTTTCTAATGAAGGTAATTTCATCACAGCAGTCTCTTTTCTACAAAATTGTCAGGACTTTCTCACTGTCTTAGCTCTACCTGGAACTCTAACCCTTACTTCCATGAATGCAAGTGTCACTTCATCAGATAAATGAATTTTCTCATTATCAGTTCCATCTGTACCTCCTGCATCCCCTTTTGCAAGGTGTGGCCCACAGTCTTCTCTTCCTACCCAGGCTCCTCTGTATGTTCTCTGCTCATTCCAGATTCTATCACTTCTTTGAAGGGTCTGGCTCAGTGTCCAGCTCTATTCAGATTTGCTTGATCACAGACCTGGCCCCATCTGAGGAGATCTTTCCCTACTCTCAACTCACAGCCCCCCCTTTTTTTTTATAATTCAATATATAAATTTTTAATTGAAGGATAATTGCTTTACAGCATTGTGTTAGTTTCTGCCAAACATCAACATGAATCAGCCATAGGTATGCCTATGTTCCCTCCCTCTTGAACCTCGCTCCCACCTCCCTCCCCATGCCACCTGTCTCCATTGTTACAACATGGAAACATACATTACCATATGCAAAATAGATACCCAATGGGAATTTGCTGTGTAACTCAGGGAGCTCAAACTGAGGCTCTGTAACAGCCCTTTTTAAGAATAGCTGTGGGGGGTAATTTGACACATACATACAACACGGTGAATGTAGAAAAAAAAAAATGTACAGCTCTTCTTATTCTTTTCTGATTCTTGCAAAGTGCCTAGCATGAAGAGACACAATTTATTGAGCACTAACCACATGTCCCTCAATTTGCTGAATATTCAATGTACAGCCTCTCAATTCAGCAACCATGTAAAGGAGGTATTGTTTTCCATTGATGTAGCCAAGATCTAGCATCTAGAGGAACCATGAAGTATTCCTAAATCACCCAACTAAAAAGTAGTTTGAATACAAGTTTTTCTTAATCCAAAACCTTTATATCTAACCTCTATGCAAAACTGCCTCCCTTCTCAGAGTAACCTGCACATAAGCCACTAAATATTTGTGGATCTAATGAATGGGTAAATTAGTCAAATTGGAGTCCCCTGCTCCAATATGACTCAAAATCAAATATTGGTTCCTCTGAACAAACATGGTCACACAGACAGCATAAGGAAAGCAGAAATGCTCTCAGAAGTTAACAATTAAGTTGATCAGTGGCAGCCTACCTGGAAGTGATATGACTCACAGGGAATACCAAGCCTCAAGTCACACTTGGCAAGTGTTTGTAACTTTAGAGCCTGCCGCTTAAATATTCTACTCACCTCACCCCATATTTTCCCTTTACCCTTATTTTCTTACTCATTTTAAATGTATTTGAAACTTTTATATTGAATTCATTTTATACAGTAAAATACGTTTATTTTATAAGGTGGAAGTGTAAATAAGTTTAATACATAATAAAATTAATTCATGAAATAAAATTTGTGCTCAAATTTAAAGAACAAGTTCAGAAATGTTAACTAGCTAGAAGTGGGTGGCTCATGGCCTCATGTATTATTTCATTCACTCATAGGGCTATATTGTGATGTTGGGTTTTAGGAAAGATTTGAAAAGTGTGATTCTAGAATGTATTTAAAGATACAGTTTATCAGTGTTAAAATCAGAAGAATTTAAAGGCCAATGGAAGAGATATAGGATTTTCATAGAATTCTTTTTAAATCTCACCAAACAGTACAAAGATCTCTAAATTTGAAAATTATTTTGTACTCAAATACCATAACATTTGCAAACTGATATTTTAAAACACAGAGGGGAGGGTTGACTAAGACTGAAAGATATGGTTTTCTTGAAGTTTTTTTGCTAAATGAATATCAAGACAGTAAAGAGAAGCTTATTTGATTGCAAATTTTGAGTCTACCAGATGGTATTTCTCTCTATTGCCATCACCAACCCTTAATTGTATTTTCTAATGATAAGGGAGGCTGGGAACCACTGATCTACTTCAGTCATATCACATGAGTATCTCAACTCTCATAAAGAAATCCCTGTCCAGATTTTTCCAGTTGTGGTAAAGAGCTGTGATGTTGAGGCGACTCTCGTGGGAACCAACTGAGTTCTGTGACTGAACCATGTGAAGGAACTCAGTTAGGGAGAGGGAGAAAGTATTTCTTAATTGTTGTTGCCCTCTGCTCTGTCTGTGGATGTCTTTGTCTACTACAAATTCTCAAGGACCTCCAAAGAATGAGTCAAGCCTTTCCTTAGAGTGTTGAAAGGATGGGTATCTGGTTGGTTTAAACTGCAGGCATGTGTGTGACCAAATAAAGCAGATCCCCAAAGTCTTTTTCCAAATGTATATATGACATTTGTGCTTTATTTTGGCTCCATTTAGAGAGTGAAGGCCCTTCAAAAGTAATATAATCTGTGTAGAGTGAGGGTTTACTCTCAAGAAGCCAGGTATCAATTCCCAGTTATATCAGTGAACTATCCTTTCAGTTACTGATTTTAACTGTAAGATTAAAAAATAAAAATGGACCCAACTTCATTTTTCAAAAAATATTGTTCAAATTTAACAAGCCCATTTCCCAATTCATGTGTTATAACATGCTACTATAAATTTTCAATCAGAAAGTATCTCAAGATTTATTCAGAGACTAGAATGGATTTCCTTTTTTATTTGCTCAGCCAATGAAATTATGAATCAAGAATGTTCTTTCCTCTCTGTTAAAGAATATTGACACCTATCTATTAAGACAGAGGGTCAGTGTCTGAAGAGGAACTGGGAGAATATGTATGATTTCTAAATTTGAATTTTCAAACGTCTCTAAAGTCTTTAACAGGCATCATACAAATCCAAACTATTAAAGAAGAAACCCAGTCTAAATTTATTTTTACAAAGATTGAACATAAATGAACAAAGCCAGTAACTTCAAATAACACTTCACTCTAAATTTAATTTGCTTTTACACAGGCCTACTACCCTCATTCATGTTAACATTCAATGCATGAGCTTTATCTTTTTGTGAAGTGTCCAACCTAACTAATTTTGGATATGAAGGCAGTGCTTACCTTGGTTTAGATGTGCATGAACACTGACTCTCCTTCAAACACAGTCCTTTTTCTCATCAGAGATGGCCGGGAGCAGTAGTATAAGATGAAGGAGATCCATCATGAAATGTCCAGTGTCAATGTGTTCTCCCAATTTACTTCCTGACCTTCAGCATGCAGCCACACTCCTGACCCTCATGAGATGGAGCCTTAAGGGGGAAATGGCACTGAGTACCAATTCTATGTCCTGTTGTTCTGTGGTCTCAATTAAGTGCTAATTAATTACCACTGGCATCTTTGGCATTGCTTGTCAAATTGCATTTAGGAGTAGCTTTCCAGTGTTTAAATATCAGTAATCCAAAATCCACAGCAAAAAATCCCATGTGTTACTACGCTGCCCCTCCCATTTTTTCCTTTTAAAAACTGTTTTAAAATTCAACAATTATGTGTATAACTGAAGGTAGCTTTCAAATACAACAAAGAGGAATTATTATTGTCAATTTTGATTAATAGTACTTCATTAATAAACATCCTGTTATTCAGTCTCCACCTGCACTTGCTGATGTTGCCTGGAATCAATTAACTCATATAATTTGATTTATTTTACAAAGACATTTTGGGATGTGCTGTGCTGATGATAAAGGTCCTATTTTAGCAGTTCTTGATTGCAAGTTAGATTATACCTGAATGGATTTCTGTTTCTGCATGGATATGTATACACAAGTGTGTTGCAAGTGAGTTGGAAGAAAATGCTCAAGAAGTTTTGAATTAAAGAATTCACTTTAAATCATGGTTGGGTGGTGGGGGGGTATTCCTCCTGAATATTCTGACTTGATCTGAAGAGTTCCAAGAAATGCAGACCTTGAAATGTTAGTCTTGTCTCTTAATGAAGCCATTTTACTTAGCAGATTAGTGAGTACTCTTTAAAATCAAAGAAAAAAAGAGTGTCATAAAGCACCAAAATTAAAACACCAGCTAGGGCTAAGATATTAGAGCCAGATATTAGATTCAGATTTATGTATAATTTTGTTTCACTTTGCTTTGTTAGAGGTTTAATTTCTTTTTCTCCTCTAAATATTTACAAGTCATGGTTTCTAGATCAATCCATTTGATCCCAATTATATACTGTATGAAAACATTACTTAGGCTTCCATAGGTTCTTGAATGCTCAAGTTTGGTACAAGTGACAAAGGCCAACTCAAACTGTTTAGGTAGAAAAGCGAATTTGTTGGATTCCCATGCATGTGTGCCCAGTCTCTTCTGACTCTTTGTGGCCCCACGGACTCCTCTCTCTGTCTCATGGGATTATCCGGCAAGAATACTCAAAAAATGCTCTTACCTAAAGAAAGAAAAAAGATGCATAGAAGGAAAAAAAAAATCCACTTGTCCATAACTGTAAATTGTAACTGCAACCTCTTATTTCCCCACCACAGTTATCCTACCTCTGAGTATAATAGTATTTCAATCAGAGAAGAAAATGGAGGCTAAGTCACAGTAAGGAGTACTGTTCTCTATGAGTAAGAAAGGTTGCCTAGCTTTCTTTCCTGCTCTCTGGCAAAGAGACCTCAAGGCCTATGATGCAAAGAGTGGCTTGTCTTTTCCTCCTCCAGTGGATCTTCCCAACAAGGGAACAAAGCCACGTCTCTTGCATCTCCTGTATGGGCAGGCGGATTCTTTACCACTGAGTCTCCTGGGAAGCATTTATTGGATTACATAACTGAGAGTTCTAGTATGAGATATGACGTTGGGCATTACTAGATCCAAGTGCCAGTGTTTTGCAGAGAATTTGCCTCTTTCCATCTCCACTCATCCTTAGGTTCTCTTCATTTTCACTTAAAAGCTTTCCTCCTGGCAGCAAGATGGCGGCAACAGTATTGTATTGTATCAGCTTAGCATCCTCAGAGGCAAGTAAGCCTCACTTTTGCTGTGGGAATAGAAAATCCCCAGGAACAATTCTCCTTGGCCTGGCTTCGATCCCACATTTATTCCATGTTTGTTCTTCATCCATTCACTGTGGCAGAAGAAAAGGCATGGCTCTCATTAGCTGGACTTGGGACATAAGTCCACCTCTGGAGGCAGGGACTGGGTCAACTCCACTCAGACTGGGAGTGGAATTGAGACTGGGGGTAGAGGACAGGCAGTTTTCCCAAAAAAAAAAGGCTCTTACCAAAGTAATGAAAAAAGATGTATAGAGGGGGAGAAAAACCCACTTGTCCACACCTGTAAATTATAACTGCAACCTCTTATTTCCCCACCACAGTTATCCTACCTCTGAGTATAATAGTATTTCAATCAGAGAGGAAAATGGAGGCTAAGTCACAGTAAGGAGCACTGTTCTCTATGAGTAAGAAAGGTTGCCTAGCTTTCTTTCCTGCTCTCTGGCAAAGAGACCTCAAGGCCTATGATGCAAAACTGAAGAAATATACATCCATCTATCCATGCATTCCTTTATCCGTGTAATACTAATGAGTTCCTACAGTGAGACAGGCCCTGAACTAGGCACTGAGGCTACAAAAATAAATAAAGTGGCTCCTTAAAGAGCCCCTATGTGGCAAAGGTAGTAATAATGTAGTCATAAGAGATAAGATTTTGGAGTTACATGAAACATCCCAGCTCTTTTACTTATTAGGTGTGTGAGTGTAGACAAAGTTTTTATTCCTTCTGTGTTTTAGTTTTTGTATCTAAAAATAAGTGTATTGTAAGAATTAAATGGGTAATATTTATAATTTGCTCAATATAAGACCAGGCACATAAGGTCATTGTTCAATAATTAATAGTCATTACTATGTTTATCAAATGAGATAATGCAAATAAACCATTGTATGCAGTGCCTGGCACATAGTAAGTGCTCAGGAAATGGTAATTGGCAGCTATTATCATACGAAATAGAATTAGGGACTAAATCCAAAAGGAAACAAAATTTAAAAACCAAGAAATATCTATGATGATAGATTTGGAAAAAGCATTGAGAATTCATCCAGACCTACCCCATCTTCAGCGAAAACACTTTAGTCCTTTTAGAGTTAGTAGAATTTATCTTCTCTTCAGAAAAAGTGCTCCCCAAAGCAATTGTCTTCCTTTTTGCTCTCATATTTCATCAGTTTACATAATATTTAATTAAATTACATAATTACAATAATAAGTACAACTGGCATAAACTTGTTTGGGGCTCTCTCCTGGGACTTCCCTCTAGTGGGAACAGATGTGCACAGTTGAGAGCCATTAACTAGCCGCAAACATTCAGTGTGTTCTGTGCATTGGTCAGTATATTTCACAGAGAAAATAGAGAGCTGATTAAGTAGAAGTCAGCCACAAGAACCTTTGCAGTACTACCGTGGTCTTCTGCATGCTCTTCATCTTTTTGAATACCACTATTACTTGAAAGTGTACCCCATATTTACATGCATTTTTAAAACTTCTATAAGCAATATAATCAGAACTTTATAGCCAGAATTTTAAGCCTGCCTTCTGGAATCAGTTTTCTTATTCTATAGTCACAACTATGTATTGGGCATAAAAGCAGTGTTAATAGAAAATGGTAGAACATGAAGGATTAATGCTTGGTACTGTTCTAAATCCATTTCTAACTCTAATCTTAAATAATAATCTTAATAAATCTAAATATTCTTAAATTCATTTCTAAGAAGGAAAAAGAAACTTGTCTCACACATTGAAATGACAATAATAATAAGGTAGAATCTAAAAGAAGATTCGAATATGCTTTTCATTTCTGCCTGTCCAAATGCATGAAATTGAGAGATTATTCTTTTCATTTTTCATGGGGATCTCACGAAGATTTTTAAAACTTATTTGTTTTTTGACTTGCAAGCCTCAAAATCAGAGTGCAACAAAAGTGAGAAGCATTGGAACATCTACATTTTAAAACTGACAGTTTGGAGGAGATTAATGACTCTGTTTAAATCTTAAGTAGTAGTCATTCAAAGCTAAAATCTAATGAAATTCTTATTTGTAATCAGGTACTCCTGCTGAGTATTAGGAGTAGTTCAATCTGTGGCTCAGGAAGTTAAAATTTTATGATCAGAGTAGAAGCTATCATTACTGCTGATTCTTGATCAGTGGGAGAGTGACAAGCCAAGTAAGCTGGGGTGGGGGTTGAGGGGGGACTTGGGTAAGTACTGGAATGGCTTAGCCCCAAGCAAATAATTACAATATTAATAAATATCAATAGTGGACATTTGAAAGAAAAGAAGTTGTCATATAGGGTTGATCACATCCAGAAGACACATGCCTTTCACTGGTTGTCTGTGAGGTAATTAAGAGTCCTGAGTGCATGTGCACGTGCCCACACACATACACACAAACACACACAGATACGTACACACAAAATTAAAGGCCTATTTCAATCTTCAGCTGTTTTAGACGACTTGGATTTTTCCCAGGTAATCACTGGCCACCTGGTAGACACTGACCTCATGTAGAATGGCTCACCAGTGAGAGATTACTTGAACCAGATCAATTCCTTACATTTGACAACCTCCAGGTCTCTGAATATTATGGAGATCAGCAGATTTTACTACTTATTGATGTGAACTAGGTCATCTGTAGTCATTATAATTTCAGACATTTTGGTGTAAATAACAATTTAAAATTTTATTGCTACTTTTGGTGAGAGAAAGGGTTCTGAGCCAAGGTACTTTTTTTCAGTTTTTTTTTTACTCTATTACTTGAAATGGTTACACAATCCAAATTACATGCTCTGCTCTGTAAAGACCTTACATCAACAACCATTGCACAAACTGGAATGTCCTTCTTCAAACCAAATTTAAAGGCTGAGAAAGGTGATCTAGTTGGTCCCATTCCTTGATTCAAGCCTCCACCTTTGGCCCAAACAACAGTAACAAATCATGGCCAGGTCTACTTTCTGGAAGAAAAAGGAATATTCTGGTGAGTGTTCTTTGAGAACACTGAGTGAGGCAAGTTGGAAAAAGACACTGGAACCAGGTTATGAAAGGGCTAGCATGCCCAAGTAAGGAGCTGGAATTTTACCCAACAGATAACAGAAAACCACTGCTGGTCTTCAAGTCAAGAAGATTGATCTATATGATGAGGCTAAAGGAGTCCAGGTACATGCAGACTTGAAAAGGCTCTGTAACCTTCCAAGATGGGAGGGAAGCAATGCTGGTGGCTCTGATATACTTGGGAGAGCAGAAAAAGACAATAACCTTAGCAGAAGGAGCTGGCAAGCAATAAGTGAGAGAGTCAAATGTCTGAGCAGTCCCTCTAGGGTTCTCAGAGGGAAATTGAAAAACAGAACCAAGTATCAAAACCACAAATGAGACTGGGCACATATGGCTCAGTCCTGCTGCATCCTAAAATCAATGAAATAGTAGGATGCATAGGCCCTTTAGAAGAAACGTGGGTACAGTTGAGGCTGACAGGAAGCAGTACCAAGACTCTCAGGAAAGTATCTTTTGTCAGTCTGCATCATCATTTCCACTAAAATTAAAGTAACATGTGTTCAAACTTCCAATCCTTATGAAATTAGAAACCCAGTGTCTCTCAGGTTATCAAAAAGGATTTATGTTTCCTCTAGTTGTTTTTGGCTTGATTTCCTGCTTCGGCTGAACCCACAACTCATGCACGCCTGATCACCTGCCAGTGTTCCCTTATCTTAACTTTGCTTGTTTCTAAAAGCTCACTCTAGGACATAGGACTTAGTAGACATTTACTGAAGATTCATGGAGGATAGAAGGATTACATCACACCCAGCCTAGCAGATAATTTAAAATTTAAACTTCAGTAATAGGCATTCCTATTGCTCCCTTTCTTATTCTCCCTATGCCCTCCACTGGGAATTTTTGTGGGGTGTCTCTTTCATTTGGCCCCCAATTTCCCACCATGTAATTCTTCCTCAACACCCTTCTTTCATATTCTTTATTTTTATACATGACCTTCATAAGTCTATTTCATGTTTTATAGAAAGAATTTGGTTATCTCTCTTTCTGCTGTGTTCTAAGGATTATCTTTCCACAACCAAAATGCTTTGCTAAGAAAGAAAAATTATTTTTTTGCCCTTAATAGCTACCAGCTATTAAGTCAGACTTTTCCTCTAGTATACTTGAATCTATAACTTGAGCATAATGGTACCTCTTTTTCACTTAAGTATGGATTAATAGATCTAAACTGACCTGCAGATTCGTCTACTGGGATACCCTGTACTGTGCTGGCCTTTCTGGCTATCACTGTCTGACAGCATGTTAGGAATACCATTCGTGTCAGGCCCTACCTCTTGCCTTTCCTCTTGACAATTTATAGATCCAATGCTATTTAGACAGGTGGAGAGGTAATCTCACCAGCGAGACAATTCCCTTGGGCCATTATACATGCAAGATATTTCCTCAATTCAAAAATGCTATTGGAGGATTTCACTGAGCACTCCAGTAAAGAAATTCCTGAAACTGCAGCGTTGAAACTAGCCAAAGGGCTCTGCTACAAGAAGTAATATTCTCACCAAGCTGTTGATATCATTTGAGAAATTTACATCTTGAGATAGTATCGGATGGCAGTGATAACAAGCTCCTATGTCAATGATTCTCCATGTCTGTCGATTGATCTCATCCCAGATAAAGCAGGGGCAGTGATGTCTTATTGCAAGATAAGTGCAGGCCCCCAAACTATCAGAAGCACCCATGAACACTTTAGTGCCTAAAAGAGAGTGAAATCCTATCAAAAAACAATGAACATAGGTTCTGTTCAGTTTCCATTCCAAGGACCGTGTTTATATGTTTGGGAGTTGATTTAAACTGCTTCTTTTTTTTCAAATACTCAAACCATCCTACCCACTTGGGGAGGAAATATTGAAGTTATCGATCATTGAGAGAAAAAAATACAACAGGGAAGGATCTCGCAGCTATATTCAATGTACATATTGTTGTGGAAGCGCTTCAATGTCCTGTCCCTCAACCTCTCCCCAGTATTTGAAAGTGAAGTGAAAGTGTTAGTAGCTTAGATGTGTCCAGTTCTTTGCCAGCCTATGGATCATACTCCACCAGGCTTCTCTGTCCATGAGATGCTCCAGGCAAGAATACTGGAGTGGGTTGCCATTTCTTCCTCCAGAGGATCTTCCCAATGCAGAAATTGAACTCAGGTCTCCTGAATTGCAAACAGATTCTTTACCATCTTAGAAGCCCCCAAATCCCTGAACCCAACAATGACAAAAATGTGAAAGACCAACGCAATTCACCCTCACTGAGTAGTGGGGGTCTCTTGGCAACCAGGGTGAAAACATCACCTTGGCAGGTGACAGACACTTGAGCCTTGGCTAGGGCATTAGTAAACAATATTAATAAAGACTAATTAGGTAGTGTTTGTTGAAATGTTTCCAAAGTGATGAGCAAAATAAAGCCAACCTAAAGAAAATATTGAAAAATCTCCCACTGAGCATGCTCAGAAAGAGCATTTGAACTTCTTTTATTTTTAAAATGCTCAACCATTTTCTTCAAAAACTTGGCTTGATCTTCCTGATTCAGTGATAACTGAAGTCATGCCAACTTTGATGTTTTTAGCTTCAGCTGTTTTAGAGCTATATGTGATCCCCCCAAAAGGTTGGAGTGATTTTTATTTCTGAGTGAAGAAGGAAGCATATGTTTTAACCCTCATGTGCCTTTTTTGAGAAAGGATGAATTAACATCCTATAATGTTTTACCTTTGGGCTTAAAATAAAGAGTGTGGTTTGAAAGTCAAGGATACATTTTTCAGAAATTAAAATGGAGGCTCCAGCCTTCAAGAGTAAGTCCATGGATTTTGTCTGTTTTACCAAATGCATTTGGTGAATTGCTTGTCTGCTGCTATTGTTTTAAAATGGCAGCAGAGACAAGGCAGTCTGGAGACTTGAGCAAGATGGACCACACACAAACCTAACTTAAGGACATCAAAAAAACATGAAACTAATATGCAGAAACACTGGAGCATCTTGAATACATTTTTTTTTAACCAGATAAATGACAGAATGGGAAATAAGAATGAATTTCAAAAGCTTTAATCCACCTGACAGTCTAATTTCCCCTTCTAATTATAGAAATAGGAAGGAAGGAATAAATAATGAGAATTTAGAGGCTGAGTGATACTAAATATAACTAATCCCATTGAAGGAGAAGAAACGTAGAAGACAGAGCTGTCAGAGTGGCTTCTAAGAGCCATGTCTACATTCTTTTCTATTTTCAACCATGCCAAGGCTTCCCTCAGATCTCCCTTGGGATCAGTTGTTCATTGTGTCTCCTTGGGACACAGCAGAGATGGTGAGGTAAAGAAATCAGGGTAATTACAGCTGATACCGTTATTAGCTAGGAAGTTAGACAACAGCCCTCATGATGAAGCACGGATGTGTTAAATGGCTCCCCGCAAACCCTGTAGTTGGTGTAAAACTTACATGAGAAGTTTAGGATGGAGCATTCCCTGGGTTTCTATAGGTGGAAACATTGGATGATACTGGCGCTTCCAGATCAGACCTTGGTCATTTTTGCCGATGATTACCCAATGTCGTCTAGTAGTACCAAATTAAATTTCACTAAATCACAATTCCCCCTATATCCTAGTATGTACCCGAAACTCTGGAAGAACAACAAAAGGAAAGAATTGGTAAAGAAATGACAAATGTCTCACTCTCATAATGTCAGAAAAACTATGGGCAGAAAAATTGAAACCAGAATGAAAGAAAGGAAATTGAGTCTGTGTTTACAAAAGGATTCCAATTCTGGGTGAACTGTCCAACTCAACCAGTGGCTTTGGAGAAACATGATTAAAGTGATGACTGAGGTGTTTTGTGTCCTAGCCTCAGTTTCCTTTAGTCCCCTCTGAGTCCCTAACAGCCAATCAGAAAGGAACCTGGCCCGGAGGCTTGTCAGTGATAATAATTGAAAACATCTGTCCATGTAGCAAGTGTGGGAAGCCAGAGCCGTTCTCTGACAGAGGGAGTTCTCAGACAGCAAAGCCATAACCACGACTGCGCTCATATTCTCCTTCACAGGATTTTCTCACTAACAGCTGTCTTTATTCTCCTGCCAGGAAAGCCAGGGGCCTGGGGCTCTTACCCGGGCTGGGGTTAAGTGAGCTGGGACCAGGGGAAGGAGGGGGACAGGCTGGCTCAGAGCTTTGGGTACGGAGACTGAGTGCTATCTGATCAGGAACTAAAGAGACCCAGCAAACAGAGAAACCAGTGAAGTGTAAGGAAGACAGAGGGATAACAATCAAAGAGGACTCCTAGTCTGCACTCAGAGGACCTGTCTTTGAATCTCAACACAACGATTTCTGTGGGACACAGGACACCTCCCTGAGCCTCAAGTTTTTCATCTTTGTGTGCTGTACTTGCTTAGTTGCTCAGTCGTTTGTCCGACTCTTTGCCCACCCAGCTCCACTGTCCATGGGGATTCTCTAGGCAAGAATACTGGAGTAATAATGCTCATAAAGCTGTTGTCAGGAAACAATAAGATGATGCACTTGAGTGGCACAAAGCAAGGGCTGAACAAACATTAGCTTTTTTATCAGAGAGAAGATGGCTTGCCATATAGCCCTTGAGGTTTAGAAAAACAGAAGCAGAAATTTTTACTGGAGGGCCTGACACCAGGGTCATGAGCCGAGGTGTTCCTGCTGACTGTGTCATGTTGTCTTAGACAGTAGCCATGTTGTTCCTGCAAATATGGCTCATCCCCTGGCTGTAGCCTTTGCCAACCTGTGTTGCTTGGCTTTTTGTGCTGACTCTTTGTTGTAGCTTCTCTGTTCCCCTGGAGCCATATTCTGGGCTGCATCAACTTCCCTCTGATCTAGCTGGCTTCCCCTCACTCCCAGTGTACCAATGCCTCATTCTGTCAGTCCCAGCAGTTTGCCTGGTCTTTCAGCTTGGCGCTGAATGTATCAAGGGAATATCTGGCCAGAGGAATGCCAGTAAAACATTACTTCAGCCAATTGAAAAGAAAATTCCAAATTGTAGGTTAGAGAACATTTACAGCAAGGAAAGTTGGAGCAACGAAAAGAAAGAAAATAAAGTTCTTAATAGGAAGATTTAGATGTTTCCCCTGCCTACAGGAAAAAAAGAAAAAGAAAAAAGCTTTCATTGAAAATATAATAAACCAATAGATTCAGAAGGAAAAAAAGAAACAAAGGATCTTAAAGGGAAACATTCAAAAACACCAAATTATCCAGATCATTTCATTGCTTAAGATATTCTGTACCTAAATGAACCACCTCTGAAAACTGCATGAATAGTCACATCAGCACAATTGTATGTATAACTAACTCAGTTATATGATGTATGATATTCACTTGGAAGCTAGAAGGAATAAATCCAGCTTGCAAAGAAGCAGAACTTACTTTTGGTGAGGGGGGTGCTTAGGTCCTGAGAAAATCTTGCTTAACACATGGGTGGCAAGAAATAATACAAAAGGAGAAACTTGGGGAGGCCAACTTTGTATCATTAGTTAAGAACAGTTATGTATTGTATATGTATCCAACATAAACACTTGGCTAAGGATGTTATTCTACTGACAGTGTTTGCCTTTCCTTATGGTCATCAGCTGGTGACTACTGCTACTTGGCTGCGAAGCACTTCATCCATAAAGAAAAGCACCATAAGTAATAATGAGTGTGAGTTTGTGTTCGTTGCAAAGCAAGAATTCAGCTTCAACAAGAGTTTTTTTATCCAATTGAAATGAATCAAACTGTTTAACCTAATTGGGCTTCTATAAATCAGGAGTGTTGTCATATTAGTAATCCTCCCAGATAAGGCATTACAATGAGGCGCCATGCAAAGAGTACGAATGTATAAACACAAAAGGAATAGAATCCATTGACCCTCTGCTATTTAGAAGCCTTGTATATCTTCCCTCTATTATCACTACTTAATAAAATTACTACTTGACAACGGACATTAGTAGATCCTTTTAACCATTGAGAGACTGAATTTTCCTTTCTGTGACTTTTTCTTCAGTCTGCACATACAACCACAGAAAACCTCATCTTTTGATGATTATAAGGTAATAAAACATGCTAGTAGGGTAGGTGATGTACATCCATTGGAAACTGGGTTTTTTAAAAATACAGAGTATATATGTTGTGTAATTTCTTCTAAAAAATGAAGCAGGTATGTTGTAATTTGAAAGACCTATCAATTTGTATCTCATTATAGATATATTTCTTTAAATGTCTTTCAAATAGTTATCTTTGAAAAGTAAAATTAATATATATCTAAAGTCACTATTTGTCTACTTTGACACTTCTATGCAGCTATAATTTCCCCCCACCCCTTTTTTTTTCCTGTACTCACTTAAGGGTAACTTGGTTCAAATGCTCCCAGCAGCTTGCCTCTCAAGTTTCCAGATTCCTTCTCATCCAGGAAGGCTTTGTAATATGTCTATAGATGTATCTGATTTCCTTTAAAATTACTTTTACCCTGAATGGCACATTCCTGGCACATACACCACCGTTTCCCACCCAAAGCCCATGTAGACATTATTGATTGGTCACATTGCTCTTTCAGCTTCAGGGCCGTTCCCCACAGAGCAGACAGCCACCATCAGCCAGGTAAAGCAAACCTGTGTGTCATCTCAGCCAGAGTGGGTCTCTTGGTCTATTGCCACCATTCTTTTATAGGTGTTATGAAAACAGAAATGCAGACTACAGACACACCCTTATGCTTCCAAGAGAACAGGAGGCTTGTGTCTGTTTCCTCAAAAATTCCCTAAGTCTGCCTTTTTGTTTCAATCTTTATTTTAATAAATAAATGCATGTCTTATAGTAAAGATATGCATGCTGTCCTGTGCTTAGTCACTCAGTCGTGTCTGACTTTTTGCAACCCCATGGACTGTAGCCTACCAGGTTCCTCTGTCCATGGGGATTATCTAGGCAAGAATACTGGAGTGGGTTGCCATGCCCTCCTCCAGGGGATCTTCCCAACCCAGGAGTCGAACTGGGGTCTCCTGCATTGCAGACAGATTCTTTACCAGCTGAGCTACCAGGGAAGCCCAAAGATATGCATACATACCCTGTGTCAATTATATGTAAACCATATACATATATAGGTAAGATAGTATTACAACCCCTTAAATGTTAGGGTTTCCTTATTTTGCAGTTGAGAACTATGCTTACCATGTGATTCTGAGCTTGTCAACTTTCTTTACCAATCATTTCAAATTTGAGGAAGGAAAAAAAGAGTTTAAACTTTTCATGTATGTGTTAAATTATTCAACAACAGGATTTAATGCACAGAGAAATTAGAACCCCTCTAGTCCAACTGTCTGATTTTCCAAAAGAGGAAACTGGGGATGAGGAAGCTTAAGTGAATCCCCAAAATCCTACATGCAATAAAACGTGGAGACAGGGAGAAACCAGGCTTTCTGTGTCTTTGAATACATTGATCTTCCACCCAGTCATTAAACTGTGTGTGCTTATGAGACTAAAACTTCCTTACTGAATCACCTTTTTCTCCAGGTTCCTATGATGTGCTGGGTCAGGAGGCCTCAGGGACGTCTACACAATACCCTAAGTCAGTGAGACAGGTTCTTTCTCATTTGGATGATGTATACATTTCTGTAAAAAAGCAAAACTTATCAACACAATCCTCATAACTCCTACATTCTATTTCTGACACCTTAACCTAAAGTAATTTCACACTACCTCATAAAAACCTTTGAAAACAGAGCATCCAAGGATGATATTTTGCACCTACTGAATTCTCTTTTCCAAAAAAAAAAAAAAAAACCCTCTAAATGTTACATTAAATTGCTACATTTCCAAATTCTATTCTTCAGTCATCCTCTGTGATTTTTTTCAAAAGAAGCAAAAAGAGAAGACAGGGGAAAGGAGAAAGGGAAAAAGGAATGACATGGAAAAGGACTCAAGGTCTTTGCTGATCATCTTGACTTGCTCTTCTGAACTGAAGAGAAAGCAGCTAACAAGAGTATCTGTGGATAGCTTGGCTCTGACTGTAGCTAGACACGTATCAGAGAGTATCTCATTTTTGTTCAGTTCAGTTCACTTTCTGTTGGAGCAAAAATGCATCTGGGTGAGGAAAAACTTAACCTGCCAGTGACCTGTAAAACAAAATCTATTTGTAATGACAGGAAGGTATAGAATACCCAAATTTCCTACTGCAATGAAAATAGGAGTAAAGTAGAAGGTAACACTCCACCTAAACTCAAAGATTTTGCCATCTAATTGAGGGAGATAAAACATATGTGCATGAAATAACTTAGAGATAAAAATAAAACATGTCATCAACAATGTAATACAATCTGAATGTTTAAATGCCAGGAAAGCAAATAACGAAGTGATCAGAATACAGTTCTTAAAGGCTTCCTCATAGAGACAGGCTTAAATATGGTTTTGGATATGGTGACTGACACACAGTGCAAAACAACTCAAACGTGTGGGGCCGTAAAAATAGGCAAACAGGGAAATCAGCCTCTGTCCTGAATTAATGCAATTTTCTCGTGTTATCCTTTTCTTCTTTTTTATAATTAATAGATTTTATTGGTGGACTGACTATAGTCCATAGGGTCATACACAACTGAAGCAACTTAGCATTCACCCACACACTTTTTCAGAACAGATTTAGGTTTACAGCAAACTGAGTAGAATGTACAGAGAGTTTTCTTATACTTTCTACTCCCCTTCCCCCTGCTCCCCTAAACACACACACACAAACACAGAATCTCCCCTGTTATTGACATCTTGCATTAGTGTGGTACATTTGTTTTCATTGATAAGCCAACATCAAGACATTATTATTAGCTAAAGCCGATAGTTTGCATTAAGGTTCACTCTTAATGTTGTAAATTACATGGATTTTGATAAATGTATAATGACATGTATGCACCATTATATCACACAGAATAATTCTGCTACCTAAAACTCCTCCTGCTCTGCCCAGTCATTCCTCCCTCTTCTCAAACTCCTGGCAACCACTGGTCTTTCACTATCTCTAGATTTTGCCTTTTCCAGAATATCAGTTGCTCGAAATCATATAGCCTTTTCAGATGGGCCTCTGTCACTTGGCAGCATACATTTTAAATGCATCTCTTCATGGTTTGATAGTGTACTCCTTTTCATCACCAAATAATATTCCATAGTCTCACAATGTGAATGTCCCACGGTTTATCTATTCACCCACTGAAGGACATTCATAAGCATTTTAGATTTCAAAACAAAGATTTTGTTTTTTGTTTTAACCAATGCATTACTCAGGTAGGAAATTGATTCTCAGAACCCATATTCTTTTTACTTTGAGACTTCTTTGTCTAGGAAAGTATATTGTCATTTTTCTTTAACATGAGAGTAGGTCATCATTTGTCTCCTTAAACTTGTAGATCTTGAGCCACCTTACCCTTTTCTTTCACTCTTTGATAACATGAAAGCAAAGCTTTTTAAAACATATAACCAAAGTTACAAAATTATGAAATTGAGTTCTGAGTTTTTAAATTGAACATGGTTACTATCAAGCATCTATTGGGGGTCATGTCTTTTCCTGTCCGTTAGAACTGCAATTATGGTTTGTCTTCACAATGAATCAGAATATAAATCTAAATTTGAAATTACACCTTTTTCTCTCTTTTTTTAGCCACCGTGTCAATTATATCCAAAGAAATAATTCTATGGCTTTTACAAAAGTGACATCCTAGGCTGTTGTTGACTCTAAATGGAGCCAAATATCACCTGTGTCTTACTTTTTGACACCAAATAACATTGATAACCAAATTACTCTAGTAATCATAATTTTCAAGGGCTCCTCCCACCGTGGCATTTGAAGGAAATTGTTAATGAAAGCCATTTCCTTGGCTCCATAAATATGTATACATGTGACAGCACACAGGAGACTGCCAGAAAAATTTAAAAGTTCAAGCAGAAAAAATAATCACAGTATCTCTGTCATTTGCTGCTTTGTATTTGTTTCCTTAAAATGCACAGCTAAATGCTCTCTACATACAGATCTCACTTGGTAGGCAGGGTGTATCTTATTACTGTGTTATTTTCCAGTACATTTGGTGTAGTTAAGGTAAAGTGTATTAACTTTCTCTCAAAATAAAGATGAAAACAGAGCTGTAGCAGTCATGAATGCTTCAGCCATTGTCAGGAAGTTAAGAACTGACAGGAGGTCCAAATAACCAACTCTGCCTGGTGCATACACCGTCGTTTTCCCCTGGGATAGTCGGTCTAATCCTACAATGTATCTGACTGGCATGAATGTAGAATTACTTTCAATAAAGATTTTATTTCAAGCTTGGATGATTTCCCCCAAAACATCTTGTCACTGAGGCAAAGTATATCATAGAATATCTGATTTTTTTTCCCTCCAAGTCAGCTTTTGAGGGCGAAAAATACACATTTCAACTCAAGTACTCAACTCAGGTCAATTCGCTGTAAAAATCACATTTTAACATATCTAGGCTGATTAAAGATTTGCTACGTTAAAGAAATCAGGGCACTGTCAAACAGCGCTTACTCTAAAGTCTGCAAATGTTAAGAATAAGTAACACGTTTGCTGATCTACAGCTTGCACCCCCCACCCCTGCAGTAACCTCCACTTGAAGAGCAGGCAGGACAGATGACTCCACGAGCTAATACCCAGCTTCTAGAATATTTGTCTTTTTGCAAGTAAGGAACATTTAAAGGTCACATCTTCCAATAAGTATGAGATTGTTTCCAGGCTATATGAGAAATATGAATGGCCTGGTCATGATCACTCTAAAACCATCTTCATTTCTCCATTTCTCCTTCTCTCTGTCTTTATCCTTCTCTCTTCTTTCACGATGCCAAATTAAGTCAGCATGTCAAGATAGGGGAACAGTCGGTAGCAGTACACTACTCTATTTTGAGTTCACTGAAATGTTTCATTTTGGGCTTGCTTACATTATTTCAGCCTTGCTGTCACTTTGTTTAATTTATGCTTGGTTCATATAGACTTAAAAATATCTTAGGTTACCTATAGTCTCACCCCTTACTCACTAAAAGCACACAAATCACATGGCTTAGTTCTAATGGGATAGGAGTGATTACTTTAATATTTAATAATCATAGCACATTATATTTATACAATGTTTTAAATTCAAAATCCCTCTTATCTCTATTATTACATTTTATTACTAACATGTAATATTATGATAAAATGTATGCGCAAGAATGAAAACTCAGCATGGATAACAGCAGATGAAACTTAGAGGAATGAAAAGGTCCAGATTTGAGTCATCAGAGGTGATTACAGACGTGTGTGCTTGACAGTAGACACATAAGTAAGCCCGACATCCATGTGCACAAGGATGTATGCAGGAACTCGCACAATTTATTTCTCCACCACACTACAGGTTATAAATTCATGTGTGTAAAGGCAAAACAAATAGAAACTATTTGTAGTTTATATATATTTAAAGGGGTTTACCTTT
Organism: Antilocapra americana; assembly: GCA_007570785.1. NCBI lineage: Eukaryota > Metazoa > Chordata > Mammalia > Artiodactyla > Antilocapridae > Antilocapra > Antilocapra americana. Next base: position 20,537,846 of record ML660200.1, read on the forward strand.
CTGCAGATATAATCATTTTACCTAAAATACAGTGTGATGGTCAGATTTCAGATGGCCAAGAAAAATGATGTCATTATCTTTAGCTTCAACCATCCATAGTATAAATCAGATAAAAGTTGCGTTTTATTCTAAACTTTTCTCATCAGTTTTGTTCAAACCAAGTGCATGTTAAAAACTCATTGTCAGATAATATTTGGGAAAGAAAGGTATCCTAACCCTAAGCCTAACCCTAACCCTGCCTAGTTACAAGCCCTGAACTAGGTCTCAAGAAATAGTATTTCTGTTTATCTCTGCATTCATGTTCTCACCATCTCTGATGTACAGGAAATGTAAGTATTGTACCAAAATCAAAACTAATTTCCCCTTTGAGGCCTTTTTTGCTCATTTCTTTTCCCCAGAATTCAGATGTTTATGCAGTCCACAAATATTTATTGAGTACCTAGTATGAATCGATCTAGATGGGAGTAGGGAAAACACAGCTGTGACAGAGAAGAGCTCCCATGGGCATCATTTCTGAGTAGGATGATAGGAGGGCAGGACTGTCTCAAATTAGGCATGATTTGAGGCCCATTCTTCTAAATGTCTTAAATTTAGTCAATTCAGAATGTCTTCTAGACACTTCCTGACATTTTTCTGGGTCATTTTTAGTTCTGGAGGACTAAGAATGGCCTAAGCACTGGGTGGGGGGCAGGGAGAGCATCCATTTATACAGTGTCTCAGTAAGTATTGGTTGAGCTCCTATGAGCCAGACTAATCCTGGTCTAGGAATACAGCACCAAACAGAAACAAAGTCCTGGTCCTTAAGATGTGTACATTCTGTTGGAGAAAGGTAATGAAGCAGAGAAGCAGGGAAGGAAGTCTCTGGCTTTTGTCACCTGTCCTGGATGGTCTTCATTTCCTTCTGGTTGTTTGTCTTCATCTCTAACTTCCAATCCCAGGTCTGGTATCGGTCACCAGCAGACACTGTGAAGGTTATCTTGCCATCTTTGTGTAGAGATATCATGCAGTAATTTGTATTTAACTATTCCTGATACATTAAACATGAAGAACTCTGAGTTTGTTTTTTTATAACTCTTTATTTTGCATTGGAATATGGCCGATTAACAAATAATTTTGTGATAGTTTCAGGTGAACAGCAAAGGGACTCAGCCATAATCACGCATGTATCCATTCTCTCCCAAACTCCCCTCCCATCCAGGCTGTCACATACCATTGAGCTAACCCTAGGTCTGCTCCAAGGGGAAAACAGAGGTCTGTGTGATCTCAGAATCCTCAAACTTGCCCACATCCAGTCCTCAGGAAGAGGGATAGGAAAGGTTCCGGACCAAGCCACCTTCACAGGACCTCACCAAGTCTCTGTTCTCTTCTTAACTCTCCTCCCAACCCAGAGGAATCTTTCCCTTATCTGGCAGCATGTTATCCTGGCTCTTCATCTACCTTCCAATCTACTGATTAGGCCATCATTCCAATTCTAAGTCCAGGGCACTTAAGCCTTTGAAACCCCAAGGCCCAGTCCTTTGCAATTCAAATGCCCTAGCTTACAAAGAAACCAAAGCACTTTCTCTGCTCTTCTGTTGTACCATCCCTCTATTGAGGACAAAACGTTGTTGATGGAATCTTGGAGAAAAGAAAGAGGTATAAGTGAGGGTGAAGAAGAAACCTCAGTTATGATATATTATCCCACGTCATCTTTGACTTTCTCAGAATGTTCATTCATTCATCATTAATCTGGAAGCCCAAACCAAACCACATTTTAAATGTCACTTGATTTGCCATCCAGTATGGGAATCTGGAACATCTCTGAATGCCTCCTGATGGAGAACTTGTGTTCTTTTTATGTGTAGAATATTTAATAACCTTGACAATCCCCTTAGTTTTATAGTATACATTTATAAAAATCTATACCAAATAATAATAATAATTAAATGACAGAATTATGAGGGATTTTTATTTTCCATTGTAACTAGTCTACATTTTCTAAATTTTCTGTAATAAATGTGAATCTTCAGAAGCAGACTAGTCTATTTTCACAACTCTAATTCTTCATACAGAAACGAAATTAGTCTGTGGGTCAATTTCAGGAACTGGATTTACTAGAGAAAAATAGACCTTTTCTTCCATATCATGTTTTTGTTGTTTTTTTGTTTTTTGCATTCAGTCATCATAGCTGCCCTAACTGTTCTTTTTTCTGAAGCAAAATGCCATCAGTCCCTGTCCTCTATCCCTGAGCAGCTGTCACTCAGATGCACGCATCCACCTTGGAGCCCCAACTTGTGCAGCCAGAGTCAAGTCACTATGAAAAATATATAAAACTTATTTTCCCTCAGAAAGTAAAATTGAGTGTGGACAACTGAATGCTGACACACAAACTACAACTGGCTTTCTTTCAGCTCTTCTGGATCCTCTTAAACTAGGAGACAATTTTCTAGAAAACTGCTGACGATTTGATGTTGATCCCTTAGTGCAAGAGCTGTTCTCTTCACCTATGTAAAGAGGAAAAAAAAGAGGTTGATGAATTCTGACTTTGCCTATTGATAGTATATATCCCTTTTAGATTTATCTAAAATCATAAGGCAAACATCTAAGTTCCATATTTCCCACTAATGTCTTATAATTAGGTGCCTTACTCTGCTTGGCCTAATTAATGCTGATCCACGCACAACCCCCAATGCTCTGCATAAAGTGTTACTAGCACAGACTAGTGTTTTAACTGCCTTATTGGACAAATTCCAAGTAGAGAATAATAAACAGTGTTATATTTTTTTCTTTTCTAAAAATACTCCCAACATGTCATATATTTCCTAGCCTTTCTCTCTTAAACCCAGGGCAGTGTCTTCCCAGGATGATGATATTATCCATGGTTATTGCTAGGTCAACAGAGCTCAGGGAATAGGCAAATTAAGACTTCTTTTACTGCTGACATGGTCAAATGTGAATGGCCAAAACCATTTGAAAGCTTAAGAGAAAACACCTAAGGGAAACCGTAGCTGAAATTCTCCATCTGTCTCACCAATAGTGCATTTCTTTCCACAATGACAAGTGAATACTTTCAGAAGTTGAACACACTGTATGAATCTGGAGAAAAAGGCAATATGTATTAATTTAGTTTTTCTTCCACCTAAAACCCTTTTCATCTCTATAAATATATCCTTGAAGGTGAACTAGGTGATGAAAAAATCAAAATATGTCACCCAAGACTTTCTGACTCACTTCCCTTCCACATCTACCCCAGGTCTCAGGCCTCATCATTAAGAAACCCCTTGATTTCAAACCCCTTGATTTCTCAACTCCTAGTTATTTGTGGAAGGAAGATCTATCTCCCAGAGTAATAAAGACCTGCATCTTCATCTAGGTGTTGCTGCCACTTAACTATGTGATCTCGATCAAACTATTCAGTGTTTCTCAGGCTCATTTTATCCATCTGAAAATTTTCTTTTATATCTGAAAAAGAGAAAAAATGGAAATATTCCTAGTGTATATTAAAATTATAGTTATTTAAACAGTAAAGTGCTAGTTCAGAATACAAGTACAAATCATCCAGAATAAAAAATACCAGGTGTTTTTGTCTGTGAGTTGTAGGATATATTATTGGGTGAATCAGCTAGCTATTGAAAAAAAATAGAGATTACCTTCACATTTCATATAGTAAAATACACAGAGATAAATTAGAGGATACAAAAATGAAACCATTTTAAAAACTAGAAAAAAAATATTGATGAAAATTACCTGATTTATTTAAAGGGATGAATTTTATAGTTAAAAAATAGTGATAGAAATTCCAAAAGAAATTATGCTAGATATTACCACATAAAAATATAAATAAACAAAATTAAGGGAAAATATAATTGAGAGAATATAAATACAACAAAAGTAATGAAATATTATGCCATTTAACAAAAAAAGAAAAAACTCAGAAATCTAATATGTACAAGTATGCTCATTGTAGCATTGTCTGTAACAGTGAAAAATTAGAAGCAATATAAAAGCCCATCAACAAGGGAATGGTTAAAAAAATTATTTTCATGCTATGAAATATAACAGCATTTTTCAAAGGATGAGGTATTTTTAAATGTACTGACTTGGAAAGATTCCCATGATATATAGTTAAGGGGGAAAAAGCAAGTTGTACTATAACATATTATGTATTTTTATCTCATTTTTTTTTTTAAGAAAATAGATACTAAAGGGATTGTTGTTGTTCAGTCGCTAAGTCGTGTCTGATTCTGTGTGACCCCCAAGGACTAGCCCGCCAGGCTCCTCTGTCCATGAGATTTCCCAGGCAAGAGCACTGATGGAGTTGCCATTTCCATCTCCAGGGGATCTTCCCAACTGAGGGATCAAACTTGTCCTGTATTGGTAGGCAGATTCTTTACTGCTGAGCCACCAGGAAAGCCCAGGTAGATGGATAGATAAACAGAAAAACATCCAGAAGGAGCACCCATCTGTTAATTATAGTTGTCTTGAAGGAGTTTGACTAGAAAAACAGAAGGTTTGACCTTTTCATTCTATATTCTCCTGATTAGCACACTTTTTAAAGACTATGTGTTAGTTTTGTTATACAAAATAATTAAATGGATGAAACAAACAAAATTATATGCTCTCAATAAGACAAAGGCAGGTAATATGAAAGGTTATTCACAGAAGAGATAATCCGTGTTGCTATGCTTTTTTTAACTTCTTCCTAAATTCAAAGAATCCTAACTTTAAACAATGACAGATCATTTTTCACCTATCAAGTTAGCAATTATTTTAAGAAGAATAAAATCAAGTGATAATAATGCTATCAGGACTATGAATTGTCATGTTACATATCCCCCATTATCATCGTTTAAGAAAAGAAAACACTAACTTAATGATCTAGTGTGAATTCTCAAAGTGTGGTCCCCAGACCAATTGTATCCTCTCAAGGAACTTGTGACTAATGTAATATTTTTTTTTTGTAGTAAGTGTACATTCAGAGAGGCATTATCATGTATGTTTCATAAATGAAATTTGATTTGTTTCCAGTTATAGACACCATGATTAAATTGAACAGGAGTAACACAATATTGAGTTGAATTCTAATCACAATCAAAAGGGAATCATTTCTTCAGACAAGTATATAGTTTTCAAATAATACAAGTTACAGAACGTAAGTTTCTTATGACTATAACAATAGGAAGTGGAGCACAGGCCTGTGTAAAACAGGATTGATTATAACGAAAGAAATAACTACTGGTTTCTGTAAAATGTCCAGTCCAACTCCCAAGTCTTTCGGTGTTTGCAGCAAGTTTATAGATGTCCCATTGTTCATGCCCAATCTGTTTATCCAGGACAATGGGGAGAGTCCTCCATCAAGCCGTCCATGAAGTTCTTTGTCATGATAATGCCCCAGCATAGCGTCGGTAACCTTTCATTCAACTTGAGTGCTGTTAATATCTGAGTAGTTACATAACCATACACCATGGGGTCCCCAGTTGACAATTGTATGATTAGCCACAAATATTAATTTTTCCAACATGGCTTGACATTTGTCCCAATGAACAGGAGTATATGTCCTAGTTCTTTCCCTAACTCTTTCCCTAAAGTCTCTGTAGTATAAACATGGTTCACATGCAAAGAAAGGGCTGTAAACCAAGAAGCATCTGAAAGTTCTTTACGTAAGGCAGGGCGAAAGCCCAGGTTTGTCAGCTAAAGTTTATGCATAATATTGCTGGGCTTATGCACAAAGGAAGGACTTCAGAACCTAGAGAAATGTTAGTTTTCCTTCTGCTACAGGATGTGAGGGCTCTTTAATGCTCCAGGGAGAAGGCATATGTATAGAGTCGTTAGTTGAAGCAATCCGTCCTCTCTCCGTCCATTTCACCACCAGCTTCAGTGAGCTCGGTGTCACTCTGCTCTGATTTTTTTTCCCAAGTCCCTGTGTTTTGGGTGCCACTTGTTATGGCCCTTTAATGGGCCAGGGCTTGGGGGTACAGAGTCGATGATAAAATAAAGGAAGAGAGAAAGGAGAGAGAGAGAGAGAGAGAGAGAGAGAGATGAATAGAAACATGGGGACTAAGACTCTGATGGAGTAAAGGCCTGACTAATGTAATATTCTCAAGTCCCTCCCCAGAGTTGCTGAAACAGAAGTCTGAAGGTGAAGTTCAGTGATTTGTGATAGAACCCAGTTTCCAAATTATTCTCATCGATGGTAAAGTTTCAGAACCATTGATCTAATTGCTACATTTCTACTACCGCAGAGTTTCTCAACAGCAGCAGTATTGACATTTGGGGCTGGATGAATTGTTTGGGGAGACTGTCCTATGCATCATAGAATGTTTAGCACCATCTTTTGCCTCTGACTCACTAGATGCCATAGCAACTCACCTTCTCCACTCCACCCAGTCATGACAATCTTTGATATCTCCAAACATTGCAAATGCCTCATGGGAGACGTGGGGGTACGGAGTTGCCCCTATTTGGAGACAACTGCCTAAAGAAATACTCCAGAAACATGGAGAATGAATACACAAAAAAGTTTTTTTAATGTATTAATTACATTTATACTAAGAAATCATAGAGTACAAACCAGTCTGTCCCATATAAGATAATGAGTAAAAGCTATGGTAAAGAATCTGCCTGCAAGAGACACAGGTTCGATCCCTGGGTCGAGAAGATCTCCTGCAGAAGGGCCCAGCCACCCACTCCAGTGTTCTTGCCTGGAGAACCGCATGAGGAGCCTGGCAGGCTGCAGTCTATAGGGTGACACAAAGTCAGACATGACTTAAGCAACTTAGCGTGGACATACATATATAAGACTTAGGGCTTCCTAGGTGGCACTGGCAGTAAAGAACCCACCTGCCAATTCAGGAGACGCTAGAGATACAGGTTTGATCCCTGGGTTAGGAAGATACCCTGGAGAAGGGAATGGCTACTCCATTATTCTTGTCTGGAGAATCCCACGACCAGAAGAGCCTGGCAGGCTACAGTTCATGGCGTCACAAATAGTCAGACACGACTGAGTAACTAACTCACAATACACATATTAGACATGAGAACTGCTCATGATGGAAGTGAAAAATGTTGGCCACAAAATTATATAGAAAATATTTTCTTGATATTTTCTTAATAAATAAATAAATTATTTGTACCTGTATATTGAATGCTGTCAGTGTCATTCTCCTGCTCAAAACCCAAGGATGAACACCTGTTCACTGTTAGAAGTAAGTCCTAAGTCCTCCCCACAGCATCTCCTACCTTCTCTGTCTTACTCCCCAGCCTTCAGCTGTACTACCCTCTTCTCTATTCCTAGAACCACCCAGCACAGCCTCACAACTGGGGGCTTTCTACCTACTTTTTCCTGCCTGGAGTTTTCCTTCCTGTGGTGTGTGCACATACGCTGCTCTCTGCCCAAGTGTCCCTTCCTTAGAGAGAACTTCTGAGTACCTAGTCTGCTATGCGTAGCACTTTCCACCCCTCTCTGCACAGCAAAGTAACCTGGGGACTCCGTTATCTTCAGCCAGCCAGGCTCTACTCATTCTTAGCAAAGAAGACTCTCTGGGGATGGATTCTAGGCCATTAGGAACTTTTAAGAGGCTCTGAGGGTTAGTACAAGAACCAGCACTTCTCTTAGTTTTTCTTGAAGTACCTTCGTGCCAAAATCACTTTGTATATTAATTAGTGGATTGTTTCTTATCTGGTTCCCCCACTAGATTATAAGCTGCATATGTACAGGAACTTTGTCTATTTTACTCACGGCATCATCCCCAACATCCAGAACAGCATCAGGCACCTAGCAGATGTTGAGTAATAGCAGGTTTATTGAATTATAGATTTTAACAAATGAAAAATGATTGCTTTGAGTTACTATTACAGTTATTGGTGTATACATAAAATACATACAATTTATTTCTTTATCATACTTTTCTTAACTTCTCAAAGTCTAAAAGAATGTATTACTAATCAGAGCAAGAGAAATTATAGCTGAATTTTAATTCTGCCTTTGTAAAGCATGGTATATTTGAAGCACAGTGATTAGCATGTAATGGATATTCAGCAAATAGTAACCACTGTTAGTGTTCCTTTTTGATATTATCTGCTATGTAAGGGCTTTGGCTATGATACTTCGTTTTATATATGTTGTTGTCTCCATTTAGAATACATACTACAAGCAGAAATGAGCCATTTTGAAGTCATGGGCTAGTCATTTTTTTTTTTTTTAGTCATTCTTTGTCTCTTTCAGTTCTGAGTATTGCTTTAAAGATACATTAGACTCTCCTTGTAATGGCCAATCAATATAAATATGAAACAAGTGAATAACTGAAAATGTTTCAATCTTTTGCAATGAAATCAATGCAAAGAGGGTACTCAATAAATGTAAAGAATAAGGCCATGTTAGCTGTTAATGTGTAACTACCATATAAAGTACCCTTTCCACAATATACTTTGAAAGAATTATATATACATAGCTTCAAAGATAATTTAAAAGCAAAAATGTCAGAACATAGCAGTAATTCTCTTTTAGGAGGATAATTCTTTGCTTACTTTGGAAAACAATAATAATAGGATATTTAAGTATAAAATTGAAGATTTTACAATTAGTTTAAGCCAGTTGATGTGTAAATTTGCATGTAAAAATGGCAGTCACCAGTGAATGACCACCTTGAAATACATTAGTTTTAAATGCAAATAACATTTGTGAATGCTCGTCTTCTTTTGTAATATTTGAAAATTTTTCTAACATACAGCCTTGACTTTAAGGGGAAAAGTAGACTTCCTGCTAAGTCCCTAGTCTTAAAAAAAAAAAAAAAAAAAAGGCCAATGTAGACATGGCAGTATATTTTGTGCAGATTGAGAGTAGGCAAGCATATGGTTAGCATGGATCCCCCCCAAAGTAGTTATAGCACATAGGAAGCATAAATTGAGCACAGTGAAAATTTATTCTATTTTTAGCAGCTTCTCCTCACTGAAGTGGTCAAAGTCACAATTAACATTTCACATGCAGTGGATGAGCTGTATTATACAAGCCAGGTATGACCTGATGGCAAAAGTACATTTACCACAGCACTTTCTCCATTAGAGTTAAACCATACTAAACTTATGTGTGTTGGGAAATCATAGTAATCCAGAGATAGAGAAGGGAATTCTTATAATATACCTCCAATAACTTGAGGCTTGTCCTGCAGGCGATTATGTGGCTTTCGACTTCCTATGCAAGTCACTATGATAACAGCAAAGCACAAACTTAAAAGGAAGTTTGCATCCTTATAACTGTTTGTAGCTGGACTATTACTATATGCTTTGGTCTTCTTAATTCAGCATTAATTTTGAGTTTTATAGTAAATCTCCCTTTCAGTTTGAAGCATTGGCTATGCTTTTCAGCAACTAAGAAATTTCTTTAAGTTAGTGATTCAGCTCACTTTGGGAAAAAACTTACCCAGCATAAGTCTGTGAGAATTTTTTTGTCTGGGGCCCAACATCTGTAGCTCTGGATTATAGATTGTTTCTAAAATAATCTAAAATTGATGAATCGTTGCTCCTTCCATTGGGGCCCAACAAAAAGTAGCTCTGGCATTTCTTCTTCTTTTTGTGCTGTAAACAGTACATCACCTTTTTAATCTCTTGCCAGAAAAATGAATTCTTACCTACTTTAAGATTTTATCAACTTAAATTTTACTTAGTGGTTAAAGAGTTTCTTTTACAAAGAATAGATATCAAGTGCTATTTTGTGAACAAATCCATAAAATCATAATTATTCTTGTCGAGCTATTTTAAACTTAGCAGTATTCATAAATAGCCTTTTTCAAAAGAGTTGCCGTTTAAGATGTTTTTCCTGTTAATGAAGCATTCACAGGCACTCGTATTTGAGCTCCTCACATTGTTTCAAATCAGGTATCTTCACCATGAGGATTTCTTGGGAGTAAACTAATGGTGAGTGAACAAACATGTAGAAGAATTTCCAAATATTGATCTAAATGTTTTTACACCTTTTCACCGTCCATCCACTTGCTGTATAGTAATCTCTCAACCATGTCACTGCTCTCACCTACTCATTCAGATGTGGTCTTTTTGTCTTTGACCTTTGTTTTGTCCTCAAAGAGTTTCCCAGCTGGTGCAAGTAAATGGTAAGGAACCTACCTGCCGATGCAAGTAGACGCTAGAGATGTGGATTCAATCCCTGGGTGGAGAGCGGGGTTGCTGTGTCCCACTCAAGTATTCTTGTCCTAAAAAGGGAGTTCCATTCATTTCTTTGCTGAAAACAGGTTAAACGGTAGCTCAAAATTTACAACACTGACATGGAGCTTAAGGCCAGATGAAATCTAAGCCCTACCAGAGGGGTGGAACTTGCCAGAAGTGACCACAATCTGATCTCTTTGAGTTGGCAGCTACGGAGTTCTGAAGCCTGAGTGGCAGAGGAGATTCAACTCCATGATGTTTCAGACTTGGTAGATCCTTAGCAAAGCACACTAGAGTAACATGTCTCAATATACGCTCCTCCTTGTCACTCAAGAAAGAGAATCCGTAATGTTCAAGTAAGTTAGGGAACACGTTAAGTTACACAAAGATGAACAGGGTTAGTTTTATGCAGGACTTGTCAGGGCCTGTATTATGCTTTTGTGCATCGTAAATTTCCAAGAAGGAAAAATGGCATATAATTTTCTGCAAACTTATCTTATTCCAGACTGCTATCTTTGTGAAGTGTGTCACAGAGATGGTGTTTGCAGAACTCACTTTAGTGAAAGCTGTCCTGGAAGTACTGCCAAACCCATAGTAAAAATGTATTCGGTTTCTGAATCAGATCCTCCCCTCCAATACTACAGCTCAACTGCATTTTAAGCTACTGGAAGTATAACTTACTGTTTTTGATAGTTTTCCATCTTAGATACTAGATTGCATTTTATTTCCATTCCAGGCTTTCATTTCTTTCAGGAGCCTATATTTCTCCTCTACATATGTTTTACTAGTTGAAGCATTCAGAAACAATGGCACTTGCAATGCAAAGCTAGTCCCCACAGCGAGAGAGGAAAGTGTGAGATCCATTGACTTGAGGTTAAAAAAAAAAGAGAGAGAGATTTGAAGAATTTTGTAGGATAATATGCTAGCTGTATTTTGAAATTGTGGTTGACTAGTTATGGTCTCCTAAATCAACCACTTAACTGCTTAAGAACCTATTGAGGTAGAGAGTAGGTAGGTTCGCATTTGAATAGTGAAGTCTGTAACAGCATGAATACATTTTCCAAACATCCCCAGTTTGGGAGGCTTCTTTGCTAGATATTTCTATCACCACCTTTACTATAAAGGGGTTTAAGCTAATGTGAATGTTGATATGAGAATATTTTTGCCTATCTATGTGAGTCATATAATTCAGTAGTTGGTGATTTCCACCCGAAAGAATCTTTACCCTCAGCATCTTTTCTAACCTAAAGATTGATTGATTTCTCAATATACCAACTACTGATTGGTTGATATGCCGAACACAAATTGCCAATGAAATACACACAAGAATACATTTTGTAACAGAGAGTAGGCAAGATAGTATGAATTCTATATAATATACATTCACATTTTCTTAACCTTTCTTAACTACATTTTATTTCTCTAAATGTTATTATAAGTTACTTAATTTTCCCAAACTTAAGAAAAAAATTCCAAACTGCTAGGAAAATTTAACCTGCAGTAATGCAAGTATAACAAGAATACAGAGCTATATATTATTTGGTAAAATCTACTCGTAACAGGATTACTTGAAAACAGTTTTTATTAAAATCACATGGAAAGTGTGCAGAGAAATAGATACAAATGACACAGGTTGAGATGGAGTGAATGTTCTGAATTTACACACAGAGAAGAGCACAAAATGAACACTTGACAAAGGGAAAGTTTAGGAAACTGATGAACTGGCAGAAATCTGTTTCAGGAGTCCCTCCCATGATCCACAGGCCAAGAGACAGAAACCTTTGCCTGAGGGGAGCTTCTGACAGCCGCTCTGCCTCCTACTCTTCACTCCACTGAAGCTCAGCCTTGGTTTCTTCTCTGGATTGGGTCTTGCTCTGGAGTCTCAGACCAGGACTTTCGCTGAATGGGAAAAATATAAAGAACACTGGGAAACTTTATAAATAATCAAGTCCCATTTCTGCATCCTTTTACTCTCCACACAGATCGAGTCCCACCAGCTGTGTCTTTCAGGTAGGGCTGAGTTACCCCATCCATCACCCCAGTTCCTCCAGACACCATAGACCTCTTCCAGTTTCTACCTCCATAACCTCCTGACAGCCATGATTGTCCCCTCCAGTAATCTGCTCTTGGACCTCCCTTGATTTCTAGCCTCACTTTGAGGGTGTGTGTTCACTCGCTCAGTCATGTCCATGTCCAATTCTTTGCAACCCTTTGGACTGTCACCCACCAGGCTCCTCTGTAGTTAGAGACAATTTTGGCTCCCAGCTACCCCAAATCTCACTGTTCCTGTTTTGACTGAAATTATAACCATTGTTAACTAGGAAACTATATCTCTATCTATCTGTCTTTATATCCTTCCTTTCCCTTTTCAGTCTCCCTGGATTCCTGGACCTCTTCTACTCTGTTGACCCTGTATCAGTCATTCACCTTCATACTTGAATAGTCTCTTACTTTTAATTCTACCATCTTCAAGCTCTATGGCCTCTGAGCCCTGTTGTTCTCTGCTAGATAATTTTCATCAGCTTAGAACTTCGGTAACAATGGGTAATGTTGTGAAAGCAACTTTTACCTAATTAAGTGATCAGTTATGTTATCTCTTTCCATATCTGTTTAACAAATTTATTGTTACTGTGGCAGAGTCAATGAAGGAGTTGGTATCCCCCAAAAGATACTACTTTTATTTTTTTTAATGGAGTACAGTTGCTTTACAATGTTGTATTAGTTTCTGCTGTACAACAAAGTGAATCAGCTCTACGTATATATATATATCCCCTCCCCTTGGGCCTTCTTCCCACCTCCACACCCATCCCACCCATCTAGATCATTATAGAGCACTGAACAAGAAAGGTATTACTTTAAATCCAAGAGAGAAAAATCTGTTTTCCTTCTCAATGAATCTTACTAGTGATTTTTGTAATGAAGAGGTCTGGGAGAAGCTCAAGAGGGACTTTAAGCCAAGGTAAATAGGTGTGTTAAAGAGAAGCATAGCCCCACTCCATCTTTCCCTCCTCCAGGTTAGAAGAATGTTTTAAAATCATTCTACAGACTTTTGGTAAATGTAGTAGCAAGTGGTGCAGTTTCTATATTCCAAAGGAAACTTTAAACTCGATGTCTCCGATAACATACCGATACTTTAAAATATGAGAATCCCTTCCAGAAATGTAGTCATGCCAACGTTATTCACAGGTATGAAGACTTTTCATATAAAGAAGAAGAAAAGTGAAAATGGGAAGCAGAATATCCTGAATATTTAGTCCAAGTTTAAGAGTCATTTTGCCCACAATGAATCCATTGTAACCAGACTGTCAATCACAGTGCTGCAGTGTGGGATAAAAATCCAGACCTTCTCATGAAAGGATCTATAACCACATGGAGAATGGCAGAGAGACAAGTCAGCCAATTACTAAGCATAGGAGCTATAACACACACCAGGGCAGTGATGTTTCCATGGGTGCGACAGCCTGCCTGCCTGGGTTTGAGCCTCAGTTCTGTGTGACATCGGGCACTTCACCACTCTTGGCTTCAGTTTTCTTATTTGTACAAAGGGCTTAATAATAGAATTGGACATGAGTTTGAGCATACTCCAGAAAATAGTGAAGGACAGGGAAGCCTGGCATACTGCAGTCCATGGGATCATGAAGATTTGGACACGGCTGAGCAACAACAACCTCATGGGATTGCTATGAGGATCAAATGAGACAGTAAAATTGCTTAGAATAAAATCAACGATACTTCCATTTTTAAACCTAAGTAACATGGGAAGTCCCAAATTGAAGGTGCTGGCCCTTCTCGGTGTCTTTCAGGAGAGTTAAGGCAGGGCCTTTTTCACAGAAATGGTACTTCAGAGATGGAGGTTTGTGGAGGGATGGAAAGAGAGCAAGTCTTTTTCCTCTTGCCCCCATGCATGGAGACTAGGATGGCCCACACAGACCAGACACAGAGTCCTCTAGAGGATAACCAGTCCTCCAGTGGGCTCTGAGAACAGAGACCCCACTGCTAAGTAGTAGTGTTCCTTTGCCTCACTTTATTCTCTGTGCTCAGATTTCCCTTGAGTCGGGGTGTCTGGAAAAATGCAGAGTTTAGTATTTGTTAGCACCCTGTCTTTCCATATGCTTTCCCTTTTTCCTTACATCACTAAATCCCCACTCTCCCTAATTCTAATATTAAACCAAGGAGGCTTCAATTGTGAGAATAAGCATTGTTTTGTTTTATTTTAAAGCCTCCACGTAGAAGATGGGGCTTTAATTTCTTTTTAAGAGTCCCATGTTGATTCAGGCAAGGCACTACCATTAATAAAAACACGTCCTAATGTTTCATTGGTATTGCAGCTCTCTACAGTCCTCATGCAAGCAAACATTTCTTTGATTCCAGTGGGACTCTTTTCCTGTGAAAATGCTACAAGCTTCTGTATTTTATTGAGTAAAAGGGGTGGGGATAATTGTTATACACCTAAATGTTCATCACTTTGCTGACAAAGGTCCATATAGTCAAAGCTATGGTTTTTCCAGTAGTCGTACAGATGTGAGAGCTGGATCATAATGAAGGCTGAGTGTTGAAGAATTGATGCTTTCGAACTGTGGTGCTAGAGAAGACTCTTGAGAGTCCCTTGGACAGCAAAGAGATCAAACCAGTCAGTCTTAAAGGAAATCAACTCTGAGGGACTGATGTTGAAACTGAAGCTCCAATACTTTGGCCACCTGATGAGAAGAGCCAACTCATTGGAAAAGACCCAGATGCTGGGAAAGACTGAGGACAGGAGGAGAAGGGGACGACAGAGGATGAGATGGTTGGATGGCATCATTGACTCAATGAACATGAGTTTGAGTAAACTCTGGAAGAAGGACAGGGAAGCCTGGCATGCTGCAGTCCATGGGGTTGCAGAGTCAGACACAACTTAGCAACTGAATAACAACAACACTTTCTGCAAAACAGAGTACAAATAGGATTTTTCAAGAATACCTTACTCACGCTAATCACTAAGAATTTAATTATTTTTTCAGATCTTTTTCTACTCATAAATTATGCCTATATTGTTCTATTTTTTGCATCTTTGGCTTCTTACAAGTGCTATGCATGTCTCACCTGTTTCTTCCATTGACTCTAGCCACTTCAAAGGTTGAATCTTGTTAACTGTCTGCAGTAATTGTTGTAATTTATTCATTCCACATTTATTGAGCACCCATGATGGCTAGGTACTATGAGGATAGAATCCTTCCCCTGAAAGCCATAGGTTCCAGTTCCACACAATAAAGCATAAAGGGTAGATTAAACAATGTTATGGTAGGTGTTTTTCTGAAATCTAAAATTGTTTTTGCTTGTGTCACATTCTCTGTTTTGCCAAAGCCGATCACCACCCTTACTTTCCTTCTTTAAGTTGAAATTTAAGAAAGAAAAAGAATTCAAGAACACAGAACTTTACAATGCAAAAACAGTCACAATTTTATTTAAACTCCAGTGGGTCTTTTTGCTTTCTCTCTCTCCATAGGATAGTGGCCAGAGCATCCAAGAACCTTATGTCCACACAAAGCTTAGGGATTGTGTTCGGACCCACCCTTCTGCGAGCTGAAAACGAGTCGGGGAACATGGCAGTGCACATGGTCTACCAGAACCAGATCGCCGAGCTCATGCTGAGCGAGTACGATGAGATCTTCAGCTGACTGACAGACAAGACGAGTCACCGAGTGTGTTCACATCTGTCTCGATGCCTAATATTTTTACATTTCTGTAAACATATTTCTGAAATATTTTTTTCCTTTCAAGCGACAGATGCCTCATTTTGTGAAAACTTAATGATGATTTTGTGTTTAAGTTCCAAACATTTGAATAAAATAGTTGACAATATTTGCCTATATGTCTTCTATATTAACCCCTTCACTGCTATGCTTTCCAGCACTTCTAGGCATACATTATGGATGCTGTACGCTGTAAGGTAGTGTGCAGAGGACACAGCATATCTGAAAATAGCTTAATGAGACTCCTGGCTATTGCACATGTGCTTGTGTGTGTGCAGATATATGAGTGAGTGTGAATGTGACTGAGAGTGTGGGTATGTGTCTGCAAGGTGAGCCTCTGCATTACCCTGGCTGCCTCAGGCCTGTGTTCAAACACCACCGGGTACACAAGCAGAACTAAAAGAGGGGGCAAGACAGAAATGAATAATTTTTAAATAGAAGAAATCAGGATTTCAACCAAAATAGACATACTTCATCTTTCAAGAACAATTTTGTAAGTGTAAATCTAGTCCAGCCATCCTTGGTACTAGACGCAAAATTTACAAATACATGTAGAATGGCAGTTTTTCAGAAGACAAATGACAGTTCAAAACATTTGCCATTGGATATGTTTTTTACATATACTATTTGCAGTCCCATAAACATACTGTCTTATAAACTAGAAGCAAAATTAGTGCCTTGCAATTTTGATCTTTATATTATACAGGAACTTCATGCCTGCTCATTTTTAATGTTAACATCCATTTTGAATCTTCATCAAACTGTATATCTTCCTTTTTTTCCCTGGCTATGTCATTTTATGTAAAATTTTTATTATGCTACTGAGGATGCTTTATTGGTGAATTACATTAAATCCATCTAGGAAGAACTTTTTTGTAAAGGGTTTTTTCTTTTAATATGGCCCAAAGATTACTTGACTAGACTTGGATGGCTTTATCCATTTGATGGTTAGCTTCAGTTGTCATGGATAAATAAAAGGGTAACTGTCTAGAATATATCAAACATTGTTTTATTTTGAAAACTATGTTCTAGCTGAATACATCTCATACTGGTTTTGTGAAAGTATTCTGCTGATAAAAATGTAGACTTATGTTTGACAGCTTTTTAATCTAATTCAAATGGAATAAATAAAACTAATCCAGTGTGATAAAGAGTAACTCTAGTTATCGATTTGTTCATAAAATGAAAAATAAAGCATGTAAATAAAACATGTGAAGCATGGACCCAAGAGCAAACATGTAGAACAATAGGGAGCTCAGAGGCCTGGGCTGTCTGCATGGATGGGGTGTACAGTGGAGGAAAGAAACTGCTCAATAGAAAGCCAGATGTTCACACAGCTCCCACATCCATGGCGCTGCCTGAGGAAGGAGAGGCTTCCCTCACCCCTGTTGAATGTCTTCCTTTTGGCAATGGCGCCAGTAAGTCGGCGTATGCCCAAGAACACAAGTGACCACAATAAATGCTGAAGTGTGGTTTCACTGAGTGGGATGTATACAAATACCACAAAGCCAAGGAAAGTCACACAAGACAGAACCCCATGATTTAAAGTTGCTGGTAGCAGTGAGCTGACAGACTTGCCAGCTTTCAAGCTCTTCTTTTCTTCCACATTGTGCTTATGCCTTTCGGGAAAACATGGAGACAAGAAATAAGTCTCTGGCATTCAAGTCCTCATTTCCATGGCATTCCATATTCTCAATGAGGTCTCCTCCAAGACTTTCATTACTACTTCTTTAATTACTTTTGAAGCAGGAAGGACTAGGTATAGCAGTCCCAGTGGTAAAATCTCATCCCTTCCTGTGTTCATATTTAAAGTATTTCTGGGAGCAAGAGCCAGAGAGAAGCAGCACTAAGAGCCAAAGAGAAGAGGCATTGCCTGCTTGGAGCAGGGACCCACGGCCCCTCGCCTCTGCCACCTTCCAGATTCATAATCTTCAAAAGCAGCAGCTTCTTGATTTCCAATCTGATGGGATTTAGCCTGATTTAAACTCCAGCTGTGTTCTGTGCCTGCTAAGGGCATTTAATTAGAGACTAGGTTTTCTCTCTGGGAAAAGACCATTCCAAGGTGCTAACCCAAAGTGCCCTTCTGACTTATACACATTAAAGGTATGTAAAGAGTTATACCGGATGATCATTAGATCCCATAACATCTCAGACAGCACCAGTGTTCCGATTAACTGTTCCAAGTTTAAAAGCCAAGATTGTTGGTATACTGGGTCGCCTCACTAAAGGGTTCGATTTTATAAAACCTGACCAACATTTTCCATCATGAAGACCTTAAAAGATGATGAGCATTTCTTCAGCACCTTATCTGAGCCAGGTGCAAGTTTAGATTCTACTGATCAAATACAAAGTGAGGCAAATATTAATATACTCAGCAGTTTTACAGCCCAGTAAGGGAGGCAGTTTGATACCAGATTAGGAACTCAGCCATCTTGGTAACCACGTCTCCCCAGGCTTCAGCATCTCTACAGAGAGATGTTCAGAAAGTATATTTTCCAGTTGATTTGCTCAAAAAGTATTTTTGAACGAATGAACAGAAGTTAGTACAGAGATATTAGGAAGTTCGTAGTTGACAGAGAACCAAAACGCAAATTGTGCCTAGGGGAGTCAGGTGAAGCTTCACTAGGTAGGTAACCCTTTCAGTCTAATCTTGATCAACTGAATAAAACTAACCCCTCCCCCAGTGTAGATGACAGACTAGCAAGCAAGAGTGGCATGAGGAGAGTGCTGAAAGACCTAACATCTCCAAGGAAAAGTGAGAAGCTCACGGTGATGCACATGCCTAACAACTTGGAAGAACAGAATTGGAGTCAGACATAGGACATAATGGGCATCCCCCGTGGCTCAGTGGAAAAGAATCCACCTGAAGTGCTGGAACTTCAGGAGATGCAGGCTTGACCTCTGTTGGGAAGATCCCCTACAGGAGGAAATGGCAACCCACTCCAGTATTCTTGCCTGGAGAATCCCATGGACAGAAGAGCCTGGCAGGCTACAGTCCATAGACTCACCAACAGTCGGACGCAACTGAGCACACAGACATAGGACATAATAAAATATTTAGACTTTATCCTATAGGCAGCAGAGATCCAATGAAAGCTGTAAAATGAGAAACTTTGTTTCCTAGAAAGAGAATCTCTAAATTCATCAGTGGGCAGAAGAAACAAGGTACTTGGAGGAGGACACCGGCATTTCTCGTGTTTGTGTTTATATGTGTATGTGTGTACACCTTTTAATGTTTTCCAGGAATACAAGAGATAATCATATATTCTCAGAAGCATTTGTATATTATGATGAGCAAGTATTTTAAAGAAATTATAACCTTAACATTACGGAACTCCAAAACAGGGTTCCTGGAAAATCAAGCTATTTAGTGTGTCCCATTGCAGCACCTTACCCGCCCAGGACGCAAGAGCTTGTCTCTCTTTCTTACTCACACAAAAAGCTTCTTGGAGATGGTATGTTTTTTTCCATCCTATATGTTATGAGTCTGACTTTACTTAATATGTGACATATGACAGGATCACCATGCCACATCTAGTAATTGAAAGCCATATGATAGTTCTCTCTATCCAATTAGAAAACAAAGGATCCAATTAAGAAAAATTAGAAAAGCTGTTAAAAGAGAACAATCACTTGCCAATGGTGCTGTCCTTACAGTTTAACACAGCTACAAATTGACCTGTACTTCTCTTTTCCACATTTATTTTTTGTGAATTATAAGTTAATCACCCTGTCAATTCCTAATTAAAAGGCCCTGCAAAGATTTTCATCCAAAAGGACTGTCACTAAGAGTTCTGGGTCAAACTGCTCTGTTGTCAAAAATGAGAAATAAAACCAAAACAATATCAACTATCTCCTGGGAAATTCAAATCACAATACGAAAAAGCAACAAAAAAGAAAACTTTCTTCAAACATAATAATCACATATTATTTCCTCAATTAAAAATGTATCATCTTAAATTTAAAGATGTATCATCTTTTTCTTAAACCAAGGGCTGCTTACTAGGGCCAGCCAATAATGTAAGTGATTTGCAAAGCGCAGACTTAAGGTATTAGGAAGCAGTAACACCAGAGGAGGGTTTCCCTGGTGACTCAGAGAGTAAAGAATCTGCCTGCAATGTAAGAGACTAGGGTTCAGTCCCTGAATCAGGAAGATCCCCTGGAGAAGGAAATGCAACCCACTCCAGTATTCGTACCTGGGAAATCCCATGGACAGAGGAGCCTGGCAGGCTACAATCCATAGGGTCACAAAGATTCAGACACAACTTAGTGACTAAAGATTAACAACACCTGGAGAAAACTCAAGATGGACCGTTGGACAGAAGGGCTGACTTCTCAGCTCAAGCTGATGTTGCTTACATGGGCACATGGACACCATGCTACCAGACCTTCAGATCTTTCATGAAAAGCCAGAAACTTATGTGAAAATTAACTTTTAAGGGCACCTAACAAAACATACCTAAGCTGACTCAACCCAGGTACTTCCACTTTTTTTCAACACAGTGTTGTTAAACCTTGTGATGTTGTAAAGCCAGCTCCCCAGAAAAAAATGGTAGCATACCAAGCAAACAGTGGGGATATGTAAATAAGCCAGAGCAATGGATTAGAGCGAAAAATGAGCAGGCTAAGAAATAAGCACTTAGGAGAACTTGGTATTTAGGTCCTGGGCAAATTATTTACTTCATCTGTGTCCAGATGTTTCAATTTTTTTTTAAATGTATTTATTTTATTCTTGGATATGCTGGGTCCTCCTTGCCTCACAGCTTTTTCTTTAGTTGCAGTGAGCAGGGGCCACTCTAGTTGTGGGGCACAGGCTTCCCATTGTGGTGGATTCTCTTGTTGAGCAGGACGGCCTCTGGGGCATTGAGGCTTCAGTAGTTGCAGCTCCTGGGCTCTGGAGCACAAGCTCAGTGGTTCCAGTGTACAGGCTTAGTTGCTCTCTGCGTGTGGTATCTTCCCAGATCAGGGGTCAAATCCGTGTCTCCTGCCTTAGCAGGTGGATTCTTTGCCACTGAGCCACCAGGAAAGACCCCCGTTTCTCATGTAAAGGATAGTAAAACAGGTAATACACCATGGAATTAGAAAGTGTCCCTCCCAGAGACAGATGATGTACTTCCACAATTAACAATATGATCTTCTAAAAATGATGAGAAGAAAATCTGGGACCAGATTCCAAAAAGCCTTGGATGGCATACACAAGAGGTTTTATATTAAGTCCATAGTCAATTTTGAGACCCTGAAAGTTTGTTTAGCAGCAAAGTGACTTTAGCAGAGCTATAAAGATCTTCCTGGCAACTTTATGATGTAGACCTTGGAGCTGGAAGAAATTATAGGCACCACTTACAGAAGAGAATTGCCATAGTACTATTAACACAGATCTGAATTTAGACAGCCGGCAAAAGCTATGGAAGTCAACATTAAGAAGTATCATCCAATTGCATTTCTGAGTTTCACCTACCACCTCTGAATTATGACTGCTCCGTGCAGAGAGTCCTGGGACATAGGACTCTCATAGCAGGCCCCTTTCCATTGGAACTTTGCTGGGCCTGGGGTAGGGGTCATACTGATATCCTGACAATGATTTTGACATTTTACAGTAATGTCTTAAGATATTTGGACCAACTTATACCCAAGTCAGAGGAACATGCATAAGACAGTCTTCTGCCTCAAGAAGATAAGATCCCCAGATAATCTTCAGGTCATTTCTATCTCACCTGCTCTGACTTCTCCCTCCCTTATCTCCAGCTGATGCTGCCTCCCTGGTCACTCAGAGGACCACCAAGAGAAATTCATCCTGGAATGACTAATTTTTGATTAGCTAACATGTCTTGAATGCTTGTTAAGGAAATGCACTGTATAAATATAGCTGTATTTTATCTTCATAACTCTATGGAAGGAGGTGCAATTGTTATTCCTGATTTATACTTGAGGGAACTGAGGGGAAAAATAATGAAGTTACCCAAATTCATGAAGTTAGTTTCAGGTTAGTATTTGAATCTAAATTACTACGGCTTCAGAGGCCCCTGCCTTAACCACTATACCATAGGTTCACTCAAGGGGAAAAAAAAATGATGAATGTAAACAAATAAACACCTTAAATATTTACACCCCAGATGTGTGTGTACCTGATAACTCCCCTGTTAAAACACCTGGTAAGAGTTTCACTTTCATACTAATCTCCATGAAAGAACAAGAGGGATATTATGTATTTCCCCAAATACAGAGTACCTTTGTTGTTATGAGTAGATGGCTAAATCTCATTTTTGTTATTGCTATCATAATTTTAATATTCATGTATCATTTCATTTTCTTACATTGTAATGACCATGTCACTATATTATGGAAAGGAGGGCATGGAAGCCTCTTAGCCCACATTTTTTAAAGTACTTTGCATGGCTTCTACTCTACATTACATCATATTATCCTATGTTGGATTGTATTTGTCAATGTCTTGTTATCATCCATCATATCATACTGTCTAATATTGTGTTGAAATTAAATCTGACCCTTTAGGAGTCCTGTGCAACATTAAAAAAAAGGGGGGGTCCTCAACAGTCTTCCTCTTAGATATAATTGAAAAAGAGGCAGGCATCAAAACATGCCACCGGAGAGCGATCCTGAATCATCCAAATGATGAGCATTCAGTGAACATCTTGCACCAAAAAGATGACAATTTTCTGTAGCAGTGTTGTCAAAATGAAAATGTCTAGCTGTCTTGGTGAGAGACCTGGCAGGAAGATACACACATACACACAAACACACACTTCCCTTGTAGACTCATCCAGCTGATTTTTGCTATCTTATGCTTGAAGTGAAGACTTCAGGGTCTATGAAATTCTTAAGCCATCAGCTGGATTCTACAGAAGGCTCCTCACTGAATTAGGAGAGTGTTAGGAAAGCAGTGAGGGAGAGAGGTAATGCTACACCCAGAGTTGGTGCTCAGTGTACACTTGTTGGATGAGTGAACCAAGACAAGCACCCAGAACACAGGCAACATTAAATACGACTGTGATCCACCACTGTGTTTCCTATCAGCCAGTCCTCACAAGTTAAATGTAGTCCCAACTCACCAGTGTCTGTACTGACTCCTAGTCCCACTCATAAGGGGACCATCAAGCAGACACGCCTTCAGCTGCCTCTCTTGAAGTCTAAGTGCACAGAAAATACTTCTTTCCAAAAGCACAGCAGCAAAGGGTCAATGTGTTTGCTCACCTGACTCATGCAAGTCTACTGTGTATGCAAATTCTGTTTTGGATCTGGAAAAGTCCGGGCATCTGGAATACCCAGCCCCATCTTCCACTCACCTTCCTTGCCCTGCCAAATATAGAGTTTATGTGTCAGATAAATGCTAGAGAGCACTGACTTTTTGACCCATGTATGAAAATCTCAAAAGCCAAGAAATCTGGCAAATACAAAGCATCGGCCTGAAAAATCCCCACTTTCCTCTGGCACCATTTAAGCTGACAAGTTTATTTGAGACAGGCACACTCACATTTGAAGAGCAGGACTTGTGCTAACCATTCTCACATCACTAGCAAAGTGTGTTCTGAGTCCATATTGCACAGCATGCTTGAAGAAGTGTGGATTTTTCCACATCATTTGGTGACATTTTACACAGTTTCATTTCTGCTCTGTATTGCTAGACCCTACCTTTTTTTCCCTCGCAAATATTCCACTAATGGGATTCCCTTCAGTAGTCAAATTCTTTCCTCTGCTTCAGCATCTATTTGTACTGTGGGTGCACACATTTGTCATCATGTGCCCCTCAGTCAAAGTCAAGCCTCCTTGATCGAAAGGAAAATGATAGAGGTGCTCCGCTGCTGAGGAGAGAGTCAGGGGACCGCGGGCCAGCCTATGAGGGGACGAAGAGACGCGTTAGAATTCCAGGGAGAGGTCAGTGAGGAGGACTCCAGGGAACGATGGTCTAGCTGGAGGTGTCCGTTCCTAACGCCTCCTCCCAAGTCCAGGTGAAAGGCAGCTCTTCAGTGGGAGGGGGTGAAGAAGACAATCGAAACCAAAATTGTTTTCAGCTCACCATTTTTCTAACTATCAGTTCTGAGGTCACAGTCACTAAAACTGGAAACTTTAAAATGACTTCAAAAAGGCAAACGCTAACTAGATTTCACAGTGGATTTCATTTTACTTGGCTTTACAGAAAGAATGCAGGTATTAAATGGACTGTTTCCTGTATACAATAAGGTTAATTAGTAGTGAGGGATGGAAAATCAGTGTAGACATAACTCTTTTCGACAGGTATCAAAAATAATCCCCTGATCCCTACAGACCCCAGCTGCATTGAAAGAGGAGCAATATAAAAGATTCTTTAAGCACAAAATTTGCAAACATTCTCCAGGTGGCCGCAGCACCGCGCAATAGGCCCTGAGCCCGGGTGCCCTGGTGCATGCGCTGCTCCGCCAGCCTTTCCGCTGCAGTAACTTAAAGGCGCAGCTACTCACGGTGAATTTTGAGGCGCAGCATAAAGGCTCTGCTTACAAAGCGGCTGGGATCGCAGGCGGAGACAGAACAAAAAGAAGAATATATTGCGGCCTGAATGGGACTTCCCTAAGCTCCTTATCAATAAGGTTAATAAGGGTCTATGCAATTTACTGATCACTAAGATGGAACAAGCCTCCTTGCGCTCCAAATCTCCACGTTGGCGCTGGCTTTTAATACTTTTCACAGCCAATCGCATAAAAGCCCCTTTGCCCCGCACCCCAGAGAATAAACTCTGGTTCACCATCCTGGCCTGAATAAAATCGTTGGTCCGTTATTACACTTCTACCTGCCCTAGTTAAGCAGATTAACAGTTATTTCCTAGAATTCAATCAATGAGGTTCTTTGTAATTGAAGCTGGAGTACTCAGATATTTCTTTTTTAAGAACTGCATTTCTGAAAAACGAATTTCTTTTTTCTCTGGTTTAATTTTGTTATCCTCAATCGTATGCATGATACAAAAAAAAAAAAATTCCAAACTTCTATCTCCTCTATAAAATACATGTCATATCAAAAAGGTGACAAGAGGGGGGAAAAGTAATTAGTGAGTTCACAGAGTTCAGTAGAAAAGTTAAAATGGAGTAACACATTACTTTTTATGTTAAGATTTCACAAGACAAATCTTGCCTGTGTTTTAATTGCATGTGACCCTGGCGGTCCTACTCCGAAATGAAGTGCCGTAAAATTAAAGATGACAGACGCTCAAAACAAGTCTTGTGATCTTGATTAGACTACAAAGACCACACTCTCTCTCTGCTGCAACTCAGATATCATGGACTGTTTCATTTGGGGAATTGCTTCATTAATGCTTTCTTTGACTAGACATGTTTATTATTAAAAAAAATGCTGAATATGGTGATATCTTGCATAACTAAATAATTCCCTAAAAGCAAGTTATAAATGAAGAATGTTTAAACACCCCTAAAACCTAATTTTTATAGACACTTACACGTGAATATATATATGTGTGTGTTTGTGTGTATGGATGTGGGTGAGTAGATATAGATGTATATATTATATATCCATCTTTGATATATGTATTACCCATTCTAACCTACGAGTCTATTATAGCCTGAGAAGCAGAGCAGTTAATCTGTCATATTTCCTTATATGTTCCCAGGTTAATCAAATGTGCAGAACTATACATTATCCTATAAAAACCATTTCTGAGAAACTCTGTCAGAATTTTAAACTTTCTGAGTGTTGTCTAAGTAGAGGATCAGATTTGACTCACACCTATATTTCAAAATGATCACCAGATCATTCAACCTAAATTACATAAGCCATAGAATAGATGCTTTTACACCTCACTTCTTCCTAGTTCTACGAAAGCAGGAAATTCAGGGGCAAGTCCTCACAGCATTGGACACAGTCAGCTCTGTGTGTTCCCTCAGGCCAGCTGAGTCCTGCTTTTGTCTCAAGTCCTCTGGGTCAGGGCTTCATCCTTACTATTAGGAGGTCAGATTAGTGTTCATCTCTAGGACTGCCTACCTTCTAAATCTCTACGATTTTCTTTGTCCGATTTTAAGAACACTATTTTAAATTCATATATTTTGTTTTAGGAAACAAAAGGATTTATGCTGGTTATATAGATGTTCTATCAAAGGGGATATACAGATTCAGCCTAGAATCAAAGATTGGTTTCTAGAGTTCATTTTTTTATTGTGCATCTGTAATTCCAAAAAAGTCTATACACATTCTGTTTCCATTTGTTTAAATTTGAAATACATATTGCAATTTCTCTCTTACCTAACATCAGGGCTACTATGAGAATAAAATATGATAACATATATTAAACACTTTTAAAAATATGTGAAACAAGGCTTCCTAATCAGCAGTGTTTTTAGTATAATTATTCAATCAGTGGTCTTCAGTGTACTAAAAGGCTTTTCACTTGAAAGTCAAATAGTCTTTTAACCTATAATACTGTGTTTTCAAACAGCCTCTATACTTGCCTTTAAAATGAAATGTGTCCCTGTAGAATTTCTCAAGACTAAGGTCAAAAACCATCAGGTGTGGAATATGTTGTGTCTCTCACAAGAGAGATTTAATTCGCCAGAAGGAGGGAAAACAAAAACATTGGAAAGCATTTATTAGAATCCAGTTGAGCATAGTGTTGAGAAGTTGTGCTTCACTAAGAGAACCAGAGCTATACTCCCTGTCTCTCTCCAACCTGCCTCTGTCTCTGTGTTTATGTGTTTCTCTGCCTCTCTTTGTTTTTTTCTATCTCTGTGCTTCTCCTCTCTCTCTCTCTATTCCTGCTCCTCACTCTTACCCCCAGGACAGGCATCTTAACCTAAAATTCATGGTTCCCAGGATCCCTGAGCTGCAACCTATACTTGAACTCTCAGAACTTTCAGGCTAGATGGTGTGCATTTCACTCCACTTAAAGTCTGAAGTTTTCCTTATATTTTCAATGAAGTCTGTGATTTGGATTTACTGTTCTAGATTCACTTTCCAGCATAACAATACTATTATCTTACATCTGAATTAAACTACGAGTGGGTCAAGTCAGATCCTAAAGTCTACTAGGCTCTGAGTGGTCTCCTTGGGTTTCTGTCTGATTGCCTGACAGGACAGGACAGGCTGGTCCAAGGAGTGAAATATAGATTCAACAAAATCAGTTAGTACACCCTGAAAGATGATGCAGTCCTTAAAGGATCTCCTATTTACAATTGATGAAACTAGTAAATAGAAGCACCCATGAAATCAGGATACTTTGCCTGTTAGTCAATGAAAGATATTTAGGATTTTAAGATAAATCCAGTAGTAACACAAACAGTCCACTCTCACAATGCCCACTTTTAAACTGTGCCAGACACATGTCCTATGCCTGCATGGTACTTCTACACATTAGCCGCCACAAACCAAAGGGAATGTCATTGCTTTTAATAGGATTACATAGAACCCAGTCACAAACAGGAAGACTAGCTTTAGTGAGAGTAACTGGCCAGTAATTTGGATGTTTAACTAAATGATTGGCTGCCAAATTGACAGGTCATCCACACTGAACTAGCCACTATTCCATGAATTTTCATGACCAGGATCACAATGGTTCATTTGCATGTGTGAAATTCTGCTGTGAAGCTGGCTTTTGAACTGGCTAGCTCAGCCAAAGATATGTTTCCCAGTGCCATGCGTTAGTACCCCAGAAATACCATCACATGGGGGTAGCATAGATCTTCCCAAATCCTGCTATTAGAATACCATCTACACCTACAACCGCTAATCAGCATAACAACTGGGATACAAGGAATACAGGGGGAAAGTAGATTATTGGAAAACTAAAATTAACACCTAAATGAGCATTTGGATGGGGAAAGAAAAGTTTTAGAGAAGCAATAGAAGTTTGGAGTTTGCCCAGGACAATTACTAAGAGCAACTCCCTACCCAGCGAGCATTCAGTGACTATTGAGGCATCATTGTTATGATGATTAACAAGTAGCTGTTAACCACCTATTACAATACAATAGGACAGACAGAAAACTGATAAACACAAGCCCCAGTAAATAAAAGTATTTCCCATTATGATCTAGTTATGGGCTTCCCTTGTGGCTCAGCTGGTAAATAATCCACCTGCAATGTGGGAGATGTGAGTTTGATCCCTGGATTGGGAAGATCCCCTGGAGAAGGGAAAGGCTACCCACTCCAGTATTCTGGCCTGGAGAATTCCATGGACTGTATAGTCGATGGGGTCCCAAAGAGTCAGACACGACTGAGCAACTTTCACTTTCACTTCACTTTCACTATAGGTGAAAACACATGAGGCCAAAAAGTAGAAATTATAGTAACCTACATTTATTACTGACTTACCATGGACCAGTTATCTTGCAACAAAACTGTGATATAACAGTATTTTGATGAATATTTCAAAGATGAGGAAATATAAGGTAGATATTATCATTGCCTAAGGGAGAAGAGCTAGGAAGTGGTTTTGAACTAGGTATGTCTACCTTTAGAAGGAATATTCTTATTTCCTCCACATTAAAAAGGTGAAGAAGTCCAAAATATATTTACTGCCCTGGTGACTCAGATGGTAAAGAAGCTGCTTGCAATGCGGGAGACTTGGGTTCAGTCCTCGGGTTGGGAAGATCCCCTGGAGAAGGAAATGGCAACCCACTCCAGTATTGTTTCTGGGAGAATTGCCATGGACAGAGAAGCCTAATGGGCTACAGTCCACGTGGTCTCAAAGAGTCAGAGGTGACTGAGCAACTAACACTTTCACTTTCATAGTAGACAAACAATATATCTACTAATATAAAATTGAATAACTAAGCAAAGGAACATTTATATAACGAGGTATTTTGAAGACGTTTACAATCTATGGGAGGACTTCCCTGGTGGTCCAGTGGTAAAGGATCTGCTGTGCAATGCAGAGGCTGCAGATTCAACCCCTGGTCAGGGAACTAAGATCCCACGTGCTGTGGGGCACCTAAGACCTGACACTGCCAAATAATTAATTAAAAATAAATAAAAGGTATGTGTTTAAATACTATTGATCAGAGAAATTCTGCTAACAGAAAAGATCAAGTTATGAAATCATAGGTACAGTGTGAGACCATTGTTGTTATATATGCTGTAATGTGTATGTACACACACAGCAGAATATTAGCAACGCTTATCTTTGAGTTGTGAGACTTTCAGTAATTAATTTTCTCCCATTGTGCCTGGCACATCCCCAAGTTTTTGCTTAGAGCATTTGTTACTTTCATAATTAGAAAAAGGCCAAATACAGTAAATATGTATAAGTGGTAACCGAAGACTCTATGTAGTAATTGGTACAAACAATAAGATGTGAGGACTTTCAAATGACATCATGTTAGAAATCAGGGAGGCTCCAGGATGCCAATGGCTCTGAAAGGAAGGCAGATGAGGAAAAATGAAGGCCTCAAGGCAAGGTTGTAACATAAGCAAAGACCCAAAGGCAGAAATTGTGAAGTTGCCTTTGGGGAATAGGACTACTGTTTGGCTACAGTGGAGAGTTCTAACAGAGGAGGGTTCAGAGCAACAACTGACTTTACATCTTTTATGGATCTTGTCCTAAAAGGTGGAAGGAAGTCAAACTTGGATGCCTCTATGTGATAACATTTCTAGGACACAAAAGCATAGCGCACCAGACGTGTCCTTTGGCTTAGAAACCCAGTTAGCAAGCCAGCTTCACAGTGGAATTTCACACATGAGAAGATAGGTAAGGGCCAAATTGGGGAATCCCTGAAACGCCAAGCAAGCAAGTTGGACTTTATCCTGAAGGCAGTGGGGAAACTCTGAAGTTTGAAGCAGGGGGGTAATGAGAACAAAAACGTTTTAGTAAAATTAATCTGACAGCACAGGGTAAGTGGATTGGAAGAGAAACAATGACATGTCTCTTGTCATATGCTTCTTCATGTTGATATATTTTTCCTGTGAAGATTCTTTCTCAGTTAGGATTACAAACTCTTTGAGAAGAAAACCCATGTCTTAGATTCCTTTGTATCTCTAGCATTCCTGAGGATAAAGGAGGCATTAAACAGTGGATAAATTTTCCAGCTTTGGCTTCAGAGAGTCCTCTGTGGAACTCCCACCTTCTGAAAGGAGTATCCTTGACCTCTCTTAGCCTCAGTGTGGTCTTGTAAAATGGGGACAGTAACACCCACTTTGTAGGACTGTGGTGAGGATGAAATGAGACAATGAGATTTTGTGTGCAAAACCCTTGATCAAAAGTGTGCTCTCCTTGATAACTCTCTTGATAACTAGTGTTCTAGCAATCACTGTTATGCCTAAAAAAGTTACCAGGACAACTGGATGGATGAAGAAGATGATGTTGATGCTTGAGTATGACTATCTTAGACACTGAGTGGAAGAATGTGAGCCAAATATAACTGAGAAGCCAATTATCCTACAGGCAAAGTTGGACACTAGAAAGATTTGAAAGGCAAAGACTGACCCAGTCAAATGGAGACATAAAGAGGCCAGCAGGATCTCTGTTTGTAAGCCAGAGTAAATCTGGAGCAAGTTAAAAAGAGATAGCTGGTTGGTCTGGGCTTATACTGTGCTGTGTGTGCTTCTATTGGTAGGTGGATTCTTTACTACTCTGCCACTTACTGTAATAAAAAGTGATGTCTGTGAGAAGCATGGGGCACCCGCAAGAATAGACGATGTCTGGCAGCAGCTCACCCAAAGAAACCTTCCCATTTCTGCTGATATTATCATAGTGTAACCTTCCTTCCCCAGAGGAGGGCATGGAAACCCACTCCAGTACTCTTGCCTGGAGAATCCCATGGACAGAGGAGCCTAGCGGGCTACAGTCCACGGGGTCACAAAGAGTTGGACACGACTGAGTGACTTAGCACAGCACGGCACAGCCTTCCTTCACAGGGTCTCCTCCTTGCAGTTAGAGCAGGCAGACACCTCCGTGGCTGAGACGAAAATGTCCTGAGCTTGTGGAGACATGAGACTCTAGTTCTTGGACAGAAGGTGCCCAAGATGCCTCTGGGGCTGCTCGTTCTGATGTAAGACAAGAAAGCCACCAGAGACGAGTGTGATTGGACCAAAAAGACGTAAGAGCCAATCTGAAGAGATTTCCATTGACCAAGATGGGATAACCTGGGCATCAAAATGTATACTAACTGCAGTGGATTTAAAGATATCAAATATGTTTTTTAAAAATCAAGTAATAATCAAGTAAAATAAGAAACAAAAATTTACTGCTCTCCAAAACAAGACATACCTAGAAAATAGAACAGTATTCTGAAAATTGATGTATCAAGGAAGTTTATCAAGTGTTCTGACTCTTATATGAGTAGCATTTCAGGATAACCAAATAGCTGATGAGAAAAAAATATTCACAGGTAAATTGTAGCTAAGAATGCAGAAGGAAAATTTTATACATACTCTAAAGTAGATAGAGAGTATAATAAACCTCCAAGTAGTCATTGCCTAAATTTAAGTAGCAACATTTTTCTAATCTTTTCTGCTACTTTTTCCCCTTGAGTATTTTAAAGCAAATCCCAGACAGTATCTCATTCCAACTTTTTTTAAATAATTTTTTAATAAAAACAGATACCTTGAAAGTTACTGTTACACAATTACTGTGTCCAGAAATCATGCTGAAAGTAAAATGAAGCTGTACTAGATAAAGGTGACTGTTCAGTAATTGTCTTACCTAACCATCAATCAATTCACAGATCACTGAAATATAAAAGATAAATCAGTTTTTATGAGCAAGACTGGAGGAGGGATTACCATGACTGACTACTACTCTCAAATGGACTTGATACTCACAAAAACAATAGAAACTGCCAGAAATTATTCCAATATACCTAAGTTAATAGGCTCTAGTGCATTTTAATTTATTTGACAATAGAGAAGAGCTTTATTTACCTTTCTAAGTAAATCTGAGGCCTGATAATATCCTTGCTATTCCCACCATGAAGTAACCATTGAGTATATCTATGAAGGAATAAAAAAGAAAGGCCACAGGAAAGATGTATATAATCCCCCAAATTTTCTGTCCTATGATCTAATCTCTCCTTTCCATTTAGATTATTTATTTAAAACTTCTATAAGCAAATCCCTCCCCCAGGTGAGCACAAAAATGACTTACAGAACTGCCATCTATATCCATGAAATTGATTTTTTGTTACCTTTTAAAATCTTCAAAATCCTAAGGAAGGCTTCGAAAACCCTGTGGTGTTACAGTTACTGTTTCTATCACTGTTATTCTGGCCTATACGTACATATATATATGCATATATATATATATATACATATATATATTTTAAAGGCTGACATTTCAAGGAATTAAACAAAATGACATCTCAGCTGTAAATGAAAGAAAACAGCCACTTATATATGTTCATGTAAAGTGTTATTTTCCATTGATTCAAGTTGATAATTTCTATACCTTAATTTAAAAAAAATTTTCTCTTTCTTATATTTTTCAGTTTCATGGCTACAACTTAAAAAGAAATCACATTGTTCTTGCCTGCCCTCATTATCTCTAACCTATGCTCTTTATCTGCTTTCATTACAAAAGCCTCTATTTCCAATCAGCAGTGAAAGACAAAATACATTCTTCCAGAAAAACATGGTCATGTATTTCTCAGTGTCCTGCTATGATTCAACACGACGGTCTGAATAACAGAATTGGTAACACACAAACTGAGAAAAAAGCAGCAGCATGCCTGCTCTGAGACACATAGAAAGATCTTTTGCTCCATTTTTTTTCTGTCGTTTTGCCTGAAACTCACATAGAGTTATCATGGGGATGAGGGGAAGCAAATGAGACAACACTTTTAAGTTAGGAAGTTTTGGATTAACACATATACACTTCTATATTTAAAATTGATAACTAACAAAGATCTACCCTATAGCACAGGGTAGATCTACTTGATATTATATAACAACCTAGTTGGAAAAAGAATTTGAAAAAGAATAGATACATATATGCATAAAACTGAATCACTTTGCTATGTATCCAAAATTAACACAATATTGTTAATCAGCTCTACTCCAATATAAAATAAAAAGGTTTTTAAAATTAAATAAAATATGAGAATAGAAGGAAAAAAATGAAAATGTGCTACTTGCAACAGAGAAGATATGGCCCATTTTACATTAATGGGTGCAGTTGTCCTGATTTGCTTTTCTCACCAGGAAGAAATAAGGCTGATTCATCTTTAAGGGAACGTTGGTGAGTGGGAACTTGTACTTGGGTTGAGTACTGGAAAGTGGGCTCCAGTACCCCCAGATCAGCATGGAAAAATCAGTGGTGGGGTGTGTAAGATGAGGGACAGGGTCCCACATAGGGAATGGATGTCAAAACATGTCACTCACTCAAGAAATTTATAGGCAGGAACACTGTTCTAGCTACTTAGAATGACAAAAAAAATAATAATAAGTAGATCCTGAGAAAACAAATCTTGTCTGTTTCACAAGGCTCAGCCTTGATTAGCTCAAATCCAAAATTTTATGAGTACAGTACTTATTTATTTTTTCAAGTTTCCCCCACTTTCATTTGATATCTTTTGCCAAACTCTCTTAAGACATACATATACACTCTCCCATGTACATATGTACATATATATCTGTATTACAGATACATAAATACACACATGTATAGGTGGTGTGTGTAACTAAAATAAAATTTCAGCTCTGTTTTTACTCTGTTTTTCATCCATGAAATTCCAGTTTGTAGCAGAGATAGTGGCTACTAAATAATATGACTCTCCATCTCATCTCCTAAGATGAAGCTCAGCTCAGTTTAAATATGTCTTACATAAAAGGGATAGATTATTGACCAAGTGCCTGAATGAAAGGAAGGCAGCTTTTAAATTTGAAGCAAAACTTGAAAACTCTAGAAGTTAAAGAGGCATTTTTGGTCAAAAAGAAATAGGTAAAGTTGTAGAAGAGAAAACCCCCAGTTTTGGGTCAGATAAATTTAACTCTGACCTCTATCTCCATCGTCTCTTCTGCTGGCTGCATGGTCTGGCACAAGTAATCTCCAAGTGTTAGTCTTCTCGCCTGTAAAACAGGAGTGATAATATCCACCTCAATGAGTTGCTGTGAGCCTTGATGAGATACTGTACAAACAGTCCCTAACATGTAGTATGTCCTCAATAAATGACATTTGTTATGTTTGCCACTCTTATGTCAGGAGGAAAAGAGCCAACCCTGGAGGAACAGAGCAGAGATATTTGAGTCAGTGCACAGATGTTTTCTGTCCTATTTCCACATTCCACACCACTTCAGTCTGACCCAAAAATACAGACGCCAGCCAGAAGGAAGCCCACCCAAGAATCATAAAGATAGATGCCAAATTGAATTAGTTAACCCCTGATTAAATACAAGGACATTATATTTTATGAATCGATTCCTTAAGTACTCCATAGACCACAGGTATAGAAAGCCCTTAACTAAGTCAGTTTTTTAATGTTGAAAGTACAGTAATTATAAAGAAAAATATAATAAACACGCATCAAACCCACCCAACTGCAGAATGTTAGCACTTTGTCAAATTTGCCTCAGACTTTTTAAATAAAAGGCATGAAACTTTGCAGATAAAACTGAAGTCTTTTTTGTTCCCTGCCGGAGTCCCATTCCTTCCCCATCTCAGAAGTAGCAATGATAATGAATATGGAATGGCTCTGTCCTGAAAGTCAGTGTTCTCTACTTTTACCGAGTAAGTTGCATATGTAAACAAGAGATGCCTTATGGAGTTTTACAGTTTTATGCATGGATACACTATGTATTATTCTGAAACATTTTTACTTTCATTTTGTTTTTAAGAGCTGGGCCTTCTGATTCATATACATGTAGGTTACCTATTAAAATGCTATATAGTCATTATTTTTTTAACCAAGGCAATTCTCCTTGAAGAAGGAAAAATTAAACCCAATACTTTTAACCAGAGTCAT
The DNA here is from genome assembly GCA_007570785.1 of Antilocapra americana. Taxonomy (NCBI): domain Eukaryota; kingdom Metazoa; phylum Chordata; class Mammalia; order Artiodactyla; family Antilocapridae; genus Antilocapra; species Antilocapra americana. Next base: position 20,572,602 of record ML660200.1, read on the forward strand.
CAAAATGTATGTTTACCTTTCCAGAATTAGTTTCTCTCTTGCAGGCATGTCTCCTTGTACTTGTGAATTGCTGATGAGTATTACTAATTATTCTTTCATTCAATTTATATTTATTGTGAAACTTGCATGGGAAAGGCATTATTTTAGGTGGTGAGAATACAGAAGAGATGAAATCAAACATGAGTCTCACCCTCAAGTAGCTTATTGTCTGCTAGAAGAGACAGACAACACACCATTATTCAAATAATAAACTAACCTCAGCTCATAATAAATTCTCTCAAAAAATGAAAGCAATCATATTATGAGAGTGAGAGGAGAATGGTAAGATATCTACTTTAATTAGCATGGTATAAGAAGGCCTTCTGAGTAATGGTTACAGTTGAATGGAAATTTCAGGAACAAACAAGAAAGAGGTATATGCGATGAGAGCAGGGATGAGCATTCCAGGCAAAAACAACAACAAAAAAAATGCATCAGTGAGCTTTCTCACTCTGTTTAAGACACAGAAAAGAGAGCAATACTATGGGAATATAGTGAAACAGGGAGTGAGTATTATATGATGATGATGCAAAAAGGAAGGATGGAGTCCTGCGAGGAATTATAAGGAGTTCAGGTTTTCATCTAAGTGATACTGGCAGCCTGCAATCGTAATAATCAAGGGAGCTACACAATCTGATTTAAGGGTTTAACTGATCCTTGTAGATTCTGGGTAGAAAATAGATTAGAAGAGTGTAAGAATGGGAGCAAGGTGACCAACTAAGTCACTGTCTCAGTAGACCAAGAAGAGATAATCATAGTGTGAACAAAGATGGTGGCAGTGGAAACAGAGAAAAGATAAAGAGATTTGAAGTATCTTTGGGGGATGGAATAAAAAAAAATGCATTGGTAGAGTGACACTAGAAGATGAAGGTGAGGGAGGAATCAAGGAGAATTCCCAGGTCTAAGGTGCTAGATATCAATGCCATTTATTGAAATGAGGAAGGTTGGGAAAGAAAATTGTTCAGTCCAGGAGACATCAAGACTTCTCTCTTAAATACATTTAGTTTGAGATAACTAGATGCTAATATATACCCAAGTAGACATCTTGAGTAGTCAGTAAGCATTCAAACCTCATGGGAGAAGTCAATGCCAGAGATATAAGCATGTAGGCATCATTTAAAACCATGGGACTAGAGGAAGTTACTTAGGGAGAGCAGGCAAATGCAGATAAAACAGTACAAGATGGGTCCTGGGAGGACTCCAATATTTAGAAAAGGAGTAAGAGAAAAAGAACTTGAAAAAGACTGAGAATAAGTAACCAAAAAGATAAGAATCAGTCATGTCCTACTCTTTGAAGCTGCATGGACTATACAGTCCATGGAGTTCTCTAGGCCAGAATATTGGAGTGGATAGTCTTTCCCTTCTCCAGAGGATCTTCCCAACCCAGGGATTGAACCTAGGTCTCCCACATTGCAGGGAGAATCTTTACCAGCTGAGCCACAAGGGAAGCCCAAGAATACTGGTGTGGGAGCCTATCCCTTCTCCAATGGATCTTCCCAACCAAAGAATTGAAATGGGGTCTCTTGCATTGCAGGCAAATTCTTTACCAGCTGAGCTATTAGAGAAGCCCAATACTTAGAAAAGGAATAAGAAAAAATAACTCACTGGGAAAAAAGCAGAATGAGTAACCAAAAAGGTTAAAAGAACCCTAGGGGAATCTGTTATCACAGAACCTAAAGAAGGATGTATTTCATGACAAGGGTATCTTTAATGGTGTGGAGAAGAATGAGGCCAGATTGAAGAGCATAGAGAGTGAATAGGACATGAAAACATAGACAGATAGAGCATAGATAATTTTTAGAGAAATGTTGCTTTGCAGGGTGGCAGAGACATGAAGCACTAGAAGGGACTGTGTGGTCACCAGAGGTTTCTGATAATGTGAGAGAAGAAATTGATGATGCAGAGAGAGAACAACTGCAAAAATTAGGTCTTTAAGAAGGTAGCAGAGGAGTGCATATATACAGACACATTTATATGTGTGTGTATACACATATGTATGTATATATCACATTATATATTTTTCTTCATGTTAAAAATAAGATGGATACATGTAGAGTTGGGCTTCTATGTTAGGCAATGTGAATGTAAGGGAGTATATATCTGATTTCTTCAGTTTCTTTTTCAGGGGCTATCAGGGTCATCACTGAGAATAAGGGATTGTGGAGAGCATGTAGGCTATTCTAGGTGAGAAGAAAAGAAGGAAGATATTTTCAAGAAAGCAGAAAAAGGAGTCTCTAGGGAAATCTCACCATTGAATGTAAGTTCATGAAGTCAAGAAGCTTTGAGTCATTCATTCACTGCTCTATTTCTTACTGAGAGCAGAGTGGGTATTCCATTAAAAAACAACTGTATTGATGAGAAAAAAAAATAAGTAAATGAATGAATGAATAGACCAGGAGAAGAGAAGATGAATGCTGGGTTATATCAGGGTTGATTTTGCCACACTAGTGTGATGGGGAAATGTGGGCAGTGTGGTTGCAAAGCAGTGAGTACAATAATGGACTTTATATCTAGCTCATATTAACCTGGGTAAACATTTTTTTTAATGATGATTTCTTTGGCCAATGAATTGATGTTTTAAAGGAAAATAAAAGCTTCTGTCAATGTAATATGTCAAATGAGCTAAAATATAGGAGATGTGGGCAGAAGGCTGACTAAATTTTGGAGATGATGCAAGTGCTGGTGATGGAAAGGTCATGGAGGAATCCACTGATGAAATCAAGTGAGAAAATTATCATTAGGAGCAAGAAAATCTAGGAACTATGAGACCAAGGTGGGCAAAGGGTCATCCGTGTGGTTATTAAAAGTCTGAAAATTATTACAGGACAGAGAGGGGAGAAAGCAGACAGCGGGGCAAGAGAGGCAGAGAACCAGAAGTATCAGGTGATAAAAGCAGATAGCTTATCCTTCACTGCATGACCTTCCAGAAATCTGGAGAGCAACAGTCTAAAGATGTCAGTGGAGGGCAAGAAGAACATACTCCCTCCTCTTAGCCCTGAGCTGGGTGAAAGCAGAGGGGAAAAGTCTAACTGAGAGACTAGCCAGGGAAGTTTCCTCAAGGAAACCAGGGTTTGGTTAAGGCAAGGAGGAAAAGAGAACATTAAGAGGAAAGACTGTCAGTTCAGGGAACATTACTGTCACCTCTTTGGAGCTCAGGACATCCACTTCAAGGGTATGGAGGAAGGGCAAATAATTCTTAGATCAGAGGTGAGCAGAACTGAATAACAGGTAGTCAACAGGAATTTACTGTATGACTCAAGGAACTCAAACCGGAGCTCTGTAAACAACCGAGAGGGGTGGAATGGGGAGGGAAGCCAGTGGGAAGTTCAAGAGGGAGGAGAAATATGTATACCTTGGCTGATCCATGTTGATATTTGACAGAAATCAACACAATACTGTAAAGCAATTATCCTTCAATTTAAAATAAATAAAATTTATTTAAAAAGAGAAAAAAAAAAAACTTGGATCACTGGTGGATAGAGCCTCTTAGATGGCAGTGAATGGGGATTGGAGGTCAATGGGATTAATCCTGACTGTCTCTTGGAAGAACCAGAAGAAGCTTTGA